>CM060897.1:1990000-2420000 GCA_030762935.1 Hymenopus coronatus | reverse complement strand
ACTCACACATAAAGACACTCACACACACTCACACATAAACACACTCACACATAAACATACTCACACATAAACACACACACACACTGACACATAAACACACTCACACATAAACACACTCAAACACACTCACACATAAACACACTCACACATAAACACACTCACACACACTCACACACATTCACACATAAACACACTCACACACACTCACACATAAACACACTCACACACACTCACACACACACTCACACTGACACATAAACACACTCACACACACTCACACTGACACATAAACACACACACACTGACACATAAACACACTCAAGCATAAACACACTCACACACACTCACACACACACTGACACATAAACACACTCACACATAAACACACTCACTCACACACTGACACATAAACACACTCACACACTGACACATAAACACACTCACACACTCACATAAACACACTCACACAAACTCATACACTCTCACACACACAGTCACACACTTACACATAAACACACTCACACACACTAAAACACACTCACAAACAAACACTCACACACTTACACATAAACACACTCACAAACACACACGCTAAAACATTCTCACACACACTCACACACTTACACATAAACACACACACACACTAAAACACACTCACAAACACACTCATACACTCTCACACACACACTCACACACTTACACATAAACACACTCACTCAAACACTCACACATAAACACACTCACACAAACTCATACACTCTCACACACACACACTCACACACTTACACATAAACACACTCACACAAACTCATACACTCTCACACACACACTCACACACTTACACATAAACACACTCACTCAAAAACTCACACATAAACACACTCACACAAACTCATACACTCTCACACACACACTCACACATAAACACACTCACAAACACACACTAAAACACATAAACACACTCACACACACACTCACTCACACACTCACTCATACACACTCACACACACTCACACATACTCATACACACACTCACACCTCTCACACACTCACACACATACACACTCTCACACACTCATACACACACACACACACACTCACACACCCAATCACACACTCACACATATTCACACACAAATTCACACACTCCCACACTTACACACACTCCCACACTTACACACACTCTCATACACTCCCACACTCTCACACACACTCACACATACACCCACACACACTCACACACTGACACACACTCACACACACTCACACACTTACACACACTCCCACACTTACACACACTCCCACACTTACACACACTCTCATACACTCCCACACTCTCACACACACTCACACATCCACCCACACACACTCACACACTGACACACACTCACACACAAACACTCACACACTCACAACACTCACACACACAAATTCATACACTCACACACACACTCACACACACTGACACACACAATCACACACACTCACACACATACTCACACACACATTCACACACTCACACACACATTCACACACTCACACACACACTTACACACACTCACTCACACACACATTCACACACTCACCCACACACTCACACTCACTCACACACTCACACACTCACACTCACACACTCACACACACTGACGTTCACACACACGCACACACACACTCACGCACACTCACTCACACTCACACACACTCTCACACACTCTCACACACTCACACTCACACACACTCATACATTCACACGCACACTCACACACTCACACTCACACACACTCATACGTTCACACGCACACTCACGCTCACTCACACACTCACACACACTCATACATTCACACGCACACTCACGCACACTCACACACTCACACTCACACGCACACTCACTCACGCTCACACACTCACTTTTCATAAATTCAAAATTATCAGAAAGTAATACATGTAAAAGGGTGGCAGATGAACTTAAATAACATGTTTGTTGTTTAGCGTCGCTCTGTACAACTATCGATATAACAACATCGAGAATACATTACAATGCATGTCCAGATTTGAGCATCAAGTGGATGCAAGAATAGTTTGTTACAGCCATGTGAATGTAACACATGCGTTTTATTTTCTGAATACTTACACAGTTTGTAAATAAAGTAACAATGATGTGGTGAATTAAATAATTCCAGGTAATATCAGAGTTGGGTGGATGTTTATCTAATCCTTACAGTTTTACTCTCTACACGTACTATGTACCTAGTGTATACAGAAGGTATTCCACTCCACCCAAAAGTTCGACATAGAGTTTTCACTGGAAATATATGTTTTGAGACCCCTTAAATGCAAAAAGGCATTTTTAGAAAAATGTGTGTGTGTGTGTGTTTGGACAGCATAGCTCAACGAAAAGACGAAACTTGATATTTAAGTTTGGGATCTGCCAAGGATGCGACTCTCACGTGGAACATTTTTGGAAACTTTTGAATTTCTCTTGTATTTAAGAGATATGTGTGACAAACAATAGCCTCGGAGTTGTGAATAACTGACAAACCGTAAGAGCTACGTAACAAAAACTGTAGAGCACGTTAAAACATTTCTTTCGTGGAGTTGATCGTTTTTCAGATATTCATTGTTTTTGGTTTCTGCTATGAAAAGCCTATACTTTTCTCATACAGGAACTTGTCAGCTCCTATCCATATAAACAAAGGAACTTCATTGAAATAGCAACCAGTTTTTGACTGTCACTTTAACCTATGGTACTCCCTTATTTCGCTTCTACTTACAAGGAAGCAAGTAATAAGACTATTTCTGCTAACTTTTTCTGATTAGCATAAATTAAATAGAAATATAAGCTTTTTAAGAATAATTTGTTGCAGAGACGTAGAGAAAGTCATGTGAATGGAACACATCAGTAGTAGATCAGTTGTAGTTTAACGTTTTTAACCTGGTTGGTCATATCGGACGATGAATGAAATGATGTTCAAATGATCTCAGGGTCCAAGGAGCTTAAAGTTGCTGAACATCGTGTTCTCAGAAAAAGGGAAAACCCTTAAGAGAGAGAGGGAAAGAGAGGGGGAGATATAGGGAGAGAGGGATGGGAGAGGGGTAGAGGGAGAGAGAGGGGGGAGGGAGGGAGAGGGAGACAGAGAGGGGGATGGGGAGAGAGGGAAAGAGAGGGGGAGATAAAGGGGAGAGAGGGAGACAGAGAGAGGTGGAGAGAGAGGGAAAGAGAGGGGGAGATATAGGGGAGAGAGGGATGGAGAGAGGGGGGAGAGGGAGACAGAGAGGGATGGAAAGAGGGGTGAAGCGAGAGGGGGAGAGGCGGAGAGAGAGGAAAAGAGAGCGGGGAGGTGGAGAGAGAGGGATAGAGAGAGAAACCCATATCTATGTATCTCGCCCAAAGCGAGATTTCAACTCGCGAATGTGGAGTCTTGTGGAAGTTAATATGTGGGAAACAAATGCCCCAGGTGCATTCATGTGGCTTTATTTCCTCATTGGTGGTTTTTACTTCCTCCACTACCTATAGTTGGTAGGACAATATTGTAATTGAGCTACACCCAGAAATTCGATGTCGAGATTTTACCGGAAAATCTGAAGTGTTCCATTCACATGACTTTCTCTACATCTTTGTAACAAATTATTGTTAAAAAGCTAATTCTTATATTTACTTTATGCTAATCGAGAACAAATTAACAGAAATAGTCTTATTTCTTCCTTCCTTGTAAGTAGAAGCGAAATAAGGGAGTAGCATAGGTTAAAGTGGTAGTCAAAATCTTATTGCTATGTGACTGAAGTACCTTTGTTTGTATGGACAGGAGTTGACAAATTCCTGTGTGAGAAAAGTATAAGTTTTCAAAGCTGAAACCGTCAAAAACGATCAACTAAACGAAAAAAAAATGTATATAACATAAGTTTTTTGTTTTAATGTGCTCTACATTTTTTGTGTGGTAAGTTTTGTCTATTTCACAGTTTGGCAGTTATGCAAAATTCCGTAAATTTCATCCAGAATAAAGTAGTCTCCAGGGACTACTCCCAGAAAATTCAAGATATACATTTTGTTTGTCAATTAAATATATTTTAATCAAAATCGTTAGTGCCATTTTTAGAAAATCAAAATTTGCGAAAAAAATTCCATGTAAAAGGTAGTTTAGGGTAGGGACATTTTCTTCAAAATCTTCGTGTAGCATCCTTGGCAGATACCAAAACTAAATACCAAGTTTGGTATTTAACGGTCTTTTCGTTTTTGAGCTATGCTGTTCAAACACACACACACGCACACACGGACATTTTTCTAAAAATGCTTATTTTGGATTCAGGTGGACCCAAAACCTATATTTGTGGTGAAATCTCGGAATCGAATTTTTGGGTATCTTGTCTAGAGAAAGTAATAACAACTGTAGCGCGCGCGCCTCAACACACCCTAAGATGGGCTAATTACCAAACTGTCCATGTAAGTTGCGCCACGAACACGTGTGTGTGGTGTTAATCTTTCCGAGATGCTCCTTTGTTTTGGTTTACTGTTTGCAACACTAGGCGGGCTTTCTCCGGGATCCACTGCCTCAACACACCCTAAGATGGGCTAATTACCAAACTGTCTATGTAAGTTGCGCCACGAACACGTGTGTGTGGTGTTAATCTTTCCGAGATGCTCCTTTGTTTTGGTTTACTGTTTGCAACACTAGGCGGGCTTTCTCCGGGATCCACTGCCTCAACACACCCTAAGATGGGCTATATAAGTTGCGACACGAACACGAGATGCTCCTTTGTTTTGGTTTAGTGTTTGCAACACTAGGCGGGCTTTCTCCGGGATCCACTGCCTACACATACCCTAAGATGGGCTATATAAGTTGCGACACGAACACGAGATGCTCCTTTGTTTTGGTTTAGTGTTTGCAACACTAGGCGGGCTTTCTCCGGTATCCACTGCCTCAAATCACCCTAAGATGGGCTATATAAGTAGCGACACGAACACGAGATGCTCCTTTGTTTTGGTTTAGTGTTTGCAACACTAGGCGGGCTTTCGCCGGGATCCACTGCCTCACTCTCACCCTAAGATGGGCTATATAAGTTGCGACACGAACACGAGATGCTTCTTTGATTTCGTTTAGTGTTTGCAACACTAGGCGGGCTTTCTCCGGGATCCACTGCCTCAACATACCCTAAGATGGGCTATATAAGTTGCGACACGAACATGAGATGCTCCTTTGTTTTGGTTTGTGTTTGCAACACTAGGCGGGCTTTCTCCGGGATCCAATGCCTCATTCGCACCCTAAGATGGACTATATAAGCTGCGAAACGAACACGAGATGCTCCTTTGTTTTGTTTTACTGTTTGCAACACTAGGCGGGCTTTCTCCGGGATCCACTGCCTCAACTCACCCTAAGATGGGCTATATAAGTTGCGACACGAACATAAGATTCTCCTTTGTTTTGGTTTAGTGCTTGCAACACTAGGCGGGCTTTCTCCGGGATCCACTGCTGCAACTCAACCGAAGATGGGCTATATAAGTTGCGACAACAACACGAGATGCTCCTTTGTTTTGGTTTAGTGTTTGCATTACTAGGCGGGCTTTCTCCGGGATCCACTGCCTCAACATACCCTAAGATGGGCTATATAAGCTGCGACATGAACATAAGATGCTCCTTTGTTTTGGTTTAGTGTTGGCAACACTAGGCGGGCTTTCTCCGGGATCCACTGCCTCATTTTACCCTAAGATGGGCTATATATGCTGCGACATGAACATAAGATGCTCCTTTGTTTTGGTTTAGTGTTTGCAACACTAGGCGGGCTTTCTCCGGGATCCACTGCCTCAACTCACCCTAAGATGGGCTCTATATATGCTGCGACATGAACATAAGATGCTCCTTTGTTTTGGTTTAGTGTTTGCAACACTAGGCGGGCTTTCTCCGGGATCCACTGCCTCAACTCACCCTAAGATGGGCTCTATATATGCTGCGACATGAACATAAGATGTTCCTTTGTTTTGGTTTAGTGTTTGCAACACTAGGCAGGCTTTCTCCGGGATCCACTGCCTCAACTTACCCTAAGATAGGCTATATAAGCTGCGACACGAACACGAGATGCTCCGTTGTTTTGGTTTAGTGTTTGCAACACTAGGCGGGCTTTCTCCGGGATCCACTGCCTCAACATACCCTAAGATGGGCTATATAAGTTGCGACACGAACACGAGATGCTCCTTTGTTTTGGTTTAGTGTTTGCCACACTAGGCGGGCTTTCTCCGGTATCCACTGCCTCAAATCACCCTAAGATGGGCTATATAAGTTGCGACACGAACACGAGATGCTCCTTTGTTTTGGTTTAGTGTTTGCAACACTAGGCGGGCTTTCTCCGGGATCCACTGCCTCACTCTCACCCTAAGATGGGCTATATAAGTTGCGAATCGAACACGAGATGCTCCTTTGTTTTGGTTTAGTGTTTGCAACACTAGGCGGGCTTTCTCCGGTATCCACTGCCTCAAATCACCCTAAGATGGGCTATATAAGTTGCGACACGAACACGAGATGCTTCTTTGTTTTGGTTTAGTGTTTGCAACACTAGGCGGGCTTTCGCCGGGATCCACTGCCTCACTCTCACCCTAAGATGGGCATTATATAAGTTGCGACACGAACACGAGATGCTTCTTTGATTTCGTTTAGTGTTTGCAACACTAGGCGGGCTTTCTCCGGGATCCACTGCCTCAACATACCCTAAGATGGGCTATATAAGTTGCGACACGAACATTAGATGCTCCTTTGTTTTGGTTTGTGTTTGCAACACTAGGCGGGCTTTCTCCGGGATTCAATGCCTCATTCGGACTCTAAGATGGGCTATATAAGCTGCGAAACGAACACGAGATGCTCCTTTGTTTAGGTTTAGTGTTTGCAACACTAGGCGGGCTTTCTCCGGGATCCAGTGCCTCAACATACCCTAAGATGTACTATATAAGTTGCGACACGAACACGAGATGCTCCTTTGTTTTGTTTTACTGTTTGCAACACTAGGCGGGCTTTCTCAGGGATGCACTGCCTCAACTCACCCTAAGATGGGCTATTTAAGTTGCGACACGAACATAAGATTCTCCTTTGTTTTGGTTGAGTGTTTGCAACACTAGGCTTGCTTTCTCCGGGATCCACTGCCTCAACTCACCCTAAGATAGGCTATATAAGCTGCGACACGAACACGTGATTCTCCTTTTTTTTTTTTGCTTTAGTATTTGCAACACTAAGCGGGCTTTCTCCGGGATCCACTGTCTCAACTCACCCTAAGATGGGCTATATAAGTTGCGACACGAACACGAGATGCTCCTTTGTTTTGGTTTAGTGTTTGCAACACTAGGCGGGCTTTGTCCGTGATCCTCTGCCTCAATTCACCCTAAGATGGGCTATATAAATTGCGACACGAACACGAGATGCTCCTTTGTTTTGGTTTAGTGTTTGCAACACTAGGCAGGCTTTCTTCGGGATCCACTGCCTCAATTCACCCTAAGATGGGCTATATAAGTTGCGACACGAACACGAGATGCTCCTTTGTTGTGGTATAGTGTTTGCAACACTAGGCAGGCTTTCTCCGGGATCCACTGCCTCAACTTACCCTAAGATAGGCTATATAAGCTGCGACACGAACACGAGATGCTCCTTTGTTTTGGTTTAGTGTTTGCAACACTAGGCAGGCTTTCTCCGGGATCCAATGCCTCAACTTACCCTAAGATAGGCTATATAAGCTGCGACACGAACACGAGATGCTCCTTTGTTTTGGTTAAGTGTTTGCAACACTAGGCGGGCTTTCTCCGGGATCCACTGCCTCAACATACCCTAAGATGGGCTATATAAGTTGCGACACGAACACGAGATGCTCCTTTGTTTTGGTTTAGTGTTTGCAACACTAGGCGGGCTTTCTCCGGGATCCACTGCCTCATTTTACCCTAAGATGGGCTATATATGCTGCGACATGAACATAAGATGCTACTTTGTTTTGGTTTAGTGTTTGCAACACTAGGCGGGCTTTCTCCGGGATCCACTGCCTCAACTCACGATAAGATGGGCTCTATATATGCTGCGACATGCACATAAGATGCTCCTTTGTTTTGGTTTAGTGTTTGCAACACTAGGCGGGCTTTCTCCGGGATCCACTGCCTCAACTCACCCTAAGATGGGCTATATAAGTTGCGACACGAAAACGAGATGCTCCTTTGCTTTGGTTTAGTGTTTGCAACACTAGGCGGGCTTTCTCCGGGATCTACGGCCTCAACATACCCTAAGATGGGCGATATAAGCTGCGACACGAACACGAGATGCTCCTTTGTTTTGGTTTAGTGTTTGCAACACTAGGCGAGCTTTCTCCGGGATCCACTGCCTCAACATACCCTAAGATGTACTATATAAGCTGCGACACGAACACGAGATGCTCCTTTGTTTTGTTTTACTGTTTGCAACACTAGGCGAGCTTTCTCCGGGATACACTGCCTCAATTCACCCTAAGATGGGCTATATAAGTTGCGACATGAACATAAGATGCTCCTTTGTTTTGGTTTAGTGTTTGCAACACTAGGCGGGCTTTCTCCGGGATCCACTGCCTCAACTCACCCTAAGATGGGCTCTATATATGCTGCGACATGAACATAAGATGTTCCTTTGTTTTGGTTTAGTGTTTGCAACACTAGGCGGGCTTTCTCCGGGATGCACTGCCTCAACTCACCCTAAGATGGGCTATTTAAGTTGCGACACGAACATAAGATTCTCCTTTGTTTTGGATGAGTGTTTGCAACACTAGGCTTGCTTTCTCCGGGATCCACTGCCTCAACTCACCCTAAGATGGGCTATATAAGCTGCGACACGAACACGTGATTCTCCTTTTTTTTTTTTTTTGCTTTAGTATTTGCAACACTAAGCGGGCTTTCTCCGGGATCCACTGTCTCAACTCACCCTAAGATGGGCTATATAAGTTGCGACACGAACACGAGATGCTCCTTTGTTTTGGTTTAGTGTTTGCAACACTAGGCGGGCTTTGTCCGGGATCCTCTGCCTCAATTCACCCTAAGATGGGCTATATAAATTGCGACACGAACACGAGATGCTCCTTTGTTTTGGTTTAGTGTTTGCAAAACTAGGCAGGCTTTCTTCGTGATCCACTGCCTCAATTCACCCTAAGATGGGCTATATAAGTTGCGACACGAACACGAGATGCTCCTTTGTGTTGGTATAGTGTTTGCAACACTAGGCAGGCTTTCTCTGGGATCCAATGCCTCAACTTACCCTAAGATAGGCTATATAAGCTGCGACACGAACACGAGATGCTCCTTTGTTTTGGTTAAGTGTTTGCAACACTAGGCGGGCTTTCTCCGGGATCCACTGCCTCAACATACCCTAAGATGGGCTAAATAAGTTGCGACACGAACACGAGATGCTCCTTTGTTTTGGTTTAGTGTTTGCAACACTAGGCGGGCTTTCTCCGGGATCCACTGCCTCATTTTACCCTAAGATGGGCTATATATGCTGCGACATTAACATAAGATGCTCCTTTGTTTTGGTTTAGTGTTTGCAACACTAGGCGGGCTTTGTCCGGGATCCTCTGCCTCAATTCACCCTAAGATGGGCTATATAAATTGCGACAAGAACACGAGATGCTCCTTTGTTTTGGTTTAGTGTTTGCAAAACAGGCTCTCTTCGGGAACCACTGCCTCAATTCACCCTAAGATGGGCTATATAAGTTGCGACACGAACACGAGATGCTTCTTTGTTGTGGTATAGTGTTTGCAACACTAGGCAGGCTTTCTCCGGGATCCAATGCCTCAACTTACCCTAAGATAGGCTATATAAGCTGCGACACGAACACGAGATGCTCCTTTGTTTTGGTTAAGTGTTTGCAACACTAGGCGGGCTTTCTCCGGGATCCACTGCCTCAACATACCCTAAGATGGGCTATATAAGTTGCGACACGAACACGAGATGCTCCTTTGTTTTGGTTTAGTGTTTGCAACACTAGGCGCGCTTTCTCCGGTATCCACTGCCTCAAATCACCTTAAGATGGGCTATATAAGTTGCGACACGAACACGAGATGCTCCTTTGTTTTGGTTTAGTGTTTGCTACACTAGGCGGGCTTTCTCCGGGATCCACTGCCTCACTCTCACCCTAAGATGGGCTATATAAGTTGCGACACGAACACGAGATGCTCCTTTGTTTTGGTTTAGTGTTTGCAACACTAGGCGGGCTTTCTCCGGGATCCACTGCATCACTCTCACCCTAAGATGGTCTATATAAGTTACGAATCGAACACGAGATGCTTCTTTGATTTCGTTTAGTGTTTGCAACACTAGGCGGGCTTTCTCCGGGATCCACTGCCTCAACTCACCCTAAGATGGGCTATATAAGTTGCGACACGAACACGAGATGCTCCTTTGTTTTGGTTTAATGTTTGCAACACTAGGCGAGCTTCCTCCGGAATCCACTGCCTTAACATACACTAAGATGGGATATATATGTTGCGATACGAACACGAGATGCTCCTTTGTTTTGATTTATTGTTTGCAACACTATGCGGGCTTTCTCCGGGATCCACTGCATCAACTCACACTAAGATGGGCTATATAAATTGCGACACGAACACGAGATGCTCCTTTGTTTTGGTTAAGTGCTTGCAACACTAGGCGGGCTTTCTCCGAGATCCACTGCCTCAACTCACCCTAAGATGGGCTATATAAGTTGCGACACGAACACGAGATGCTCCTTTGTTTTGGTTTAGTGTTTGCAACACTAGGCGGGCTTTCTCTGGGATCAACTGCTTCAACATACCCTAAGATGGGCAATATAGGTTGCGACACGAACATGAGATGCTCCTTTGTTTTGGTAGCCTGATAGAGAGGCCTCTGAGCAAAATTAAGCGGCTTTTCACACCAAATACAGAATGGGACGCTGAGAACCAGAGCGGCTAAAGCACCTCAAGCCTGATAGAGAGGCCTCTGAGCAAAATTAAGTGGCCTTTCACACCCAGTACAGAATGAGGGCTGAGAACCACAGCAGTTAAAGAACCTCAAGCCTGATAGAGAGGCCGCTGAGCAAAATTAAGCGGCCTTTCACATCCAGTGCAGAATGGGACGCTGAGAACCAGAGCAGTTAAAGAACCTCAAGCTTGATAGAGAGGCCGCTGAGCAAAATTAAGCGGCCTTTCACACCCAGTACAGAATGGGACGCTGAGAACCAGAGCAGTTAAAGAACGTCAAGCCTGATAGAGAGGCCTCTGTGCAAAATTCAGCGGCCTTTCATACCCAGTACAGAATGGGACGCTGAAAACCATAGCAGTTAAAGAACCTCAAGCCTGATAGAGATGCCTCTGAGCAAAATTAAGCGGCCTTTCACACCCAGTACAGAATGGGACGCAGAGAACAAGAGCAGTTAAAGAACCTCAAGCCTGATAGAGAGGCTCTGAGCAAAAGTAAGCGGCCTTTCACACTACAGAATGGGACGTTGAGAACCACAGGAGTTAAAGAACCTCAAGCCTGATAAAGAGGCCGCTGAACAAATTTAAGCGGCCTTTCACACCTAGTACAGAATGGGACGCTGAGGACCAAAACAGTTAAAGAACCTCAAGCCTGATAGAGAGGCCTCTGAGCAAAATTAAGCGGCCTTTCACGCCCAGTACAGAATGGGACGCTGAGAACCACAGCAGTTAAAGAACCTCAGGCCTGATTGAGAGGCCTCTGAGCAAAATTAAGCGGCCTTTCACACCCAGTACAGAATGGGATGCTGAGAACCAGAGCAGTTAAAGAACCTCAAGCCTGATAGAGAGGCCTCTGAGCAAAATTAAGCGGCCTTTCACACCCAGTAAAGAATGGGACGCTGCGAACCACAGAAGTTAAAGAACCTCAAGCCTGATAGAGAGGCCTCTCAGAAAAATTAAGCGGCCTTTCACACCCAGTACAGAATGGGACGCTGAGAACTACAGCAGTTAAAGAACCTCAAGCGTGATAGAGAGGCCTCTGAGCAAAATTAAGCGGCCTTTCACACTACTGAATGGGACGCAAGAACCACAGCAGGTAAAGAACCTCAAGCCTCATAGAGAGGCAGCTAAGCAAAATTAAGCGGCCTTTCACACCCAGTAAAGAATAGGACGCTGAGAACCAGAGAAGTTAAAGAACCTCAAGCCTGATAGAGAGGCCTCTGAGAAAAGTTAAGCGGCCTTTCACACCCAGTATAGAATGGTACGCTGAGAACAACAGCAGTTAAAGAACCTGAAGCCTGATAGAGAGGCCTTAGAGCAAAATTAAGCGGCCTTTCAAACCCAGTACAGAATGGGACGATGAGAACCAGAGCAGTTAAAAAACCTCAAGCCTGATAGAGAGGCCACTGAACAAAATTAAGCGGCCTTTCACACCCAGTACAGAATGGGACGATGAGAACAACAACAGTTAAAGAACCTCAAGCCTGATAGAGAGGCCTCTGAGCAAAATTAAGTGGCCGCTCACACCCAGTACAGAATTGGACGCTGAGAACCACAGCAGTTAAAGAACCTCTAGTCTGATAGAGAGGCCTCTGAGCAAAATTAAGCGGTCTTTCACACCCAGTACAGAATGGGACGCTGAGAACCAGAGCAGTTAAAGAACCTCAAGCCTTATAGAGAGGCCTCTGAGCAAAATTAAGCGGCCTTTAACACCCAATATAGAATGGGACGCTGAGAACCACAAAAGTTAAAGAACCTCAAGTCTGATAGAGAGGCCTCTGAGCAAAATTAAGCGGCCTTTCACACCCAGTACAGAATGGGACGCTGAGAACTACAGCAGTTAAAGAACCTCAAGCCTGATAGAGAGGCCTCTGAGCAAAATTAAGCGACCTTTCACACCCAGTACAGAATGGGACGCTGAGAACCACAGCAGTTAAAGAACCTCAAGCCTGATAGAGAGGCCTCTGATTAAAATTAAGCGGCCTTTCACACTACAGAATGGGACGCTGAGAACCACGACAGTTAAAGAACCTCAAGCCTGATAGAGAGGCCGCTGAGCAAAATTAAGCGGCCTTTCACACCACAGAATGGGAGGCTAAGAACCACAGCAGGTAAAGAACCTCAAGCCTGATAGAGAGGCCGCTGAGCAAAATTAAGCGGCCTTTCACGCCCAGTACAGAATGGGACGCTGAGAACCACAGCAGTTAAAGAACCTCAGGCCTGATTGAGAGGCCTCTGAGCAAAATTAAGCGGCCTTTCACACCCAGTACAGAATGGGATGCTGAGAACCAGAGCAGTTAAAGAACCTCAAGCCTGATAGAGAGGCCTCTGAGCAAAATTAAGCGGCCTTTCACACCCAGTAAAGAATGGGACGCTGCGAACCACAGAAGTTAAAGAACCTCAAGCCTGATAGAGAGGCCTCTCAGAAAAATTAAGCGGCCTTTCACACTACTGAATGGGACGCAAGAACCACAGCAGGTAAAGAACCTCAAGCCTGATAGAGAGGCCGCTGAGCAAAATTAAGCGGCCTTTCATACCCAGTACAGAATGGGACGCTGAGAACCAGAGAAGTTAAAGAACCTCAAGCCTGATAGAGAGGCCTCTGAGAAAAGTTAAGCGGCCTTTCACACCCAGTATAGAATGGGACGCTGAGAACAACAGCAGTTAAAGAACCTGAAGCCTGATAGAGAGGCCTTAGAGCAAAATTAAGCGGCCTTTCAAACCCAGTACAGAATGGGACGATGAGAACCAGAGCAGTTAAAAAACCTCAAGCCTGATAGAGAGGCCACTGAACAAAATTAAGCGGCCTTTCACACCCAGTACAGAATGGGACGATGAGAACAACAACAGTTAAAGAACCTCAAGCCTGATAGAGAGGCCTCTGAGCAAAATTAAGTGGCCGCTCACACCCAGTACAGAATGGGACGCTGAGAACCACAGCAGTTAAAGAACCTCAAGCCTGATAGAGAGGCCGCTGAGCAAAATTAAGCGGCCTTTCATACCCAGTACAGAATGGGACGCTGAGATCCAGAGCAGTTAAAGAACCTCAAGCCTGATAGAGAGGCCGCTGAGCAAAATTAAGCGGCCTTTCACACCCAGTACAGAATGGGACGCTGTGAACCAGAGCAACTAAAGGACCTCAAGCCTGATAGAGAGGCCTCTGAGCAAAATTAATCGGCCTTTCACACCCAGTACAGAAAGGGACGCTGAGAACCAGAGCAGTTAAAGAACCTCAAGCCTGATAGAGAGGCCTCTGAGCAAAATTAATCGGCCTTTCACACCCAGTACAGAATGGAACGCTGAGAACCACAGCAGGTAAAGAACCTCAAGCCTGATAGAGAGGCCTCTGAGCAAAATTAAGCGGCCTTCCACACCCATTACAGAATGGGACGCTGAGAACCAGAGCAGTAAAAGAAACTCAAGCCTGATAGATGCCTCTGAGCAAAATTAAGCGGCCATTTACACCCAGTACAGAATGGGACGCTGAGAACCACAGCAGTTAAAGAATCTCAAGCCTGATAGAGAGGCCACTGAGACAAAATTAAGCGGCCTTTCACACCCAGTACAGAATGGGACGCTGAGAACCAGAGCAATTAAAGAACCTCAAGCCTGATATGGAAGCCGCTGAGCAAAATTAAGCGGCCTTTCACACCCAGTACAGAATGGGACGCTGAGAACCAGAGCAGTTAAAGAACGTCAAGCCTGATAGAGAGGCCTCTGAGCAAAATTCAGCGGCCTTTCACACCCAGTACAGAATGGGACGCTGAAAACCATAGCAGTTAAAGAACCTCAAGCCTGATAGAGATGCCTCTGAGCAAAATTAAGCGGCCTTTCACACCCAGTACAGAATGGGACGCAGAGAACAAGAGCAGTTAAAGAACCTCAAGCCTGATAGAGAGGCTCTGAGCAAAAGTAAGCGGCCTTTCACACTAGAGAATGGGACGTTGAGAACCACAGCAGTTAAAGAACCTCAAGCCTGATAAAGAGGCCGCTGAACAAATTTAAGCGGCCTTTCACACCTAGTACAGAATGGGACGCTGAGAACCAAAGCAGTTAAAGAACCTCAAGCCTGATAGAGAGGCCTCTGAGCAAAATTAAGCGGCCTTTCACATTCAGTACAGAATGGGACGCTGAGGACCAGAGCAGTTAAAAAACCTCAAGCCTGAAAGAGGCCTATGAGCAAAATTAAGCGGCCTTTCACACCCAGTACAGAATAGACGCTGAGAACCACAGCAGTTAGAGAACCTCAAGCCTGATAGTGAGGCCGCTGAGCAAAATTAAGCGGCCTTTCACACCGAGTACAGAATGGAACGCTGGGAACCAGAGCAGTTAAAGAACCTCAAGCCTGATAGAGAGGCCTCTGAGCAAAATTTAGCGGCCTTTTATACCCAGTACAGAATGGGACGCTGAGAACCAGAGCAGTTAAAGTACCTCAAGCCTGATAGAGAGGCCGCTGAGACAAAATTAAGCGACCTTTCACACCCAGTACAGAATTGGACGCTGAGAACCAGAGCAGTTAAAGAACCTCAAGCCTGATAGAGAGGCTGCTCAGACAAAATTAAGCGACCTTTCACACCCAGTACAGAATTGGACGCTGAGCACCACAGCAGTTAAAGAGCCTCTAGTCTGATAGAGAGGCCTCTGAGCAAAATTAAGCGGTCTTTCACACCCAGTACAGAATGGGACGCTGAGAACCAGAGCAGTTAAAGAACCTCAAGCCTTATAGAGAGGCCTCTGAGCAAAATTAAGCGGCCTTTAACACCCAGTATAGAATGGGACGCTGAGAACCACAAAAGTTAAAGAACCTCAAGTCTGATAGAGAGGCCTCTGAGCAAAATTAAGCGACCTTTCACACCCAGTACAGAATGGGACGCTGAGAACCACAGCAGTTAAAGAACCTCAAGCCTGATAGAGAGGCCTCTGATTAAAATTAAGCGGCCTTTCACACTACAGAATGGGACGCTGAGAACCACGACAGTTAAAGAACCTCAAGCCTGATAGAGAGGCCGCTGAGCAAAATTAAGCGGCCTTTCACACCACAGAATGGGAGGCTAAGAACCACAGCAGGTAAAGAACCTCAAGCCTGATAGAGAAGCCGCTGAGCAAAATTAAGCGGCCTTTCACGCCCAGTACAGAATGGGACGCTGAGAACCACAGCAGTTAAAGAACCTCAGGCCTGATTGGGAGGCCTCTGAGCAAAATTAAGCGGCCTTTCACACCCAGTACAGAATGGGATGCTGAGAACCAGAGCAGTTAAAGAACCTCAAGCCTGATAGAGAGGCCTCTGAGCAAAATTAAGCGGCCTTTCACACCCAGTAAAGAATGGGACGCTGCGAACCACAGAAGTTAAAGAAACTCAAGCCTGATAGAGAGGCCTCTCAGAAAAATTAAGCGGCCTTTCACACCCAGTACAGAATGGGACGCTGAGAACTACAGCAGTTAAAGAACCTCAAGCGTGATAGAGAGGCCTCTGAGCAAAATTAAGCGGCCTTTCACACTACTGAATGGGACGCAAGAACCACAGCAGGTAAAGAACCTCAAGCCTCATAGAGAGGCAGCTAAGCAAAATTAAGCGGCCTTTCACACCCAGTAAAGAATGGGACGCTGAGAACCAGAGAAGCTAAAGAACCTCAAGCCTGATAGAGAGGCCTCTGAGAAAAATTAAGCGGCCTTTCACACCCAGTATAGAATGGGACGCTGAGAACAACAGCAGTTAAAGAACCTGAAGCCTGATAGAGAGGCCTTAGAGCAAAATTAAGCGGCCTTTCAAACCCAGTACAGAATGGGACGATGAGAACCAGAGCAGTTAAAAAACCTCAAGCCTGATAGAGAGGCCACTGAACAAAATTAAGCGGCCTTTCACACCCAGTACAGAATGGGACGATGCGAACAACAACAGTTAAAGAACCTCAAGCCTGATAGAGAGGCCTCTGAGCAAAATTAAGTGGCCGCTCACACCCAGTACAGAATGGGACGCTGAGAACCACAGCAGTTAAAGAACCTCAAGCCTGATAGAGAGGCCGCTGAGCAAAATTAAGCGGCCTTTCATACCCAGTACAGAATGGGACGCTGAGATCCAGAGCAGTTAAAGAACCTCAAGCCTGATAGAGAGGCCGCTGAGCAAAATTAAGCGGCCTTTCACACCCAGTACAGAATGGGACGCTGTGAACCAGAGCAACTAAAGGACCTCAAGCCTGATAGAGAGGCCTCTGAGCAAAATTATTCGGACTTTCACACCCAGTACAGAAAGGGACGCTGAGAACCAGAGCAGTTAAAGTACCTCAAGCCTGATAGAGAGGCCTCTGAGCAAAATTAATCGGCCTTTCACACCCAGTACAGAATGGAACGCTGAGAACCACAGCAGGTAAAGAACCTCAAGCCTGATAGAGAGGCCTCTGAGCAAAATTAAGCGGTGTTCCACACCCATTACAGAATGGGACGCTGAGAACCAGAGCAGTAAAAGAAACTCAAGCCTGATAGATGCCTCTGAGCAAAATTAAGCGGCCATTTACACCCAGTACAGAATGGGACGCTGAGAACCACAGCAGTTAAAGAATCTCAAGCCTGATAGAGAGGCCACTGAGACAAAATTAAGCGGCCTTTCACACCCAGTACAGAATGGGACGCTGAGAACCAGAGCAATTAAAGAACCTCAAGCCTGATATGGAAGCCTCTGAGCAAAATTAAGCGGCCTTTCACACCCAGTACAGAATGGGACGCTGAGAACCAGAGCAGCTAAAGCACCTCAAGCCTGATAGAGAGGCCTCTGGGCAAAATTAAGCGGCGTTTCACACCCAGTACAGAATGGGACGCTGATAACCACAGCAGTTAAAGAATCTCAAGCCTGATAGAGAGGCCGCTGAGCAAAATTAAGCGGCCTTTCACACCAAGTACAGAATGGAACGCTGAGAACCAGAGCAGTAAAAGAACATCAAGCCTGAAAGAGACCTCTGAGAAAAATTAAGCGGCCTTTCACACCCAGTACAGAATGGGACGCAGAGAACCAGAGCAGTTATAGAACCTCAAGCCTGATAGAGAGGCCTCTGAAAAAAATTAAGCGGCCTTTCACACCCAGTACAGAATGGGACGCTGAGAACCAGAGAAGTTAAAGAACCTCAAGCCTGATAGAGAGGCCTCTGAGCAAAATTAAGCGGTCTTTCACACCCAGTACAGAATGGGACGCTGAGAACCAGAGCAGTTAAAGAACCTCAAGCCTTATAGAGAGGCCTCTGAGCAAAATTAAGCGGCCTTTAACACCCAGTACAGAATGGGACGCTGAGAACCAGAGCAGTTAAAGAACCTCAAGCCTGATAGAGAGGCCCCTGAGCAAAATTAAGCGGCCTTTCACACACATTACAGAATGGGATGCTGAAACCGCAGCAGGTAAAGAACCTCAAACCTGATAGAGGCTATTGAGCAAAATTAAGCGGCCTTTCATACCCAGTACAGAACGGACGCTGAGATCCAGAGCAGTTAAAGAAACTCAAGCCTGATAGAGAGGCCTCTGAGCAAAACTAAGCGGCCTTTCACACCCAGTATAGATAGGGACGCTGAGATCTATAGCAGTTAAAGAATCTCAAGCTTGATAGAGAGGCCTCTGAGCAAAATAAAGCTGCCTTTCACACCCAGTTCAGAATGGGACGCTGAGAACCACAGCAGTTAAAGGACATCAAGCCTGATAAAGAGGCCTCTGAGCAAAATTAAGCGGCCTTTCACACCAAGTACAGAACGGGACGTTGAGAACCAGGGCAGTTAAATAACCTCAAGCCTGATAGAGAGGCCTCTGAGAAAAATTAAGCGGCCTTTCACACCCAGTACAGAATGGGACGCTGAGAACCACAGCATTTAAAGAACCTCAAGCCTGATAGAGAGGCCACTGAGACAAAATTAAGCGACCTTTCACACCCAGTACAGAATTGGACGCTGAGAACCAGAGCAGTTAAAGAACCTCAAGCCTGATAGAGAGGCTGCTCAGACAAAATTAAGTGACCTTTCACACCCAGTACAGAATTGGACGCTGAGCACCACAGCAGTTAAAGAACCTCTAGTCTGATAGAGAGGCCTCTGAGCAAAATTAAGCGGTCTTTCACACCCAGTACAGAATGGGACGCTGAGAACCAGAGCAGTTAAAGAACCTCAAGCCTTATAGAGAGGCCTCTGAGCAAAATTAAGCGGCCTTTAACACCCAGTATAGAATGGGACGCTGAGAACCACAAAAGTTAAAGAACCTCAAGTCTGATAGAGAGGCCTCTGAGCAAAATTAAGCGACCTTTCACACCCAGTACAGAATGGGACGCTGAGAACCACAGCAGTTAAAGAACCTCAAGCCTGATAGAGAGGCCTCTGATTAAAATTAAGCGGCCTTTCACACTACAGAATGGGACGCTGAGAACCACGACAGTTAAAGAACCTCAAGCCTGATAGAGAGGCCGCTGAGCAAAATTAAGCGGCCTTTCACACCACAGAATGGGAGGCTAAGAACCACAGCAGGTAAAGAACCTCAAGCCTGATAGAGAGGCCGCTGAGCAAAATTAAGCGGCCTTTCACGCCCAGTACAGAATGGGACGCTGAGAACCACAGCAGTTAAAGAACCTCAGGCCTGATTGGGAGGCCTCTGAGCAAAATTAAGCGGCCTTTCACACCCAGTACAGAATGGGATGCTGAGAACCAGAGCAGTTAAAGAACCTCAAGCCTGATAGAGAGGACTCTGAGCAAAATTAAGCGGCCTTTCACACCCAGTAAAGAATGGGACGCTGCGAACCACAGAAGTTAAAGAACCTCAAGCCTGATAGAGAGGCCTCTCAGAAAAATTAAGCGGCCTTTCACACCCAGTACAGAATGGGACGCTGAGAACTACAGCAGTTAAAGAACCTCAAGCGTGATAGAGAGGCCTCTGAGCAAAATTAAGCGGCCTTTCACACTACTGAATGGGACGCAAGAACCACAGCAGGTAAAGAACCTCAAGCCTCATAGAGAGGCAGCTAAGCAAAATTAAGCGGCCTTTCACACCCAGTAAAGAATGGGACGCTGAGAACCAGAGAAGTTAAAGAACCTCAAGCCTGATAGAGAGGCCTCTGAGAAAAATTAAGCGGCCTTTCACACCCAGTATAGAATGGGACGCTGAGAACAACAGCAGTTAAAGAACCTGAAGCCTGATAGAGAGGCCTTAGAGCAAAATTAAGCGGCCTTTCAAACCTAGTACAGAATGGGACGATGAGAACCAGAGCAGTTAAAAAACCTCAAGCCTGATAGAGAGGCCACTGAACAAAATTAAGCGGCCTTTCACACCCAGTACAGAATGGGACGATGCGAACAACAACAGTTAAAGAACCTCAAGCCTGATAGAGAGGCCTCTGAGCAAAATTAAGTGGCCGCTCACACCCAGTACAGAATGGGACGCTGAGAACCACAGCAGTTAAAGAACCTCAAGCCTGATAGAGAGGCCGCTGAGCAAAATTAAGCGGCCTTTCATACCCAGTACAGAATGGGACGCTGAGATCCAGAGCAGTTAAAGAACCTCAAGCCTGATAGAGAGGCCGCTGAGCAAAATTAAGCGGCCTTTCACACCCAGTACAGAATGGGACGCTGTGAACCAGAGCAACTAAAGGACCTCAAGCCTGATAGAGAGGCCTCTGAGCAAAATTAATCGGCCTTTCACACCCAGTACAGAAAGGGACGCTGAGAACCAGAGCAGTTAAAGTACCTCAAGCCTGATAGAGAGGCCTCTGAGCAAAATTAATCGGCCTTTCACACCCAGTACAGAATGGAACGCTGAGAACCACAGCAGGTAAAGAACCTCAAGCCTGATAGAGAGGCCTCTGAGCAAAATTAAGCGGCCTTCCACACCCATTACAGAATGGGACGCTGAGAACCAGAGCAGTAAAAGAAACTCAAGCCTGATAGATGCCTCTGAGCAAAATTAAGCGGCCATTTACACCCAGTACAGAATGGGACGCTGAGAACCACAGCAGTTAAAGAACCTCAAGCCTGATATGGAAGCCTCTGAGCAAAATTAAGCGGCCTTTCACACCCAGTACAGAATGGGACGCTGAGAACCAGAGCAGCTAAAGCACCTCAAGCCTGATAGAGAGGCCACTGAGACAAAATTAAGCGGCCTTTCACACCCAGTACAGAATGGGACGCTGAGAACCAGAGCAATTAAAGAACCTCAAGCCTGATATGGAAGCCTCTGAGCAAAATTAAGCGGCCTTTCACACCCAGTACAGAATGGGACGCTGAGAACCAGAGCAGCTAAAGCACCTCAAGCCTGATAGAGAGGCCTCTGGGCAAAATTAAGCGGCCTTTCACACCCAGTACAGAATGGGACGCTGATAACCACAGCAGTTAAAGAATCTCAAGCCTGATAGAGAGGCCGCTGAGCAAAATTAAGCGGCCTTTCACACCAAGTACAGAATGGAACGCTGAGAACCAGAGCAGTAAAAGAACATCAAGCCTGAAAGAGACCTCTGAGAAAAATTAAGCGGCCTTTCACACCCAGTACAGAATGGGACGCAGAGAACCAGAGCAGTTATAGAACCTCAAGCCTGATAGAGAGGCCTCTGAAAAAAATTAAGCGGCCTTTCACACCCAGTACAGAATGGGACGCTGAGAACCAGAGAAGTTAAAGAACCTCAAGCCTGATAGAGAGGCCTCTGAGCAAAATTAAGCGGTCTTTCACACCCAGTACAGAATGGGACGCTGAGAACCAGAGCAGTTAAAGAACCTCAAGCCTTATAGAGAGGCCTCTGAGCAAAATTAAGCGGCCTTTAACACCCAGTACAGAATGGGACGCTGAGAACCAGAGCAGTTAAAGAACCTCAAGCCTGATAGAGAGGCCCCTGAGCAAAATTAAGCGGCCTTTCACACACATTACAGAATGGGATGCTGAAACCGCAGCAGGTAAAGAACCTCAAACCTGATAGAGGCTATTGAGCAAAATTAAGCGGCCTTTCATACCCAGTACAGAATGGACGCTGAGATCCAGAGCAGTTAAAGAAACTCAAGCCTGATAGAGAGGCCTCTGAGCAAAACTAAGCGGCCTTTCACACCCAGTATAGATAGGGACGCTGAGATCTATAGCAGTTAAAGAATCTCAAGCTTGATAGAGAGGCCTCTGAGCAAAATAAAGCTGCCTTTCACACCCAGTTCAGAATGGGACGCTGAGAACCACAGCAGTTAAAGGACATCAAGCCTGATAAAGAGGCCTCTGAGCAAAATTAAGCGGCCTTTCACACCAAGTACAGAACGGGACGTTGAGAACCAGGGCAGTTAAATAACCTCAAGCCTGATAGAGAGGCCTCTGAGAAAAATTAAGCGGCCTTTCACACCCAGTACAGAATGGGACGCTGAGAACCACAGCATTTAAAGAACCTCAAGCCTGATAGAGAGGCCACTGAGACAAAATTAAGCGGCCTTTCACACCCAGTACAGAATGGGACGCTGAGAACCAGAGCAGTTAAAGAACCTCAAGCCTGATAGAGAGGCGTATGAGCAAAATTAAGCGGTCTTTTGCACCCAGTACAGAATGGGACGCTGAGAACCAGAGCAGTTAAAGAACCTAAAGCCTGATAGAGAGTCTTCTGAGACAAAATTAAGCGGCCTTTCACACCCATTACAGAATGGAACGCTGAGAACCAGAGCAGTTAAAGAACCTCAAGCCTAATAGAGAGGCCTCTGAGCCAAATGAAGCGGCCTTTCACACCCAGTACAGAATGGGACGCTGAGAACTAGAGTACTTAAAGAACCTCAAGCCTGATAGAGAGTCCGCTGAGCTAAATTAAGCGGCCTTTCACACCCAGTACAGAATGGCATGCTGAGAAGCAGAGCAGTTAAAGAACCTCAAGCCTGACAGAGAGGCCTCTGAGCAAAATTAAGCGGCCTTTCACACCCTGTACAGAATGGCATGCTGAGAAGCAGAGCAGTTAAAGAACCTCAAGCCTGATAGAGAGGCCTCTGAGCAAAATTAATCGGCCTTTCACACCCAGTACAGAAAGGGACGCTGAGAACCAGAGCAGTTAAAGTACCTCAAGCCTGATAGAGAGGCCTCTGAGCAAAATTAATCGGCCTTTCACACCCAGTACAGAATGGAACGCTGAGAACCACAGCAGGTAAAGAACCTCAAGCCTGATAGAGAGGCCTCTGAGCAAAATTAAGCGGCCTTCCACACCCATTACAGAATGGGACGCTGAGAACCAGAGCAGTAAAAGAAACTCAAGCCTGATAGATGCCTCTGAGCAAAATTAAGCGGCCATTTACACCCAGTACAGAATGGGACGCTGAGAACCACAGCAGTTAAAGAATCTCAAGCCTGATAGAGAGGCCACTGAGACAAAATTAAGCGGCCTTTCACACCCAGTACAGAATGGGACGCTGAGAACCAGAGCAATTAAAGAACCTCAAGCCTGATATGGAAGCCTCTGAGCAAAATTAAGCGGCCTTTCACACCCAGTACAGAATGGGACGCTGAGAACCAGAGCAGCTAAAGCACCTCAAGCCTGATAGAGAGGCCTCTGGGCAAAATTAAGCGGCGTTTCACACCCAGTACAGAATGGGACGCTGATAACCACAGCAGTTAAAGAATCTCAAGCCTGATAGAGAGGCCGCTGAGCAAATTTAAGCGGCCTTTCACACCAAGTACAGAATGGAACGCTGAGAACCAGAGCAGTAAAAGAACATCAAGCCTGATAGAGAGGCCCCTGAGCAAAATTAAGCGGCCTTTCACACACATTACAGAATGGGATGCTGAAACCGCAGCAGGTAAAGAACCTCAAACCTGATAGAGGCTATTGAGCAAAATTAAGCGGCCTTTCATACCCAGTACAGAATGGACGCTGAGATCCAGAGCAGTTAAAGAAACTCAAGCCTGATAGAGAGGCCTCTGAGCAAAACTAAGCGGCCTTTCACACCCAGTATAGATAGGGACGCTGAGATCTATAGCAGTTAAAGAATCTCAAGCTTGATAGAGAGGCCTCTGAGCAAAATAAAGCTGCCTTTCACACCCAGTTCAGAATGGGACGCTGAGAACCACAGCAGTTAAAGGACATCAAGCCTGATAAAGAGGCCTCTGAGCAAAATTAAGCGGCCTTTCACACCAAGTACAGAACGGGACGTTGAGAACCAGGGCAGTTAAATAACCTCAAGCCTGATAGAGAGGCCTCTGAGAAAAATTAAGCGGCCTTTCACACC
This sequence comes from Hymenopus coronatus, assembly GCA_030762935.1. Taxonomy (NCBI): domain Eukaryota; kingdom Metazoa; phylum Arthropoda; class Insecta; order Mantodea; family Hymenopodidae; genus Hymenopus; species Hymenopus coronatus. The sequence continues at coordinate 2,395,894 of CM060897.1, read as the reverse complement.
CAGTACAGAATGGGACGCTGAGAACCACAGCATTTAAAGAACCTCAAGCCTGATAGAGAGGCCACTGAGACAAAATTAAGCGACCTTTCACACCCAGTACAGAATTGGACGCTGAGAACCAGAGCAGTTAAAGAACCTCAAGCCTGATAGAGAGGCTGCTCAGACAAAATTAAGTGACCTTTCACACCCAGTACAGAATTGGACGCTGAGCACCACAGCAGTTAAAGAACCTCTAGTCTGATAGAGAGGCCTCTGAGCAAAATTAAGCGGTCTTTCACACCCAGTACAGAATGGGACGCTGAGAACCAGAGCAGTTAAAGAACCTCAAGCCTTATAGAGAGGCCTCTGAGCAAAATTAAGCGGCCTTTAACACCCAGTATAGAATGGGACGCTGAGAACCACAAAAGTTAAAGAACCTCAAGTCTGATAGAGAGGCCTCTGAGCAAAATTAAGCGACCTTTCACACCCAGTACAGAATGGGACGCTGAGAACCACAGCAGTTAAAGAACCTCAAGCCTGATAGAGAGGCCTCTGATTAAAATTAAGCGGCCTTTCACACTACAGAATGGGACGCTGAGAACCACGACAGTTAAAGAACCTCAAGCCTGATAGAGAGGCCGCTGAGCAAAATTAAGCGGCCTTTCACACCACAGAATGGGAGGCTAAGAACCACAGCAGGTAAAGAACCTCAAGCCTGATAGAGAGGCCGCTGAGCAAAATTAAGCGGCCTTTCACGCCCAGTACAGAATGGGACGCTGAGAACCACAGCAGTTAAAGAACCTCAGGCCTGATTGGGAGGCCTCTGAGCAAAATTAAGCGGCCTTTCACACCCAGTACAGAATGGGATGCTGAGAACCAGAGCAGTTAAAGAACCTCAAGCCTGATAGAGAGGACTCTGAGCAAAATTAAGCGGCCTTTCACACCCAGTAAAGAATGGGACGCTGCGAACCACAGAAGTTAAAGAACCTCAAGCCTGATAGAGAGGCCTCTCAGAAAAATTAAGCGGCCTTTCACACCCAGTACAGAATGGGACGCTGAGAACTACAGCAGTTAAAGAACCTCAAGCGTGATAGAGAGGCCTCTGAGCAAAATTAAGCGGCCTTTCACACTACTGAATGGGACGCAAGAACCACAGCAGGTAAAGAACCTCAAGCCTCATAGAGAGGCAGCTAAGCAAAATTAAGCGGCCTTTCACACCCAGTAAAGAATGGGACGCTGAGAACCAGAGAAGTTAAAGAACCTCAAGCCTGATAGAGAGGCCTCTGAGAAAAATTAAGCGGCCTTTCACACCCAGTATAGAATGGGACGCTGAGAACAACAGCAGTTAAAGAACCTGAAGCCTGATAGAGAGGCCTTAGAGCAAAATTAAGCGGCCTTTCAAACCTAGTACAGAATGGGACGATGAGAACCAGAGCAGTTAAAAAACCTCAAGCCTGATAGAGAGGCCACTGAACAAAATTAAGCGGCCTTTCACACCCAGTACAGAATGGGACGATGCGAACAACAACAGTTAAAGAACCTCAAGCCTGATAGAGAGGCCTCTGAGCAAAATTAAGTGGCCGCTCACACCCAGTACAGAATGGGACGCTGAGAACCACAGCAGTTAAAGAACCTCAAGCCTGATAGAGAGGCCGCTGAGCAAAATTAAGCGGCCTTTCATACCCAGTACAGAATGGGACGCTGAGATCCAGAGCAGTTAAAGAACCTCAAGCCTGATAGAGAGGCCGCTGAGCAAAATTAAGCGGCCTTTCACACCCAGTACAGAATGGGACGCTGTGAACCAGAGCAACTAAAGGACCTCAAGCCTGATAGAGAGGCCTCTGAGCAAAATTAATCGGCCTTTCACACCCAGTACAGAAAGGGACGCTGAGAACCAGAGCAGTTAAAGTACCTCAAGCCTGATAGAGAGGCCTCTGAGCAAAATTAATCGGCCTTTCACACCCAGTACAGAATGGAACGCTGAGAACCACAGCAGGTAAAGAACCTCAAGCCTGATAGAGAGGCCTCTGAGCAAAATTAAGCGGCCTTCCACACCCATTACAGAATGGGACGCTGAGAACCAGAGCAGTAAAAGAAACTCAAGCCTGATAGATGCCTCTGAGCAAAATTAAGCGGCCATTTACACCCAGTACAGAATGGGACGCTGAGAACCACAGCAGTTAAAGAATCTCAAGCCTGATAGAGAGGCCACTGAGACAAAATTAAGCGGCCTTTCACACCCAGTACAGAATGGGACGCTGAGAACCAGAGCAATTAAAGAACCTCAAGCCTGATATGGAAGCCTCTGAGCAAAATTAAGCGGCCTTTCACACCCAGTACAGAATGGGACGCTGAGAACCAGAGCAGCTAAAGCACCTCAAGCCTGATAGAGAGGCCTCTGGGCAAAATTAAGCGGCCTTTCACACCCAGTACAGAATGGGACGCTGATAACCACAGCAGTTAAAGTATCTCAAGCCTGATAGAGAGGCCGCTGAGCAAAATTAAGCGGCCTTTCACACCAAGTACAGAATGGAACGCTGAGAACCAGAGCAGTAAAAGAACATCAAGCCTGAAAGAGACCTCTGAGAAAAATTAAGCGGCCTTTCACACCCAGTACAGAATGGGACGCAGAGAACCAGAGCAGTTATAGAACCTCAAGCCTGATAGAGAGGCCTCTGAAAAAAATTAAGCGGCCTTTCACACCCAGTACAGAATGGGACGCTGAGAACCAGAGAAGTTAAAGAACCTCAAGCCTGATAGAGAGGCCTCTGAGCAAAATTAAGCGGTCTTTCACACCCAGTACAGAATGGGACGCTGAGAACCAGAGCAGTTAAAGAACCTCAAGCCTTATAGAGAGGCCTCTGAGCAAAATTAAGCGGCCTTTAACACCCAGTACAGAATGGGACGCTGAGAACCAGAGCAGTTAAAGAACCTCAAGCCTGATAGAGAGGCCCCTGAGCAAAATTAAGCGGCCTTTCACACACATTACAGAATGGGATGCTGAAACCGCAGCAGGTAAAGAACCTCAAACCTGATAGAGGCTATTGAGCAAAATTAAGCGGCCTTTCATACCCAGTACAGAAGGGACGCTGAGATCCAGAGCAGTTAAAGAAACTCAAGCCTGATAGAGAGGCCTCTGAGCAAAACTAAGCGGCCTTTCACACCCAGTATAGATAGGGACGCTGAGATCTATAGCAGTTAAAGAATCTCAAGCTTGATAGAGAGGCCTCTGAGCAAAATAAAGCTGCCTTTCACACCCAGTTCAGAATGGGACGCTGAGAACCACAGCAGTTAAAGGACATCAAGCCTGATAAAGAGGCCTCTGAGCAAAATTAAGCGGCCTTTCACACCAAGTACAGAACGGGACGTTGAGAACCAGGGCAGTTAAATAACCTCAAGCCTGATAGAGAGGCCTCTGAGAAAAATTAAGCGGCCTTTCACACCCAGTACAGAATGGGACGCTGAGAACCACAGCATTTAAAGAACCTCAAGCCTGATAGAGAGGCCACTGAGACAAAATTAAGCGGCCTTTCACACCCAGTACAGAATGGGACGCTGAGAACCAGAGCAGTTAAAGAACCTCAAGCCTGATAGAGAGGCGTATGAGCAAAATTAAGCGGTCTTTTGCACCCAGTACAGAATGGGACGCTGAGAACCAGAGCAGTTAAAGAACCTAAAGCCTGATAGAGAGTCTTCTGAGACAAAATTAAGCGGCCTTTCACACCCATTACAGAATGGAACGCTGAGAACCAGAGCAGTTAAAGAACCTCAAGCCTAATAGAGAGGCCTCTGAGCCAAATGAAGCGGCCTTTCACACCCAGTACAGAATGGGACGCTGAGAACTAGAGTACTTAAAGAACCTCAAGCCTGATAGAGAGTCCGCTGAGCTAAATTAAGCGGCCTTTCACACCCAGTACAGAATGGCATGCTGAGAAGCAGAGCAGTTAAAGAACCTCAAGCCTGACAGAGAGGCCTCTGAGCAAAATTAAGCGGCCTTTCACACCCTGTACAGAATGGCATGCTGAGAAGCAGAGCAGTTAAAGAACCTCAAGCCTGATAGAGAGGCCTCTGAGCAAAATTAATCGGCCTTTCACACCCAGTACAGAAAGGGACGCTGAGAACCAGAGCAGTTAAAGTACCTCAAGCCTGATAGAGAGGCCTCTGAGCAAAATTAATCGGCCTTTCACACCCAGTACAGAATGGAACGCTGAGAACCACAGCAGGTAAAGAACCTCAAGCCTGATAGAGAGGCCTCTGAGCAAAATTAAGCGGCCTTCCACACCCATTACAGAATGGGACGCTGAGAACCAGAGCAGTAAAAGAAACTCAAGCCTGGTAGATGCCTCTGAGCAAAATTAAGCGGCCATTTACACCCAGTACAGAATGGGACGCTGAGAACCACAGCAGTTAAAGAATCTCAAGCCTGATAGAGAGGCCACTGAGACAAAATTAAGCGGCCTTTCACACCCAGTACAGAATGGGACGCTGAGAACCAGAGCAATTAAAGAACCTCAAGCCTGATATGGAAGCCTCTGAGCAAAATTAAGCGGCCTTTCACACCCAGTACAGAATGGGACGCTGAGAACCAGAGCAGCTAAAGCACCTCAAGCCTGATAGAGAGGCCTCTGGGCAAAATTAAGCGGCGTTTCACACCCAGTACAGAATGGGACGCTGATAACCACAGCAGTTAAAGAATCTCAAGCCTGATAGAGAGGCCGCTGAGCAAAATTAAGCGGCCTTTCACACCAAGTACAGAATGGAACGCTGAGAACCAGAGCAGTAAAAGAACATCAAGCCTGAAAGAGACCTCTGAGAAAAATTAAGCGGCCTTTCACACCCAGTACAGAATGGGACGCAGAGAACCAGAGCAGTTATAGAACCTCAAGCCTGATAGAAAGGCCTCTGAAAAAAATTAAGCGGCCTTTCACACCCAGTACAGAATGGGACGCTGAGAACCAGAGAAGTTAAAGAACCTCAAGCCTGATAGAGAGGCCTCTGAGCAAAATTAAGCGGTCTTTCACACCCAGTACAGAATGGGACGCTGAGAACCAGAGCAGTTAAAGAACCTCAAGCCCTATAGAGAGGCCTCTGAGCAAAATTAAGCGGCCTTTAACACCCAGTACAGAATGGGACGCTGAGAACCAGAGCAGTTAAAGAACCTCAAGCCTGATAGAGAGGCCCCTGAGCAAAATTAAGCGGCCTTTCACACACATTACAGAATGGGATGCTGAAACCGCAGCAGGTAAAGAACCTCAAACCTGATAGAGGCTATTGAGCAAAATTAAGCGGCCTTTCATACCCAGTACAGAATGGACGCTGAGATCCAGAGCAGTTAAAGAAACTCAAGCCTGATAGAGAGGCCTCTGAGCAAAACTAAGCGGCCTTTCACACCCAGTATAGATAGGGACGCTGAGATCTATAGCAGTTAAAGAATCTCAAGCTTGATAGAGAGGCCTCTGAGCAAAATAAAGCTGCCTTTCACACCCAGTTCAGAATGGGACGCTGAGAACCACAGCAGTTAAAGGACATCAAGCCTGATAAAGAGGCCTCTGAGCAAAATTAAGCGGCCTTTCACACCAAGTACAGAACGGGACGTTGAGAACCAGGGCAGTTAAATAACCTCAAGCCTGATAGAGAGGCCTCTGAGAAAAATTAAGCGGCCTTTCACACCCAGTACAGAATGGGACGCTGAGAACCACAGCATTTAAAGAACCTCAAGCCTGATAGAGAGGCCACTGAGACAAAATTAAGCGGCCTTTCACACCCAGTACAGAATGGGACGCTGAGAACCAGAGCAGTTAAAGAACCTCAAGCCTGATAGAGAGGCGTATGAGCAAAATTAAGCGGTCTTTTGCACCCAGTACAGAATGGGACGCTGAGAACCAGAGCAGTTAAAGAACCTAAAGCCTGATAGAGAGTCTTCTGAGACAAAATTATGCGGCCTTTCACACCCATTACAGAATGGAACGCTGAGAACCAGAGCAGTTAAAGAACCTCAAGCCTAATAGAGAGGCCTCTGAGCCAAATGAAGCGGCCTTTCACACCCAGTACAGAATGGGACGCTGAGAACTAGAGTACTTAAAGAACCTCAAGCCTGATAGAGAGTCCGCTGAGCTAAATTAAGCGGCCTTTCACACCCAGTACAGAATGGCATGCTGAGAAGCAGAGCAGTTAAAGAACCTCAAGCCTGACAGAGAGGCCTCTGAGCAAAATTAAGCGGCCTTTCACACCCTGTACAGAATGGCATGCTGAGAAGCAGAGCAGTTAAAGAACCTCAAGCCTGATAGAGAGGCCTCTGAGCAAAATTAAGCGGTCTTTCACACCCAGTACAGAATGGGACGCTGAGAAGCAGAGCAGTTAAAGAACCTCAAGCCTGTAGAGAGGCCTCTGAGCAAAATTAAGCGGCCTTTCACACCCAGTACAGAATGGGACGCTGAGAACCAGAGCAGTTAAAGAACCTCAAGCCTGACAGAGAGGCCTCTGAGCAAAATTAAGCGGCCTTTCACACCCAGTACAGAATGGCATGCTGAGAAGCAGAGCAGTTAAAGAACCTGAAGCCTGACAGAGAGGCCTCTGAGCAAAATTAAGCGGCCTTTCACACCCTGTACAGAATGGGACGCTGAGAACCAGAGCAGTTAAAGAACCTCAAGCCTGATAGAGAGGCCTCTGAGCAAAATTAAGCGGCCTTTCACACCCAGTACAGAATGGGACGCTGAGAACCAGAGCAGTTAAAGAACCTCAAGCCTGATAGAGAGAAATCTGAGAAAAAATAAGCGGCCTTTCACACCCAGTACAGAATAGGACGCTGAGAACCACAGCAGTTAAAGAACCTCAAGCCTGATAGAGAGAAATCTGAGAAAAAATAAGCGGCCTTTCACACCCAGTACAGAATGGAACGCTGAGAACCAGAGCAGTTAAAGAACCTCAAGCCTGATAGAGAGAAATCTGAGAAAAAATAAGCGGCCTTTCACACCCAGTACAGAATGGGACGCTGAGAACCCCAGCAGTTAAAGAACCCCAAGCCTGATAGAGAGGCCGCTGAGACAAAATTAAGCGGCCTTTCACTCCCAGTACAGAATGGGACGCTGAGAACCAGAGCAGTTAAAGAACCTCAAGCCTGATAGAGAGAAATCTGAGAAAAAATAAGCGGCCTTTCACACCCAGTACAGAATGGGACGCTGAGAACCAGAGCAGTTAAAGAACCTCAAGCCTGATAGAGAGGCCTCTGAGTAAAATTAAGCGGCCTTTCACACTACCGAATGGGATGCTGAGAACCACAGCAGTTAAAGAACCTCAAGCCTGATAGAGAGGCCTCTGAGCAAAATTAAGCGGCCTTTCACACCCAGTATAATGGGACGCTGAGAGCCACAGCAGTTAAAGAACATCAAGCCTTATAGAGAGGCCTCTGAGCAAAATTAAACGGCCTTTCACACACAGTACAAAATAGGACGCTGAGAACCACAGAAGTTAAAGAACCTCAAGTCTGATAGAGAGGCCTCTGAGCAAAATTAAGCGGCCTTTCACACCCGGTACAGAATGGGACGCTGAGAACCACAGCAGTTAAAGAACCTCAGGCCTGATAGAGAGGCCTCTGAGCAAAATTAAGCGGCCTTTCACACCGAGTACAGAATGGGACGCTGAGAACCACAGCAGTTAAAGAACCTCAAGCCTGTTAGAGAGGCCTCTGAGCAAAATAAAGCGGCCTTTCAAACCCAATACAGAATGGGACGCTGAGAACCACAGCAGTTAAAGAACCTCAAGCCTGTTAGAGAGGCCCCTGAGCAAAATTAAGCGGCCTTTCACACCCAGTACAGAATGGACGGTGAGATCCAGAGCATTTAAAGAAACTCAAGCCTGATAGAGAGGCCTCTGAGCAAAACTAAGCGGCCTTTCACACCCAGTATAGATAGGGACGCTGAGATCTATAGCAGTTAAAGAACCTAAAGCCTGATAGAGAGTCTTCTGAGACAAAATTAAGCGGCCTTTCACACCCATTACAGAATGGAACGCTGAGAACCAGAGCAGTTAAAGAACCTCAAGCCTAATAGAGAGGCCTCTGAGCCAAATGAAGCGGCCTTTCACACCCAGTACAGAATGGGACGCTGAGAACTAGAGTACTTAAAGAACCTCAAGCCTGATAGAGAGTCCGCTGAGCTAAATTAAGCGGCCTTTCACACCCAGTACAGAATGGCATGCTGAGAAGCAGAGCAGTTAAAGAACCTCAAGCCTGACAGAGAGGCCTCTGAGCAAAATTAAGCGGCCTTTCACACCCTGTACAGAATGGCATGCTGAGAAGCAGAGCAGTTAAAGAACCTCAAGCCTGATAGAGAGGCCTCTGAGCAAAATTAAGCGGTCTTTCACACCCAGTACAGAATGGGACGCTGAGAAGCAGAGCAGTTAAAGAACCTCAAGCCTGTAGAGAGGCCTCTGAGCAAAATTAAGCGGCCTTTCACACCCAGTACAGAATGGGACGCTGAGAACCAGAGCAGTTAAAGAACCTCAAGCCTGACAGAGAGGCCTCTGAGCAAAATTAAGCGGCCTTTCACACCCAGTACAGAATGGCATGCTGAGAAGCAGAGCAGTTAAAGAACCTGAAGCCTGACAGAGAGGCCTCTGAGCAAAATTAAGCGGCCTTTCACACCCTGTACAGAATGGGACGCTGAGAACCAGAGCAGTTAAAGAACCTCAAGCCTGATAGAGAGGCCTCTGAGCAAAATTAAGCGGCCTTTCACACCCAGTACAGAATGGGACGCTGAGAACCAGAGCAGTTAAAGAACCTCAAGCCTGATAGAGAGAAATCTGAGAAAAAATAAGCGGCCTTTCACACCCAGTACAGAATAGGACGCTGAGAACCACAGCAGTTAAAGAACCTCAAGCCTGATAGAGAGAAATCTGAGAAAAAATAAGCGGCCTTTCACACCCAGTACAGAATGGAACGCTGAGAACCAGAGCAGTTAAAGAACCTCAAGCCTGATAGAGAGAAATCTGAGAAAAAATAAGCGGCCTTTCACACCCAGTACAGAATGGGACGCTGAGAACCCCAGCAGTTAAAGAACCCCAAGCCTGATAGAGAGGCCGCTGAGACAAAATTAAGCGGCCTTTCACTCCCAGTACAGAATGGGACGCTGAGAACCAGAGCAGTTAAAGAACCTCAAGCCTGATAGAGAGAAATCTGAGAAAAAATAAGCGGCCTTTCACACCCAGTACAGAATGGGACGCTGAGAACCAGAGCAGTTAAAGAACCTCAAGCCTGATAGAGAGGCCTCTGAGTAAAATTAAGCGGCCTTTCACACTACCGAATGGGATGCTGAGAACCACAGCGGTTAAAGAACCTCAAGCCTGATAGAGAGGCCTCTGAGCAAAATTAAGCGGCCTTTCACACCCAGTATAATGGGACGCTGAGAGCCACAGCAGTTAAAGAACATCAAGCCTTATAGAGAGGCCTCTGAGCAAAATTAAACGGCCTTTCACACACAGTACAAAATAGGACGCTGAGAACCACAGAAGTTAAAGAACCTCAAGTCTGATAGAGAGGCCTCTGAGCAAAATTAAGCGGCCTTTCACACCCGGTACAGAATGGGACGCTGAGAACCACAGCAGTTAAAGAACCTCAGGCCTGATAGAGAGGCCTCTGAGCAAAATTAAGCGGCCTTTCACACCGAGTACAGAATGGGACGCTGAGAACCACAGCAGTTAAAGAACCTCAAGCCTGTTAGAGAGGCCTCTGAGCAAAATAAAGCGGCCTTTCAAACCCAATACAGAATGGGACGCTGAGAACCACAGCAGTTAAAGAACCTCAAGCCTGTTAGAGAGGCCCCTGAGCAAAATTAAGCGGCCTTTCACACCCAGTACAGAATGGACGGTGAGATCCAGAGCATTTAAAGAAACTCAAGCCTGATAGAGAGGCCTCTGAGCAAAACTAAGCGGCCTTTCACACCCAGTATAGATAGGGACGCTGAGATCTATAGCAGTTAAAGAATCTCAAGCTTGATAGAGAGGCCTCTGAGCAAAATAAAGCAGCCTTTCACACCCAGTACAGAATGGGACGCTGAAAACCAGATCTGTTAAAGAACTTCAAGTCTGATAGAGAGACCTCTGAGCAAAATTAAGCGGCCTTTCACACCCAGTACAGAATGGGACGCTGAAAACCACAGCAGTTAAAGAACCTCAAGCCTGATAGAGAGGCCTCTGAGCAAAATTAAGCGGCCTTTCACACCCAGTACAGAATGGGACGCTGAGAATCAGAGCAGTTAAAGAAACTCAAGCTTGATAGAGAGGACTCTGAGCCAAATTAAGCGGCCTTAACACCCAGTACACAATGGGACGCTGAGAACCAGAGCAGTTAAAGAACCTCAAGCCTGATAGAGAGGCCTCTTAGCAAAATTAAGCGGCCTTTCACACCAAGTACAGAATGGGACGTTGAGAACCAGAGCAGTTAAATAACCTCAAGCCTGATAGAGAGGCCTCTGACCAAAATTAAGCGGCCGAACACACCCAGTACAGAATGGGACGCTGAGAACCAGAGCAGTTAAAGAACCTCAAGCCTGATAGAGAGGCGTCTGAGCAAAATTAAGGGGCCTTTCACACCCATTACAGAATGGGACGCTGAGAACCACAGCAGTTAAAGAACCTCAAGCCTGATAGAGAGGCCTCTGAGCAAAATTAAGCGGCCTTTCACACCCAGTACAGAATGGGACGCTGAGAACCAGAGCAGCTAAAGCACCTCAAGCCTGATAGAGAGGCCTCTGGGCAAAATTAAGCGGCGTTTCACACCCAGTACAGAATGGGACGCTGATAACCACAGCAGTTAAAGAACCTCAAGCCTGATAGAGAGGCCGCTGAGCAAAATTAAGCGGCCTTTCACACCCAGTACAGAATGGAACGCTGAGAACCAGAGCAGTAAAAGAACATCAAGCCTGAAAGAGGCCTCTGAGCAAAATTAAGCGGCCTTTCACACCCAGTACAGAATGGAACGCTGAGAACCAGAGCAGTTAAAGAACCTCAAGCCTGATAGAGAGGCCTCTGAGAAAAATTAAGCGGCCTTTCACACCCAGTACAGAATGGCATGCTGAGAAGCAGAGCAGTTAAAGAACCTCAAGCCTGATAGAGAGTCCGCTGAGCTAAATTAAGCGGCCTTTCACACCCAGTACAGAATGGGACGCTGAGAACCACAGCAGTTAAAGAACCTCAAGCCTGTTAGAGAGGCCTCTGAGCAAAATTAAGCGGCCTTTCACACCCATTACAGAATGGGATGCTGAGAACCACAGCAGGTAAAGAACCTCAAGCCTGATAGACCCTTTTGAGCAAAATTAAGTGGCCTTTCACACCCAGTACAGAATGGACGCTGAGATCCAGAGCAGTTAAAGAAACTCAAGCCTGATAGAGAAGCCTCTGAGCAAAACTAAGCGGCCTTTCACACCCAGTATAGATAGGGACGCTGAGATCTATAGCAGTTAAAGAATCTCAAGCTTGATAGAGAGGCCTCTGAGCAAAATAAAGCAGCCTTTCACACCCAGTACAGAATGGGACGCTGAAAACCAGATCTGTTAAAGAACTTCAAGTCTGATAGAGAGACCTCTGAGCAAAATTAAGCGGCCTTTCACACCCAGTACAGAATGGGACGCTGAGAACCACAGCAGTTGAAGAACCTCAAGCCTGATAGAGAGGCCTCTGAGCAAAATTAAGCGGCCTTTCACACCCAGTACAGAATGGGACGCTGAAAACTACAGCAGTTAAAGAACCTCAAGCCTGATAGAGAGGCCTCTGAGCAAAATTAAGCGGCCCTTCACACCCAGTACAGAATGGGACGCTGAGAACCAGAGCAGTTAAAGAAACTCAAGCTTGATAGAGAGGACTCTGAGCCAAATTAAGCGGCCTTAACACCCAGTACACAATGGGACGCTGAGAACCAGAGCAGTTAAAGAACCTCAAGCCTGATAGAGAGGCCTCTGAGCAAAATTAAGCGGCCTTTCGCACCAAGTACAGAATGGGACGTTGAGAACCAGAGCAGTTAAATAACCTCAAGCCTGATAGAGAGGCCTCTGACCAAAATTAAGCGGCCTTTCACACCCAGTACAGAATGGGACGCTGAGAACCACAGCAGTTAAAGAACCTCAAGCCTGATAGAGAGGCCACTGAGACAAAATTAAGCGGCCTTTCACACCCAGTACAGAATGGGACGCTGAGAACCAGAGCAGTTAAAGAACCTCAAGCCTGATAGAGAGGCGTCTGAGCAAAATTAAGCGGTCATTCACACCCAGTACAGAATGGGACGCTGAGAACCAGAGCAGTTAAAGAACCTCAAGCCTGATAGAGAGGCCTCTGAGCAAAATTAATCGGCCTTTCACACCCAATACAGAATGGAACGCTGAGAACCACAGCAGGTAAAGAACATCAAGCCTGATAGAGAGGCCTCTGAGCAAAATTAAGCGGCCTTTCACACCCATTACAGAATGGGACGCTGAGAACCAGAGCAGTAAAAGAAACTCAAGCCTGATAGATGCCTCTGAGCAAAATTAAGCGGCCATTTACACCCATTACAGAATGGGACGCTGAGAACCACAGCAGTTAAAGAACCTCAAGCCTGATAGAGAGGCTGCTGAGCAAAATTAAGCGGTCTTTCACACCCAGTACAGAATGGGACGCTGAGAACCAGAGCAATTAAAGAACCTCAAGCCTGATAGAGAAGCCTCTGAGCAAAATTAAGCGGCGTTTCACACCCAGTACAGAAAGGGACGCTGATAACCACAGCACTTAAAGAACCTCAAGCCTGATAGAGAGGCCGCTGAGCAAAATTAAGCGGCGTTTCACACTACAGAATGGGACGCTGAAAACCAGAACAGTTATAGAACCTCAAGCCTGATAGAGAGGCCTCTGAACAAAATTAAGCGGCCTTTCACACCCAGTACAGAATGGGACGCTGAGAACCAGAGAAGTTAAAGAACCTCAAGCCTGATAGAGAGGCCTCTGAGCAAAATTAAGCGGTCTTTCACACCCAGTACAGAATGGGACGCTGAGAACCAGAGCAGTTAAAGAACCTCAAGCCTGATAGAGAGTCCTCTGAGAAAAATTAAGCGGCCTTTCACACTACAGAATGGGACGCTGAAAACCAGAACAGTTATAGAACCTCAAGCCTGATAGAGAGGCCTCTGAACAAAATTAAGCGGCCTTTCACACCCAGTACAGAATGGGACGCTGAGAACCAGAGAAGTTAAAGAACCTCAAGCCTGATAGAGAGGCCTCTGAGCAAAATTAAGCGGTCTTTCACACCCAGTACAGAATGGGACGCTGAGAACCAGAGCAGTTAAAGAACCTCAAGCCTTATAGAGAGGCCTCTGAGCAAAATTAAGCGGCCTTTCACACCCAGTACAGAATGGCATGCTGAGAAGCAGAGCAGTTAAAGAACCTCAAGCCTGATAGAGAGTCCGCTGAGCTAAATTAAGCGGCCTTTCACACCCAGTACAGAATGGGACGCTGAGAACCACAGCAGTTAAAGAACCTCAAGCCTGTTAGAGAGGCCTCTGAGCAAAATTAAGCGGCCTTTCACACCCATTACAGAATGGGATGCTGAGAACCACAGCAGGTAAAGAACCTCAAGCCTGATAGACCCTTTTGAGCAAAATTAAGTGGCCTTTCACACCCAGTACAGAATGGACGCTGAGATCCAGAGCAGTTAAAGAAACTCAAGCCTGATAGAGAAGCCTCTGAGCAAAACTAAGCGGCCTTTCACACCCAGTATAGATAGGGACGCTGAGATCTATAGCAGTTAAAGAATCTCAAGCTTGATAGAGAGGCCTCTGAGCAAAATAAAGCAGCCTTTCACACCCAGTACAGAATGGGACGCTGAAAACCAGATCTGTTAAAGAACTTCAAGTCTGATAGAGAGACCTCTGAGCAAAATTAAGCGGCCTTTCACACCCAGTACAGAATGGGACGCTGAGAACCACAGCAGTTGAAGAACCTCAAGCCTGATAGAGAGGCCTCTGAGCAAAATTAAGCGGCCTTTCACACCCAGTACAGAATGGGACGCTGAAAACTACAGCAGTTAAAGAACCTCAAGCCTGATAGAGAGGCCTCTGAGCAAAATTAAGCGGCCCTTCACACCCAGTACAGAATGGGACGCTGAGAACCAGAGCAGTTAAAGAAACTCAAGCTTGATAGAGAGGACTCTGAGCCAAATTAAGCGGCCTTAACACCCAGTACACAATGGGACGCTGAGAACCAGAGCAGTTAAAGAACCTCAAGCCTGATAGAGAGGCCTCTGAGCAAAATTAAGCGGCCTTTCGCACCAAGTACAGAATGGGACGTTGAGAACCAGAGCAGTTAAATAACCTCAAGCCTGATAGAGAGGCCTCTGACCAAAATTAAGCGGCCTTTCACACCCAGTACAGAATGGGACGCTGAGAACCACAGCAGTTAAAGAACCTCAAGCCTGATAGAGAGGCCACTGAGACAAAATTAAGCGGCCTTTCACACCCAGTACAGAATGGGACGCTGAGAACCAGAGCAGTTAAAGAACCTCAAGCCTGATAGAGAGGCCTCTGAGCAAAATTAATCGGCCTTTCACACCCAATACAGAATGGAACGCTGAGAACCACAGCAGGTAAAGAATATCAAGCCTGATAGAGAGGCCTCTGAGCAAAATTAAGCGGCCTTTCACACCCATTACAGAATGGGACGCTGAGAACCAGAGCAGTAAATGAAACTCAAGCCTGATAGATGCCTCTGAGCAAAATTAAGCGGCCATTTACACCCATTACAGAATGGGACGCTGAGAACCACAGCAGTTAAAGAACCTCAAGCCTGATAGAGAGGCTGCTGAGCAAAATTAAGCGGTCTTTCACACCCAATACAGAATGGGACGCTGAGAACCAGAGCAATTAAAGAACCTCAAGCCTGATAGAGAAGCCTCTGAGCAAAATTAAGCGGCGTTTCACACCCAGTACAGAAAGGGACGCTGATAACCACAGCAGTTAAAGAACCTCAAGCCTGATAGAGAGGCCGCTGAGCAAAATTAAGCGGCGTTTCACACTACAGAATGGGACGCTGAAAACCAGAACAGTTATAGAACCTCAAGCCTGATAGAGAGGCCTCTGAACAAAATTAAGCGGCCTTTCACAACCAGTACAGAATGGGACGCTGAGAACCAGAGAAGTTAAAGAACCTCAAGCCTGATAGAGAGGCCTCTGAGCAAAATTAAGCGGCCTTTCACACCCAGTACAGAATGGGACGCTGAGAACCACAGCAGTTGAAGAACCTCAAGCCTGATAGAGAGGCCTCTGAGCAAAATTAAGCGGCCTTTCACACCCAGTACAGAATGGGACGCTGAAAACTACAGCAGTTAAAGAACCTCAAGCCTGATAGAGAGGCCTCTGAGCAAAATTAAGCGGCCCTTCACACCCAGTACAGAATGGGACGCTGAGAACCAGAGCAGTTAAAGAAACTCAAGCTTGATAGAGAGGACTCTGAGCCAAATTAAGCGGCCTTAACACCCAGTACACAATGGGACGCTGAGAACCAGAGCAGTTAAAGAACCTCAAGCCTGATAGAGAGGCCTCTGAGCAAAATTAAGCGGCCTTTCGCACCAAGTACAGAATGGGACGTTGAGAACCAGAGCAGTTAAATAACCTCAAGCCTGATAGAGAGGCCTCTGACCAAAATTAAGCGGCCTTTCACACCCAGTACAGAATGGGACGCTGAGAACCACAGCAGTTAAAGAACCTCAAGCCTGATAGAGAGGCCACTGAGACAAAATTAAGCGGCCTTTCACACCCAGTACAGAATGGGACGCTGAGAACCAGAGCAGTTAAAGAACCTCAAGCCTGATAGAGAGGCGTCTGAGCAAAATTAAGCGGTCATTCACACCCAGTACAGAATGGGACGCTGAGAACCAGAGCAGTTAAAGAACCTCAAGCCTGATAGAGAGGCCTCTGAGCAAAATTAATCGGCCTTTCACACCCAATACAGAATGGAACGCTGAGAACCACAGCAGGTAAAGAACATCAAGCCTGATAGAGAGGCCTCTGAGCAAAATTAAGCGGCCTTTCACACCCATTACAGAATGGGACGCTGAGAACCAGAGCAGTAAACGAAACTCAAGCCTGATAGATGCCTCTGAGCAAAATTAAGCGGCCATTTACACCCATTACAGAATGGGACGCTGAGAACCACAGCAGTTAAAGAACCTCAAGCCTGATAGAGAGGCTGCTGAGCAAAATTAAGCGGTCTTTCACACCCAGTACAGAATGGGACGCTGAGAACCAGAGCAATTAAAGAACCTCAAGCCTGATAGAGAAGCCTCTGAGCAAAATTAAGCGGCGTTTCACACCCAGTACAGAAAGGGACGCTGATAACCACAGCAGTTAAAGAACCTCAAGCCTGATAGAGAGGCCGCTGAGCAAAATTAAGCGGCGTTTCACACTACAGAATGGGACGCTGAAAACCAGAACAGTTATAGAACCTCAAGCCTGATAGAGAGGCCTCTGAACAAAATTAAGCGGCCTTTCACACCCAGTACAGAATGGGACGCTGAGAACCAGAGAAGTTAAAGAACCTCAAGCCTGATAGAGAGGCCTCTGAGCAAAATTAAGCGGTCTTTCACACCCAGTACAGAATGGGACGCTGAGAACCAGAGCAGTAAACGAAACTCAAGCCTGATAGATGCCTCTGAGCAAAATTAAGCGGCCATTTACACCCATTACAGAATGGGACGCTGAGAACCACAGCAGTTAAAGAACCTCAAGCCTGATAGAGAGGCTGCTGAGCAAAATTAAGCGGTCTTTCACACCCAGTACAGAATGGGACGCTGAGAACCAGAGCAATTAAAGAACCTCAAGCCTGATAGAGAAGCCTCTGAGCAAAATTAAGCGGCGTTTCACACCCAGTACAGAAAGGGACGCTGATAACCACAGCAGTTAAAGAACCTCAAGCCTGATAGAGAGGCCGCTGAGCAAAATTAAGCGGCGTTTCACACTACAGAATGGGACGCTGAAAACCAGAACAGTTATAGAACCTCAAGCTTGATAGAGAGGCCTCTGAACAAAATTAAGCGGCCTTTCACACCCAGTACAGAATGGGACGCTGAGAACCAGAGAAGTTAAAGAACCTCAAGCCTGATAGAGAGGCCTCTGAGCAAAATTAAGCGGTCTTTCACACCCAGTACAGAATGGGACGCTGAGAACCAGAGCAGTTAAAGAACCTCAAGCCTGATAGAGAGTCCTCTGAGAAAAATTAAGCGGCCTTTCACACTACAGAATGGGACGCTGAAAACCAGAACAGTTATAGAACCTCAAGCCTGATAGAGAGGCCTCTGAACAAAATTAAGCGGCCTTTCACACCCAGTACAGAATGGGACGCTGAGAACCAGAGAAGTTAAAGAACCTCAAGCCTGATAGAGAGGCCTCTGAGCAAAATTAAGCGGTCTTTCACACCCAGTACAGAATGGGACGCTGAGAACCAGAGCAGTTAAAGAACCTCAAGCCTTATAGAGAGGCCTCTGAGCAAAATTAAGCGGCCTTTCACACCCAGTACAGAATGGCATGCTGAGAAGCAGAGCAGTTAAAGAACCTCAAGCCTGATAGAGAGGCCGCTGAGCTAAATTAAGCGGCCTTTCACACCCAGTACAGAATAGGACGCTGAGAACCACAGCAGTTAAAGAACCTCAAGCCTGATAGAGAGAAATCTGAGAAAAAATAAGCGGCTTTTCCCACCCAGTACAGAATGGAACGCTGAGAACCAGAGCAGTTAAAGAACCTCAAGCCTGATAGAGAGAAATTTGAGAAAAAATAAGCGGCCTTTCACACCCAGTACAGAATGGGACGCGGAGAACCACAGCAGTTAAAGAACCCCAAGCCTGATAGAGAGGCCGCTGAGCAAAATTAAGCGGCCTTTCACACCCAGTACAGAATGGAACGCTGAGAACCAGAGCAGTAAAAGAACATCAAGCCTGAAAGAGGCCTCTGAGCAAAATTAAGCGGCCTTTCACACCCAGTACAGAATGGAACGCTGAGAACCAGAGCAGTTAAAGAACCTCAAGCCTGATAGAGAGTCCTCTGAGAAAAATTAAGCGGCCTTTCACACTACAGAATGGGACGCTGAGAACCAGAACAGTTATAGAACCTCAAGCCTGATAGAGAGGCCTCTGAACAAAATTAAGCGGCCTTTCACACCCAGTACAGAATGGGACGCTGAGAACCAGAGAAGTTAAAGAACCTCAAGCCTGATAGAGAGGCCTCTGAGCAAAATTAAGCGGTCTTTCACACCCAGTACAGAATGGGACGCTGAGAACCAGAGCAGTTAAAGAACCTCAAGCCTTATAGAGAGACCTCTGAGCAAAATTAAGCGGCCTTTCACACCCAGTACAGAATGGCATGCTGAGAAGCAGAGCAGTTAAAGAACCTCAAGCCTGATAGAGAGGCCGCTGAGCTAAATTAAGCGGCCTTTCACACCCAGTACAGAATAGGACGCTGAGAACCACAGCAGTTAAAGAACCTCAAGCCTGATAGAGAGAAATCTGAGAAACAATAAGCGGCTTTTCACACCCAGTACAGAATGGAACGCTGAGAACCAGAGCAGTTAAAGAACCTCAAGCCTGATAGAGAGAAATCTGAGAAAAAATAAGCGGCCTCTCACACCCAGTACAGAATGGGACGCTGAGAACCACAGCAGTTAAAGAACCCCAAGCCTGATAGAGAGGCCGCTGAGACAAAATTAAGCGGCCTTTCACTCCCAGTACAGAATGGGACGCTGAGAACCAGAGCAGTTAAAGAACCTCAAGCCTGATAGAGAGAAATCTGAGAAAAAATAAGCGGCCTTTCACACCCAGTACAGAATGGGACGCTGAGAACCAGAGCAGTTAAAGAACCTCAAGCCTGACAGAGAGGCCTCTGAGCAAAATTAAGCGGCCTTTAACACCCAGTACAGAATGGGACGCTGAGAACCAGAGCAGTTAAAGAACCTCAAGCCTGACAGAGAGGCCTCTGAGTAAAATTAAGTGGCCTTTCACACTACAGAATGGGACGCTGAGAACCAGAGCAGTTAAAGAACCTCAAGCCTGATAGAGAGTCCGCTGAGCTAAATTAAGCGGCCTTTCACACCCAGAACAGAATGGGACGCTGAGAACCAGAGCAGTTAAAGAACATCAAGCCTGAAAGAGGCCTCTGAGCAAAATTAAGCGGCCTTTCACACCCAGTACAGAATGGGACGCTGAGAACCAGAGCAGTTAAAGAACCTCAAGCCTGACAGAGAGGCCTCTGAGCAAAATTAAGCGGCCTTTCACACCCAGTACAGAATGGCATGCTGAGAAGCAGAGCAGTTAAAGAACCTCAAGCCTGACAGAGAGGCCTCTGAGCAAAATTAAGCGGCCTTTCACACCCAGTACAGAATGGCATGCTGAGAAGCAGAGCAGTTAAAGAACCTCAAGCCTGACAGAGAGGCCTCTGAGCAAAATTAAGCGGCCTTTCACACCCTGTACAGAATGGGACGCTGAGAACCAGAGCAGTTAAAGAACCTCAAGCATGATAGAGAGGCGTCTGAGCAAAATTAAGTGGCCTTTCACACCCAGTACAGAATGGGACGCTGAGAACCAGAGCAGTTAAAGAACCTCAAGAATGATAGACAGGCGTCTGAGCAAAATTAAGCGGTCTTTCACACCCAGTACAGAATGGGACGCTGAGAACCAGAGCAGTTAAAGAACCTCAAGCCTGACAGAGAGGCCTCTGAGCAAAATTAAGTGGCCTTTCACACCCAGTACAGAATGGGACGCTGAGAACCAGAGCAGTTAAAGAACCTCAAGCCTGACAGAGAGGCCTCTGAGCAAAATTAAGCGGCCTTTCACACCCAGTACAGAATGGCATGCTGAGAAGCAGAGCAGTTAAAGAACCTCAAGCCTGACAGAGAGGCCTCTGAGCAAAATTAAGCGGCCTTTCACACCCTGTACAGAATGGGACGCTGAGAACCAGAGCAGTTAAAGAACCTCAAGCCTGATAGAGAGGCCCCTGAGCAAAATTAAGCGGCCTTTCACACCCATTACAGAATGGGATGCTGAAACCACAGCAGGTAAAGAACCTCAAACCTGATAGAGGCTATTGAGCAAAATTAAGCGGCCTTTCACACCCAGTACAGAATGGACGCTGAGATCCAGAGCAGTTAAAGAAACTCAAGCCTGATAGAGAGGCCTCTGAGCAAAACTAAGCGGCCTTTCACACCCAGTATAGATAGGGACGCTGAGATCTATAGCAGTTAAAGAATCTCAAGCTTGATAGAGAGGCCTCTGAGCAAAATAAAGCTGCCTTTCACACCCAGTTCAGAATGGGACGCTGAGAACCACAGCAGTTAAAGGACATCAAGCCTGATAAAGAGGCCTCTGAGCAAAATTAAGCGGCCTTTCACACCAAGTACAGAACGGGACGTTGAGAACCAGGGCAGTTAAATAACCTCAAGCCTGATAGAGAGGCCTCTGAGAAAAATTAAGCGGCCTTTCACACCCAGTACAGAATGGGACGCTGAGAACCACAGCATTTAAAGAACCTCAAGCCTGATAGAGAGGCCACTGAGACAAAATTAAGCGGCCTTTCACACCCAGTACAGAATGGGACGCTGAGAACCAGAGCAGTTAAAGAACCTCAAGCCTGATAGAGAGGCGTATGAGCAAAATTAAGCGGTCTTTCACACCCAGTACAGAATGGGACGCTGAGAACCAGAGCAGTTAAAGAACCTAAAGCCTGATAGAGAGTCTTCTGAGACAAAATTAAGCGGCCTTTCACACCCATTACAGAATGGAACGCTGAGAACCAGAGCAGTTAAAGAACCTCAAGCCTAATAGAGAGGCCTCTGAGCCAAATGAAGCGGCCTTTCACACCCAGTACAGAATGGGACGCTGAGAACTAGAGTACTTAAAGAACCTCAAGCCTGATAGAGAGGCCTCTGGGCAAAATTAAGCGACCTTTTACACCCAGTACAGAATGGGACGCTGAGAACCAGAGCAGTTGAAGAAACTCAAGTCTGATAGAGAGGCCTCTGAGCAAAATTAAGCGGCCTTTCACACCCTGTACAGAATGGGACGCTGAGAACCACAGCAGTTAAAGAACCTCAAGCCTGACAGAGAGGCCTCTGAGCAAAATTAAGCGGCCTTTCACACTACAGAATGGGACGCTGAGAACCAGAGCAGTTAAAGAACCTCAAGCCTGATAGAGAGTCCGCTGAGCAAAATTAAGCGGCCTTTCACACCCAGTACAGAATGGAACGCTGAGAACCAGAGCAGTAAAAGAACATCAAGCCTGAAAGAGGCCTCTGTGCAAAATTAAGCGGCCTTTCACACCCAGTACAGAATGGGACGCTGAGAACCAGAGCAGTTAAAGAACCTCAAGCCTGACAGAGAGGCCTCTGAGCAAAATTAAGCGGCCTTTCACACCCAGTACAGAATGTCATGCTGAGAAGCAGAGCAGTTAAAGAACCTCAAGCCTGACAGAGAGGCCTCTGAGCAAAATTAAGTGGCCTTTCACACCCTGTACAGAATGGGACGCTGAGAACCAGAGCAGTTAAAGAACCTCAAGCTTGATAGAGAGGCCTCTGAGCAAAATAAAGCAGCCTTTCACACCCAGTGCAGAATGGGACGCTGAAAACCAGATCTGTTAAAGAACTTCAAGTCTGATAGAGAGACCTCTGAGCAAAATTAAGCGGCCTTTCACACCCAGTAGAGAATGGGACGCTGAGAACCACAGCAGTTGAAGAACCTCAAGCCTGATAGAGAGGCCTCTGAGCAAAATAAAGCGGCCTTTCACACCCAGTACAGAATGGGACGCTGAAAACCACAGCAGTTAGAGAACCTCAAGCCTGATAGAGAGGCCTCTGAGCAAAATTAAGCGGCCTTTCACACCCAGTACAGAATGGGACGCTGAGAATCAGAGCAGTTAAAGAAACTCAAGCTTGATAGAGAGGACTTTGAGCCAAATTAAGCGGCCTTAACACCCAGTACACAATGGGACGCTGAGAACCAGAGCAGTTATAGAACCTCAAGCCTGATAGAGAGGCCTCTTAGCAAAATTAAGCGGCCTTTCACACCAAGTACAGAATGGGACGTTGAGAACCAGAGCAGTTAAATAACCTCAAGCCTGATAGAGAGGCCTCTGACCAAAATTAAGCGGCCAAACACACCCAGTACAGAATGGGACGCTGAGAACCACAGCAGTTAAAGAACCTCAAGCCTGATAGAGAGGCCACTGAGACAAAATTAAGCGGCCTTTCACACCCAGTACACAATGGGACGCTGAGAACCAGAGCAGTAAAAGAACATCAAGCCTGAAAGAGACCTCTGAGAAAAATTAAGCGGCCTTTCACACCCAGTACAGAATGGGACGCAGAGAACCAGAGCAGTTATAGAACCTCAAGCCTGATAGAGAGGCCTCTGAAAAAAATTAAGCGGCCTTTCACACCCAGTACAGAATGGGACGCTGAGAACCAGAGAAGTTAAAGAACCTCAAGCCTGATAGAGAGGTCTCTGAGCAAAATTAAGCGGTCTTTCACACCCAGTACAGAATGGGACGCTGAGAACCAGAGCAGTTAAAGAACCTCAAGCCTGATAGAGAGGCCTCTGAGCAAAATTAATCGGCCTTTCACACCCAGTACAGAATGGAACGCTGAGAACCACAGCAGGTAAAGAACCTCAAGCCTGATAGAGAGGCCTCTGAGCAAAATTAAGGGGCCTTTCACACCCATTACAGAATGGGACGCTGAGAACCAGAGCAGTAAAAGAAACTCAAGCCTGATAGATGCCTCTGAGCAAAATAAGCGGCCATTTACACCCAGTACAGAATGGGACGCTGAGAACCACAGCAGTTAAAGAACCTCAAGCCTGATAGAGAGGCCTCTGAGCAAAATTAAGCGGCCTTTCACACCCAGTACAGAATGGGACGCTGAGAACCAGAGCAGCTAAAGCACCTCAAGCCTGATAGAGAGGCCTCTGGGCAAAATTAAGCGGCGTTTCACACCCAGTACAGAATGGGACGCTGATAACCACAGCAGTTAAAGAACCTCAAGCCTGATAGAGAGGCCGCTGAGCAAAATTAAGCGGCCTTTCACACCCAGTACAGAATGGAACGCTGAGAACCAGAGCAGTAAAAGAACATCAAGCCTGAAAGAGGCCTCTGAGCAAAATTAAGCGGCCTTTCACACCCAGTACAGATTGGAACGCTGAGAACCAGAGCAGTTAAAGAACCTCAAGCCTGATAGAGAGGCCTCTCAGAAAAATTAAGCGGCCTTTCACACCCAGTACAGAATGGCATGCTGAGAAGCAGAGCAGGTAAAGAACCTCAAGCCTGACAGAGAGGACTCTGAGCAAAATTAAGTGGCCTTTCACACCCTGTACAGAATGGGACGCTGAGAACCACAGCAGTTAAAGAACCTCAAGCCTGATAGAGAGTCCGCTGAGCTAAATTAAGCGGCCTTTCACACCCAGTACAGAATAGGACGCTGAGAACCACAGCAGTTAAAGAATCTCAAGCCTGTTAGAGAGGCCTCTGAGCAAAATTAAGCGGCCTTTCACACCCATTACAGAATGGGATGCTGAGAACCACAGCAGGTAAAGAACCTCAAGCCTGATAGACGCTTTTGAGCAAAATTAAGTGGCCTTTCACACCCAGTACAGAATGGACGCTGAGATCCAGAGCAGTTAAAGAAACTCAAGCCTGATAGAGAGGCCTCTGAGCAAAACTAAGCGGCCTTTCACACCCAGTATAGATAGGGACGCTGAGATCTATAGCAGTTAAAGAATCTCAAGCTTGATAGATAGGCCTCTGAGCAAAATAAAGCAGCCTTTCACACCCAGTACAGAATGGGACGCTGAAAACCAGATCTGTTAAAGAACTTCAAGTCTGATAGAGAGACCTCTGAGCAAAATTAAGCGGCCTTTCACACCCAGTACAGAATGGGACGCTGAGAACAACAGCAGTTGAAGAACCTCAAGCCTGATAGAGAGGCCTCTGAGCAAAATTAAGCGGCCTTTCACACCCAGTACAGAATGGGACGCTGAAAACCACAGCAGTTAAAGAACCTCAAGCCTGATAGAGAGGCCTCTGAGCAAAATTAAGCGGCCTTTCACACCCAGTACAGAATGGGACGCTGAGAACCAGAGCAGTTAAAGAAACTCAAGCTTGATAGAGAGGACTCTGAGCCAAATTAAGCGGCCTTAACACCCAGTACACAATGGGACGCTGAGAACCAGAGCAGTTAAAGAACCTCAAGCCTGATAGAGAGGCCTCTGAGCAAAATTAAGCGGCCTTTCGCACCAAGTACAGAATGGGACGTTGAGAACCAGAGCAGTTAAATAACCTCAAGCCTGATAGAGAGGCCTCTGACCAAAATTAAGCGGCCTTTCACACCCAGTACAGAATGGGACGCTGAGAACCACAGCAGTTAAAGAACCTCAAGCCTGATAGAGAGGCCACTGAGACAAAATTAAGCGGCCTTTCACACCCAGTACAGAATGGGACGCTGAGAACCAGAGCAGTTAAAGAACCTCAAGCCTGATAGAGAGGCGTCTGAGCAAAATTAAGCGGTCTTTCACACCCAGTACAGAATGGGACGCTGAGAACCAGAGCAGTTAAAGAACCTCAAGCCTGATAGAGAGGCCTCTGAGCAAAATTAATCGGCCTTTCACACCCTGTACAGAATGGAACGCTGAGAACCACAGCAGGTAAAGAACCTCAAGCCTGATAGAGAGGCCTCTGAGCAAAATTAAGCGGCCTTTCACACCCATTACAGAATGGGACGCTGAGAACCAGAACAGTAAAAGAAACTCAAGCCTGATAATTGCCTCTGAGCAAAATTAAGCGGCCATTTACACCCATTACAGAATGGGACGCTGAGAACCACAGCAGTTAAAGAACCTCAAGCCTGATAGAGAGGCCTCTGAGCAAAATTAAGCGGTCTTTCACACCCAGTACAGAATGGGACGCTGAGAACCAGAGCAATTAAAGAACCTCAAGCCTGATAGAGAAGCCTTTGAGCAAAATTAAGCGCCCTTTCACACCCAGTACAGAATGGGACGCTGAGAACCAGAGCAGCTAAAGCACCTCAAGCCTGATAGAGAGGCCTCTGGGCAAAATTAAGCGGCGTTTCACACCCAGTACAGAAAGGGACGCTGATAACCACAGCAGTTAAAGAACCTCAAGCCTGATAGAGAGGCCGCTGAGCAAAATTAAGCGGCCTTTCACACCCAGTACAGAATGGAACGCTGAGAACCAGAGCAGTAAAAGAACATCAAGCCTGAAAGAGGCCTCTGAGCAAAATTAAGCGGCCTTTCACACCCAGTACAGAATGGAACGCTGAGAACCAGAGCAGTTAAAGAACCTCAAGCCTGATAGAGAGTCCTCTGAGAAAAATTAAGCGGCCTTTCACACTACAGAATGGGACGCTGAGAACCAGAACAGTTATAGAACCTCAAGCCTGATAGAGAGGCCTCTGAACAAAATTAAGCGGCCTTTCACACCCAGTACAGAATGGGACGCTGAGAACCAGAGAAGTTAAAGAACCTCAAGCCTGATAGAGAGGCCTCTGAGCAAAATTAAGCGGTCTTTCACACCCAGTACAGAATGGGACGCTGAGAACCAGAGCAGTTAAAGAACCTCAAGCCTTATAGAGAGGCCTCTGAGCAAAATTAAGCGGCCTTTCACACCCAGTACAGAATGGCATGCTGAGAAGCAGAGCAGTTAAAGAACCTCAAGCCTGATAGAGAGGCCGCTGAGCTAAATTAAGCGGCCTTTCACACCCAGTATAGAATAGGACGCTGAGAACCACAGCAGTTAAAGAACCTCAAGCCTGATAGAGAGAAATCTGAGAAAAAATAAGCGGCTTTTCACACCCAGTACAGAATGGAACGCTGAGAACCAGAGCAGTTAAAGAACCTCAAGCCTGATAGAGAGAAATCTGAGAAAAAATAAGCGGCCTTTCACACCCAGTACAGAATGGGACGCGGAGAACCACAGCAGTTAAAGAACCCCAAGCCTGATAGAGAGGCCGCTGAGCAAAATTAAGCGGCCTTTCACACCCAGTACAGAATGGAACGCTGAGAACCAGAGCAGTAAAAGAACATCAAGCCTGAAAGAGGCCTCAGCAAAATTAAGCGGCCTTTCACACCCAGTACAGAATGGAACGCTGAGAACCAGAGCAGTTAAAGAACCTCAAGCCTGATAGAGAGTCCTCTGAGTAAAATTAAGCGGCCTTACACACTACAGAATGGGACGCTGAGAACCAGAACAGTTATAGAACCTCAAGCCTGATAGAGAGGCCTCTGAACAAAATTAAGCGGCCTTTCACACCCAGTACAGAATGGGACGCTGAGAACCAGAGAAGTTAAAGAACCTCAAGCCTGATAGAGAGGCCTCTGAGCAAAATTAAGCGGCCTTTCACACCAAGTACAGAATGGGACGTTGAGAACCAGAGCAGTTAAATAACCTCAAGCCTGATAGAGAGGCCTCTGACCAAAATTAAGCGGCCTTTCACACCCAGTACAGAATGGGACGCTGAGAACCACAGCAGTTAAAGAACCTCAAGCCTGATAGAGAGGCCACTGAGACAAAATTAAGCGGCCTTTCACACCCAGTACAGAATGGGACGCTGAGAACCAGAGCAGTTAAAGAACCTCAAGCCTGATAGAGAGGCCTCTGAGCACAATTAAGCGGCCTTTCACACCCAGTACAGAATAGGACGCTAAGAACCACAGCAGTTAAAGAACCCCAAGCCTGATAGAGAGGCCTCTGGGCAAAATTAAGCGACCTTTTACACCCAGTAAAGAATGGGACGCTGAGAACCAGAGCAGTTAAAGAACCTCAAGCCTGATAGAGAGGCCGCTGAGCTAAATTAAACGGCCTTTCACACCCAGTACAGAATGGGACGCTGAGAACCAGAGCAGTTAAAGAACCTCAAGCCTGATAGAGAGGCCTCTGAGCAAAAGTAAGCGGCCTTACACACATAGTACTGAATGGGACGCTGAGAACCACAGCAGTTAAAGAACCTCAAGCCTGATAGAGAGGCCGCTGAGCAAAATTAAGCAGACTTTCACACCCAGTACAGAATGGGACGCTGAGAACCACAGCAGTTAAACAACCTCAAGCCTGATACAGAGGCCTCTGAGCAAAATAAAGCGGCCTTTTAAATCCGGTACAGAATGGGACGCTCAGAACCAGAGCAGTTAAACAACATCAAGCCTGATAGAGAGGCCTCTGAGCAAAATTAAGCGGCATTTCACACCCGGTACAGAATGGAACGCTGAGAACCACAGCAGTTAAAGAACCTCAAGCCTAACAGAGAGGCCGCTGAGACAAAATTAAGCGGCCTTTCACACTCAGTACAGAATGGGACGCTGAGAACCAGAGCAGTTAAATAATCTCAAGCCTGATAGAGAGGCGTCTGAGCAAAAATAAGCGGTCTTTCACACCCAATACAGAATGGGACGCTGAGAACCAGAAAAGTTAAAGAACCTCAAGCCTGATAGAGAGGCCTCTGAGCAAAATTAAGCGGCCTTTCACACACAGTACAGAATGGGACGCTAAGAACCGCAGCAGTTAAAGAACCCCAAACCTGATAGAGAGGCCTCTGAGCCAAAATTAAGCGGCATTTCACATCCAGTACAGAATGGGACGCTGAGAACCACAGCAGTTAAAGAATCTCAAGCCTGATAGAGAGGCCTCTGAGCCAAATTAAGCGGCCTTACACACCCAGTACAGAATGGGACGCTGAGAACCAGAGTACTTAAAGAACCTCAGGCCTGATAGAGAGGCCTCTGAGCAAAATTAACCGGCCTTTCCCATCCAGTACGGAATGGGACGCTGAGAACCACAGCAGTTAAAGAACCTCAGGCGTGATAGAGAGGCCTCTGAGCAAAATTAACCGGCCTTTCACACCCAGCACAGAATGGGACGCTGAGAACCAGAGCAGTTAAAGAACCTCAGGCTTGATAGAGAGGCCTCTGAGCAAAATTAAGCGGCCTTTCACACCCAGTACAGAACGGGACGCTGAGAACCAGAGCAGTTAAAGAACCTCAAGCCTAATAGAGAGGCCTCTGAGTGAAATTAAGCGGCCTTTCACACCCAGCACAGAATGGGACGCTAAGAACCAGAGCAGTTAAAGAACCTCAAGCCTGATAGAGAGGCCTCTGAGCAAAATTAAGCGGCCTTACACACATAGTACAGAATGGGACGCTGAGAACCACAGCAGTTAAAGAACCTCAAGCCTGATAGAGAGGCCGCTGAGCAAAATTAAGCGGCCTTTCACACTCAGTACAGAATGGGACGCTGAGAACCACAGCAGATAAATAACTTCAAGCCTGATAGAGAGGCCTCTGAGCAAAATTAAGCGGCCTTTCACACCCAGTACAGAATGTGACGCTGAGAACCACAGCAGTTAAAGAACCTCAAGCCTGATAGAGAGGCCTCTGGGTAAAATTATGCGGCCTTTCACACCCAGTACAGAATGGGACGCTGAGAACCAGAGCAGTTAAAAAACCTCAAGCCTGATAGAGAGGCCTCTGAGCAAAATTAAGCGGCCTTTCACACATAGTACAGGATGGCAGGCTGAGAACCACAGCAGTTAAAGAACCTTAAGCCTGATAGAGAGGCCTGTGAGCAAAATTAAGCGGCCTTTCACACCCAGTACAGAATGGGACGCTGAGAACCAGAACAGTTAAAGAAACTCAAGCTTGATAGAGAGGCCTCTGAGCCAAATTAAGCGGCCTTAACACCCAGTACACAATGGGACGCTGAGAACCAGAGCAGTTAAAGAACCTCAAGCCCTATAGAGAGGCCTCTGAGCAAAATTAAGCGGCCTTTCACACCAAGTACAGAATGGGACGTTGAGAACCAGAGCAGTTAAATAACCGCAAGCCTGATAGAGAGGCCTCTGAGCAAAATTAAGCGGCCCTTCACACCCAGTACACAATGGGACGCTGAGAACCACAGCAGTTAAAGAACCTCAAGACTGATAGAGAGGCCACTGAGACTAAATTAAGCGGCCTTTCACACCCAGTACAGAATGGGACGCTGAGAACCAGAGAAGTTAAAGAACCTCAAGCCTGATAGAGAGGCCTCTGAGCAAAATTAAGCGGTCTTTCACACCCAGTACAGAATGGGACGCTGAGAACCACAGCAGTTAAAGAACCTCAAGCCTGATAGAGAGACCTCTGAGCAAAATTAAGCGGTCTTTCACATCCAGATCAGAATGGGACGCTGAGAACCAGAGCAGTTAAAGAACCTCAAGCCTGATAGAGAGGCCTCTGAGCAAAATTAAGCGGCCTTTAACACCCAGTACAGAATGGGACGCTGAGAACCAGAGCAGTTAAAGAACCTCAAGCCTGATAGAGAGGCGCATGAGCAAAATTAAGCGGTCTTTCACACCCAGTACAGAATGGGACGCTGAGAACCAGAGCAGTTAAAGAACCTCAAGCCTGATAGAGAGGCCTCTGAGCAAAATTAAGCGGCCTTTAACTCCCAGTACAGAATAGGACGCTGAGAACCACAGCAGTTAAAGAACCTCAAGCCTGATAGAGAGGCCCCTGAGCAAAATTAAGCGGCCTTTCACACCCAGTACATAATGGGACGCTGAGAACCACAGCAGTTAAAGAACCTCAAGCTTGATAGAGAGGCCTCTGAGCAAAACTAAGCGGCCTTTCACACCCAGTATAGATAGGGACGCTGAGATCTTTACCACTTAAAGAATATCAAGCTTGATAGAGAGGCCTCTGAGCAAAATAAAGCTGCCTTTCACACCCAGTTCAGAATGGGACGCTGAGAACCACAGCAGTTAAAGGACATCAAGCCTGATAAAGAGGCCTCTGAGCAAAATTAAGCGGCATTTCACACCCAGTACAGTATGGGACGCTGAGAACCACAGCAGTTAAAGTACCTCAAGCCTGATAGAGAGGCCTCTGAGCAAAATTAAGCGGCCTTTCACACCCAGTACAGAATGGGACGCTGAGAACCACAGCAGTTAAAGATTCTCAAGCCTGATAGAGAGGCCTCTGAGCAAAATTAAGCGACCTTTCAAACCCAGTACAGAATGGGACGCTGAGAACCAGAGCAGTTAAAGAAACTCAAGCTGGATAGAGAGGCCTCTTAGCCAAATTAAGCGGCCGAAACACCCAGTACACAATGGGACGCTGAGAACCAGAGAACTTAAAGAACCTCAAGCCTGATAGAGAGCCCTCTGAGTAAAATTAAGCGGCCTTTCACACCAAGTACAGAACTACGCGTTGAGAACCAGGGCAGTTAAATAACCTCAAGCCTGATAGAGAGGCCTCTGAGCAAAATTAAGCGGCCTTTCACACCCAGTACAGAATGGGACGCTGAGAACCACAGCAGTTAAAGAACCTCAAGCCTGATAGAGAGGCCACTGAGACAAAATTAAGTGGCCTTTCACACCCAGTACAGAATGCGACGCTGAGAACCAGAGCAGTTAAAGAACCTCAAGCCTGATAGAGAGGCGCATGAGCAAAATTAAGCGGTCTTTCACACCCAGTACAGAATGGGACGCTGAGAACCAGAGCAGTTAAAGAACCTCAGGCCTGATAGAGAGGCTTCTGAGCACAATTAAGCGGCCTTTCACACCAGTACAGAATAGGACGCTAAGAACCACCGCAGTTAAAGAACCCCAAGCCTGATAGAGAGTCCTCTGAGACAAAATTAAGCGGCCTTTCACAACGATTACAGAATGGGACGCTGAGAACCAGAGCAGTTGAAGAAACTCAAGCCTGATAGAGAGGCCTCTGAGCAAAATTAAGCGGCCTTTCACACCCAGTACAGAATGGGACGCTGAGAACCAGAGTACTTAAAGAACCTCAAGCCTGATAGAGAGGCCTCTGAGCAAAATTAAGCGGCCTTTCACACCCAGTACAGAATGGGACGCTGAGAACCAGAGTACTTAAAGAACCTCAAGGCTGATAGAGGCCTCTGGGCAAAATTAAGCGACCTTTTACACCGAGTAAAGAATGGGACGCTGAGAACCAGAGCAGTTAAAGATCCTCAAGCCTGATTGAGAGGCCTCTGAGCAAAATTAAGCGGCCTTTCACGCCCAGTACAGAATGGGACGCTGAGAACCACAGCAGTTAAAGATCCTCAAGCCTGGTTGAGAGGCCTCTGAGCAAAATTAAGCGGCCTTTCACACCCAGTAAAGAATGGGACGCTGCGAACCACAGAAGTTAAAGAACCTCAAGCCTGATAGAGAGGCCTCTCAGAAAAATTAAGCGGCCTTTCACACCCAGTACAGAATGGGACGCTGAGAACTGCAGCAGTTAAAGAACCTCAAGCCTGATAGAGAGGCCGCTGAGCAAAATTAACCGCCCTTTCACACCACAGAATGGGACGCTGAGAACCACAGCAGGTAAAGAACCTCAAGCCTGATAGAGAGGCCGCTGAGCAAAATTAAGCGGCCTTTCACGCCCAGTACAGAATGGGACGCTGAGAACCACAGCAGTTAAAGATCCTCAAGCCTGATTGAGAGGCCTCTGAGCAAAACTAAGCGGCCTTTCACACCCAGTAAAGAATGGGACGCTGCGAACCACAGAAGTTAAAGAACCTCAAGCCTGATAGAGAGGCCTCTCAGAAAAATTAAGCGGCCTTTCACACCCAGTACAGAATGGGACGATGAGAACCACAACAGTTAAAGAACCTCAAGCCTGATAGAGAGGCCGCTGAGCAAAATTAAGCGGCCTTTCATACCCAGTACAGAATGGAACGCTGAGATCCAGAGCAGTTAAAGAACCTCAAGCCTGATAGAGAGGCCACTGAGCAAAATTAAGCGGCCCTTCACACCCAGTACAGAATGGGACGCTGTGAACCAGAGCAACTAAGGGACCTCAAGCCTGAATGAGAGGCCTCGGAGCAAAATTAAGCGGCCTTTCACACCCAGTACAGAAAGGGACGCTGAGAACCAGAGCAGTTAAAGAACGTCAAGCCTGATAGAGAGGCCTCTGAGCAAAATTAAGCGGCCTTTCACACCCGGTACAGAATGGGACGCTGAGAACCAGAGCAGTAAAAGAAACATAAGCCTGATAGAGGCCTCTGAGCAAAATTAAGCGGCCATTTACACCCAGTAGAGAATGGGACGCTGAGAACCACAGCAGTTAAAGAACCTTAAGCCTGATAGAGAGGCCTCTGAGCAAAATTAAGCGGCCTTTCACACCCAGTACAGAATGGGACGCTGAGAACCAGAGCAGCTAAAGAACCTCAAGCCTGATACAGAGGCCTCTGCGCAAAATTAAGCGGCGTTTCACACCCAGTACAGAATGGGACGCTGAGAACCACAGCAGTTAAAGAACCTCAAGCCTGATAGAGAGGCCGCTAAGCAAAATTAAGCGACCTTTCACACCCAGTACAGAATGGAACGCTGGGAACCAGAGCAGTAAAAGAACATCAAGCCTGATAGAGGCCTCTGAGCAAAATTAAGCGGCCTTTCACACCCAGTACAGAATGGAACGCTGAGAACCAGAGCAGTTAAAGAACCTCAAGCCTGATAGAGAGGCCTCTGAGAAAAATTAAGCGGCCTTTCACACCCAGTACAGAATGGGACGCTGAGAACCAGAGCCGTTATAGAACCTCAAGCCTGATAGAGAGGCCTCTGAACAAAATTAAGCGGCCTTTCACACCCAGTACAGAATTGGACGCTGAGAACCACAGAAGTTAAAGAACCTCAAGCCTGATAGAGAGGCCTCTGAACAAAATTAAGCGGTCTTTCACACCCAGTACAGAATGGGACGCTGAGAACCAGAGCAGTTAGAGAACCTCAAGCCTTATAGAGAGGCCTCTGAGCAAAATTAAGCGGCCTTTCACACCCAGTACAGAATGGGACGCTGAGAACCACAGCAGTTACAGAACCTCAAGCCTGTTAGAGAGGCCTCTGAGCAAAATAAAGCGGCCTTTCAAACCCAATACAGAATGGGACGCTGAGAACCACATCTGTTAAAGAACCTCAAGCCTGATAGAGAGGCCCCTGAGCAAAATTTAGCGGCCTTTCACACCCATTACAGAATGGGATGCAGAGAACCACAGCAGGTAAAGAACCTCAAGCCTGATAGTGGCTTTTGAGCAAAAGTAAGTGGCCTTTCACACCCAGTATAGAATGGACGCTGAGATCCAGAGCAGTTAAAGAAACTCAAGCCTGATAGAGAGGCCTCTGGGCAAAACTAAGCGGCCTTTCACACCCAGTATAGATAGGGACGCTGAGATCTATAGCAGTTAAAGAATCTCAAGCTTGATAGAGAGGCCTCTGAGCAAAATAAAGCAGCCTTTCACAACCAGTACAGAATGGGACGCTGAGAACCAGAACTGTTAAAGAACTTCAAGTCTGATAGAGAGGCCTCTGAGCAAAATTAAGCGGCCTTTCACACCCAGTACAGAATGGGACGCTGAGAACCAGAGCAGTTAAAGAAACTCAAGCTTGATAGAAAGGCCTCTGAGGCAAATTAAGCGGCCCTAACACCCAGTACACAATGGGACACTGAGAACCAGAGCAGTTAAAGAACCTCAAGCCTGATAGAGAGGCCTCTGAGCAAAATTAAGCGGCCTTTCACACCAACTACAGAATGGGACGTTGAGAACCAGAGCAGTTGAATAACCTCAAGCCTGATAGAGAGGCCTCTGAGCAAAATTAAGCGGCCTTTCACACCCAGTACAGAATGGGACGCTGAGAACCACAGCAGTTAAAGAACCTCAAGCCTGATATAGAGGCCTCTGAGCAAAATAAAGCGGCCTTTTACACCCGGTACAGAATGGGACGCTCAGAACCAGAGCAGGTAAAGAACATCATGCCTGATAGAGAGGCCTCTGAGAATAATTAAGCGGCATTTCACACCCGGTACAGAATAGGACGCTGAGAACCACAGCAGTTAAAGAACCTCAAGCCTAACAGAGAGGCCGCTGAGACAAAATTAAGCGGCCTTTCACACCCAGTACAGAATGGGACGCTGAGAACCAGAGCAGTTAAAGAACCTCAAGCCTGATAGAGAGGCCTCTGAGCAAAATTAAGCGGTCTTTCACACCCAATACAGAATGGGACGCTGAGAACCAGAAAAGTTAAAGAACCTCAAGCCTGATAGAGAGGCCTCTGAGCAAAATTAAGCGGCCTTTCACACCCAGTACAGAATGGGACGCTAAGAACCACAGCAGTTAAAGAACCCCAAACCTGATAGAGAGGCCTCTGAGCCAAAATTAAGCGGCCTTTCACATCCAGTACAGAATAGGACGCTGAGAACCACGCAGTTAAAGAATCTCAGGCCTGATAGAGAGGCCTCTGAGACGAATTAAGCGGCCTTACACACCCAGTACAGAATGGGACGCTAAGAACCACAGCAGTTAAAGAACCCCAAACCTGATAGAGAGGCCTCTGAGCCAAAATTAAGCGGCCTTTCACATCCAGTACAGAATGGGACGCTGAGAACCACAGCAGTTAAAGAATCTCAGGCCTGTAGAGAGGCCTCTGAGCCAAATTAAGCGGCCTTACACACCCAGTACAGAATGGGACGCTGAGAACCAGAGTGCTTAAAGAACCTCAGGCCTGATAGAGAGGCCTCTGAGCAAAATTAACCGGCCTTTCACACCCAGTACGGAATGCGATGCTGAGAACCAGAGCAGTTAAAGAACCTCAGGCGTGATAGAGAGGCCTCTGAGCCAAAATTAAGCGGCCTTTCACATCCAGTACAGAATGGGACGCTGAGAACCACAGCAGTTAAAGAATCTCAGGCCTGATAGAGAGGCCTCTGAGCCAAATTAAGCGGACTTACACACCCAGTACAGAATGGGACGCTGAGAACCAGAGTGCTTAAAGAACCTCAGGCCTGATAGAGAGGCCTCTGAGCAAAATTAAACGGCCTTTCACACCCAGTACGGAATGGGATCGCTGAGAACCACAGCAGTTAAAGAACCTCAGGCGTGATAGAGAGGCCTCTGAGCAAAATTAACCGGCTTTCACACCCACTACGGAATGGGACGCTGAGAACCAGATCAGTTAAAGAACCTCAGGCCTGATAGAGAGGCCTCTGAGCAAAATTAAGCGGCCTTTCACACCCAGTTTGGAATGGGATGCTGAGAACCAGAGCAGTTAAAGAACCTCAAGTCTGATAGAGAGCCCTCTGAGGAAAATTAAGCGGTCTTTCATCCCCAGCACAGAATGGGACGCTGAGAACCAGAGCAGTTAAAGAACCTCAGGCCTGATAGAGAGGCCTCTGAGAAAAATTAAGCGGCCTTTCACACCCACTATAGATAGGGACGCTGAGATCTATAGCAGTTAAAGAATCTCAAGCTTGATAGAGAGGCCTCTGAGCAAAATTAAGCGGCCTTTCACACCCAGTACAGAATGGGACGCTGAGAACCACAGCAGTTAAAGAACCTCAAGCCTGATAGAGAGGCCTCTGAGCAAAATTAAGCGGCCTTTCACACCCAGTACAGAATGGGACGCTGAGAACCAGAGCAGTTAAAGAAACTCAAGCTTGATAGAGAGGCCTCTGAAGCAAATTAAGCGGCCTTAACACCCAGTACACAATGGGACGCTGAGAACCAGAGCAGTTAAAGAACCTCAAGCCTGATAGAGAGGCCTCTGAGCAAAATTAAGCGGCCTTTCACACCAAGTACAGAATGGAACGTTGAGAACCAGAGCAGTTAAATAACCTCAAGCCTGATAGAGAGGCCTCTGAGCAAAATTAAGCGGCCTTTCACACCCAGTACAGAATGGGACGCTGAGAACCACAGCAGTTAAAGAACCTCAAGCCTGATAGAGAGGCCACTGAGACAAAATTGAGCGGCCTTTCACACCCAGTACAGAATGGGACGCTGAGAACCAGAGCAGTTAAAGAACCTCAAGCCTGATAGAGAGGCCTCTGAGCACAATTAAGCGGCCTTTCACACCCAGTACATAATAGGACGCTAAGAACCACAGCAGTTTAAGAACCCCAAGCCTGATAGAAAGAACTCTGAGCAAAATTAAGCGGCCTTTCACACCCAGTACAGAATGGGACGCTGAGAACCAGAGCAGTTAAAGAACCTCAAGCCTGACAGAGAGGCCTCTGAGCAAAATTAAGCGGCCTTTCACACAAAGTACAGAGTGGCACGCAGAGAAGCAGAGCAGTTAAAGAACCTCAAGCCTGATAGAGAGGCCGCTGAGCTAAATTAAGCGGACTTTCACACCCAGTACAGAATGGGACGCTGAGAACCACAGCAGTTAAAGAACCTCAAGCCTGATATAGAGGCCTCTGAGCAAAATAAAGCGGCCTTTTACACCCGGTACAGAATGGGACGCTCAGAACCAGAGCAGTTAAATAATCTCAAGCCTGATAGAGAGGCGTCTGAGCAAAATTAAGCGGTCTTTCACACCCAATACAGAATGGGACGCTGAGAACCAGAAAAGTTAAAGAACCTCAAGCCTGATAGAGAGGCCTCTGAGCAAAATTAAGCGGCCTTTCACACCCAGTACAGAATGGGACGCTAAGAACCACAGCAGTTAAAGAACCCCAAACCTGATAGAGAGGCCTCTGAGCCAAAATTAAGCGGCCTTTCACATCCAGTACAGAATGGGACGCTGAGAACCACAGCAGTTAAAGAATCTCAGGCCTGATAGAGAGGCCTCTGAGCCAAATTAAGCGGCCTTACACACCCAGTACAGAATGGGATGCTGAGAACCAGAGTGCTTAAAGAACCTCAGCCCTGATAGAGAGGCCTCTGAGCAAAATTAACCGGCCTTTCACACCCAGTACGGAATGGGACGCTGAGAACCACAGCAGTTAAAGAACCTCAGGCGTGATAG
This sequence comes from Hymenopus coronatus, assembly GCA_030762935.1. Lineage (NCBI taxonomy): Eukaryota > Metazoa > Arthropoda > Insecta > Mantodea > Hymenopodidae > Hymenopus > Hymenopus coronatus. The sequence goes on along the minus strand of CM060897.1, from coordinate 2,359,138 downwards.
AGAGGCCTCTGAGCCAAAAATTAGCGGCCTTTCACATCCAGTACAGAATGGGACGCTGAGAACCACAGCAGTTAAAGAATCTCAGGCCTGATAGAGAGGCCTCTGAGCCAAATTAAGCGGCCTTACACACCCAGTACAGAATGGGACGCTGAGAACCAGAGTGCTTAAAGAACCTCAGGCCTGATAGAGAGGCCTCTGAGCAAAATTAACCGGCCTTTCACACCCAGTACGGAATGGGATCGCTGAGAACCACAGCAGTTAAAGAACCTCAGGCGTGATAGAGAGGCCTCTGAGCAATATTAACCGGCCTTTCACACCCAGTACGGAATGGGACGCTGAGAACCACAGCAGTTAAAGAACCTCAGGCCTGATAGAGAGGCCTCTGAGCAAAATTAAGCGGCCTTTCACACCCATTTTGGAATGGGATGCTGAGAATCAGCGCAGTTAAAGAACCTCAAGTCTGATAGAGAGCCCTCTGAGGAAAATTAAGCGGTCTTTCACACCCAGCACAGAATGGGACGCTGAGAACCAGAGCAGTTAAAGAACCTCAGGCCTGATAGAGAGGCCTCTGAGCAAAATTAAGCGGCCTTTCACAACCGGTACAGAATGGGACGCTGAGAACCAGAGCAGTTAAAGAACCTCAAGCCTGATAGAGAGGCCTCTGAGAAAAATTAAGCGGCCTTTCACACATAGTACAGAATGGGACGCTGAGAACCACAGTAGTTAAAGAACCTCAAGCCTGATAGAGAGGCCTCTGAGTGAAATTAAGCGGCCTTTCACACCCAGTACAGAATGGGACGCTAAGAACCAGAGCAGTTAAAGAACCTCAAGCCTGATAGAGAGCCCTCTGAGCAAAATTAACCGGCCTTACACACATAGTACAGAATGGGACGCTGAGAACCACAGCAGTTAAAGAACCTCAAGCCTGATAGAGAGCCCTCTGAGCAAAATTAAGCGGCCTTAAAAACATAGTACAGAATGGGACGCTGAGAACCACAGCAGTTAAAGAACCTCAAGCCTGATAGAGAGGCCACTGAGCAAAATTAAGCGGCCTTTCACACCCAGTACAGAATGTGACGCTGAGAACCACAGCAGTTAAAGAACCTCAAGCCTGATAGAGAGGCCTCTGGGTAAAATTAAGCGGCCTTTCGCACCCAGTTCAGAATGGGACGCTGAGAACCACAGCAGTTAAAGAACCTTAAGCCTGATAGAGAGGCCTCTGGGTAAAATTAAGCGGCCTTTCACACCCAGTACAGAATAGAACGCTGAAAACCAGAGCAGTTAAAAAACCTCAAGCCTGATAGAGAGGCCTCTGAGCCAAAATTAAGCGGCCTTTCACATCCAGTACAGAATGGGACGCTGAGAACCACAGCAGTTAAAGAATCTCAGGCCTGATAGAGAGGCCTCTGAGCCAAATTAAGCGGCCTTTCACACCCAGTACGGAATGGGACGCTGAGAACCACAGCAGTTAAAGAACCTCAGGCGTGATAGAGAGGCCTCTGAGCCAAAAATAAGCGGCCTTTCACATCCAGTACAGAATGGGACGCTGAGAACCACAGCAGTTAAAGAATCTCAGGCCTGATAGAGAGGCCTCTGAGCCAAATTAAGCGGCCTTACACACCCAGTACAGAATGGGACGCTGAGAACCAGAGTGCTTAAAGAACCTCAGGCCTGATAGAGAGGCCTCTGAGCAAAATTAACCGGCCTTTCACACCCAGTACGGAATGGGATCGCTGAGAACCACAGCAGTTAAAGAACCTCAGGCGTGATAGAGAGGCCTCTGAGCAAAATTAACCGGCCTTTCACACCCAGTACGGAATGGGACGCTGAGAACCACAGCAGTTAAAGAACCTCTGGCCTGATAGAGAGGCCTCTGAGCAAAATTAAGCGGCCTTTCACACCCAGTTTGGAATGGGATGCTGAGAACCAGCGCAGTTAAAGAACCTCAAGTCTGATAGAGAGCCCTCTGAGGAAAATTAAGCGGTCTTTCACACCCAGCACAGAATGGGACGCTGAGAACCAGAGCAGTTAAAGAACCTCAAGCCGGACAGAGAGGCCTCTGAGCAAAATTAAGCGGCCTTTCACACAAAGTACAGAATAGGACGCTGAGAACCACAGCAGTTAAAGAACCTCAAGCATGATAGAGAGGCCGCTGAGCTAAATTAAGCGGCCTTTCACACCCAGTACAGAATGGCACGCAGAGAAGCAGAGCAGTTAAAGAACCTCAAGCATGATAGAGAGGCCGCTGAGCTAAATTAAGCGGACTTTTACACCCGGTACAGAATGGGACGCTCAGAACCAGAGCAGTTAAAGAACATCAAGCCTGATGCACACTCTCAGAGGCCTCTCAAGCCTGAGAGGCCTCTGAGCAAAATTAAGCGGCCTTTCACACCCAGTACATAATAGGATGCTAAGAACCACAGCAGTTAAAGAACCCCAAGCCTGATAGAAAGAACTCTGAGCAAAATTAAGCGGCCTTTCACACCCAGTACAGAATGGGACGCTGAGAACCAGAGCAGTTAAAGAACCTCAAGCCTGACAGAGAGGCCTCTGAGCAAAATTAAGCGGCCTTTCACACAAAGTACAGAGTGGCACGCAGAGAAGCAGAGCAGTTAAAGAACCTCAAGCCTGATAGAGGGGCCGCTGAGCTAAATTAAGCGGACTTTCACACCCAGTACAGAATGGGACGCTGAGAACCACAGCAGTTAAAGAACCTCCAGCCTGATATAGAGGCCTCTGAGCAAAATAAAGCGGCCTTTTACACCCGGTACAGAATCGGACGCTCAGAACCAGAGCAGTTAAAGAACATCAAGCCTGATAGAGAGGCCTCTGAGAATAATTAAGCGGCATTTCACACCCGGTACAGAATGGGACGCTGAGAACCACAGCAGTTAAAGAACCTCAAGCCTAACAGAGAGGCCGCTGAGACAAAATTAAGCGGCCTTTCACACCCAGTACAGAATGGGACGCTGAGAACCAGAGCAGTTAAATAATCTCAAGCCTGATAGAGAGGCGTCTGAGCAAAATTAAGCGGTCTTTCACACCCAGTACAGAATGGGACGCTGAGAACCAGAAAAGTTAAAGAACCTCAAGCCTGATAGAGAGGCCTCTGAGCAAAATTAAGCGGCCTTTCACACCCAGTACAGAATGGGACGCTAAGAACCACAGCAGTTAAAGAACCCCAAACCTGATAGAGAGGCCTCTGAGCCAAAATTAAGCGGCCTTTCACATCCAGTACAGAATGGGACGCTGAGAACCACAGCAGTTAAAGAATCTCAGGCCTGATAGAGAGGCCTCTGAGACGAATTAAGCGGCCTTACACACCCAGTACAGAATGGGACGCTAAGAACCACAGCAGTTAAAGAACCCCAAACCTGATAGAGAGGCCTCTGAGCCAAAATTAAGCGGCCTTTCACATCCAGTACAGAATGGGACGCTGAGAACCACAGCAGTTAAAGAACCTCAAGCCTGATAGAGAGGCCACTGAGCAAAATTAAGCGGCCTTTCACACCCAGTACAGAATGTGACGCTGAGAACCACAGCAGTTAAAGAATCTCAGGCCTGATAGAGAGGCCTCTGAGCCAAATTAAGCGGCCTTACACACCCAGTACAGAATGGGATGCTGAGAACCAGAGTGCTTAAAGAACCTCAGGCCTGATAGAGAGGCCTCTGAGCAAAATTAACCGGCCTTTCACACCCAGTACGGAATGGGACGCTGAGAACCACAGCAGTTAAAGAACCTCAGGCGTGATAGAGAGGCCTCTGAGCCAAAAATAAGCGGCCTTTCACATCCAGTACAGAATGGGACGCTGAGAACCACAGCAGTTAAAGAATCTCAGGCCTGATAGAGAGGCCTCTGAGCCAAATTAAGCGGCCTTACACACCCAGTACAGAATGGGACGCTGAGAACCAGAGTGCTTAAAGAACCTCAGGCCTGATAGAGAGGCCTCTGAGCAAAATTAACCGGCTTTTCACACCCAGTACGGAATGGGATCGCTGAGAACCACAGCAGTTAAAGAACCTCAGGCGTGATAGAGAGGCCTCTGAGCAAAATTAACCGGCCTTTCACACCCAGTACGGAATGGGATGCTGAGAACCACAGCAGTTAAAGAACCTCAGGCCTGATAGAGAGGCCTCTGAGCAAAATTAAGCGGCCTTTCACACCCAGTTTGGAATGGGATGCTGAGAACCAGCGCAGTTAAAGAACCTCAAGTCTGATAGACAGCCCTCTGAGGAAAATTAAGCGGTCTTTCACACCCAGCACAGAATGGGACGCTGAGAACCAGAGCAGTTAAAGAACCTCAGGCCTGATAGAGAGGCCTCTGAGCAAAATTAAGCGGCCTTTCACAACCGGTACAGAATGGGACGCTGAGAACCAGAGCAGTTAAAGAACCTCAAGCCTGATAGAGAGGCCTCTGAGAAAAATTAAGCGGCCTTTCACACATAGTACAGAATGGGACGCTGAGAACCACAGTAGTTAAAGAACCTCAAGCCTGATAGAGAGGCCTCTGAGTGAAATTAAGCGGTCTTTCACACCCAGTACAGAATGGGACGCTAAGAACCAGAGCAGTTAAAGAACCTCAAGCCTGATAGAGAGCCCTCTGAGCAAACTTAAGCGGCCTTACACACATAGTACAGAATGGGACGCTGAGAACCACAGCAGTTAAAGAACCTCAAGCCTGATAGAGAGGCCGCTGAGCAAAATTAAGCGGCCTTTCACACTCAGTACAGAATGGGACGCTGAGAACCACAGCAGTTAAAGAACCTCAAGCCTGATAGAGAGGCCTCTGGGTAAAATTAAGCGGCCTTTCACACCCAGTACAGAATAGAACGCTGAAAACCAGAGCAGTTAAAAAACCTCAAGCCTGATAGAGAGGCCGCTAAAGACAAAAATAAGCGGCCTTTCACTCCCAGTACAGAATGGGACGCTGAGAACCAGAGCAGTTAAAGAACCTCAAGACTGATACAGAGAAATCTGAGAAAAATTAAGCGGCCTTTCACACCCAGTACAGAATGGGACGCTGAGAACCAGAGCAGTTAAAGAAACTCAAGCTTGATAGAGAGGCCTCTGAGCCAAATTAAGCGGCCTTAACACCCAGTACACAATGGGACGCTGAGAACCAGAGCAGTTAAAGAACCTCAAGCCTGATAGAGAGGCCTCTGAGCAAAATTAAGCGGCCTTTCACACCAAGTACAGAATGGGACGTTGAGAACCAGAGCAGTTAAATAACCTCAAGCCTGACAGAGCGGCCTCTGAGCAAAATTAAGCGGCCTTTGACACCCAGTACAGAATGGGACGCTGAGAACCACAGCAGTTAAAGAACCTCAAGCCTGATAGAGAGGCCACTGAGACAAAATTAAGCGGCCTTTCACACCCAGTACAGAATGGGACGCTGAGCACCAGAGCAGTTAAAGAACCTCAAGCCTGATAGAGAGGCCTCTGAGCAAAATTAAGCAGTCTTTCACACCCAGTACAGAATGGGACGCTGAGAACCAGAGCAGTTAAAGAAACTCAAGCCTGATAGAGAGGCCTCTGAGCACAATTAAGCGGCCTTTCACACCCTGTACAGAATAGGACGCTAAGAACCACAGCAGTTACAGAACCCCAAGCCTGATAGAGAGGCCTCTGAGAAAAATTAAGCGGCCTTTCACAACCACTATAGATAGGGACGCTGAGATCTATAGCAGTTAAAGAATCTCAAGCTTGATAGAGAGGCCTCTGAGCAAAATTAAGCGGCCTTTCACACCCAGTACAGAATGGGACGCTGAGAACCACAGCAGTTAAAGAACCTCAAGCCTGATAGAGAGGCCTCTGAGCAAAATTAAGCGGCCTTTCACACCCAGTACAGAATGGGACGCTGAGAACCAGAGCGGTTAAAAAAACTCAAGCTTGATAGAGAGGCCTCTGAAGCAAATTAAGCGGCCTTAACACCCAGTACACAATGGGACGCTGAGAACCAGAGCAGTTAAAGAACCTCAAGCCTGATAGAGAGGCCTCTGAGCAAAATTAAGCGGCCTTTCACACCAAGTACAGAATGGGACGTTGAGAACCAGAGCAGTTAAAGAACCTCAAGCCTGATAGAGAGGCCACTGAGACAAAATTAAGCGGCCTTTCACACCCAGTACAAAATGGGACGCTGAGAACCAGAGCAGTTAAAGAACCTCAAGCCTGATAGAGAGGCCTCTGAGCAAAATTAAGCGGTCTTTCACACCCAGTACAGAATGGGACGCTGAGAACCAGAGCAGTTAAAGAACCTCAAGCCTGATGCACACTCTCAGAGGCCTCTCAAGCCTGAGAGGCCTCTGAGCACAATTAAGCGGCCTTTCACACCCAGTACATAATAGGACGCTAAGAACCACAGCAGTTAAAGAACCCCAAGCCTGATAGAAAGAACTCTGAGCAAAATTAAGCGGCCTTTCACACCCAGTACAGAATGGGACGCTGAGAACCAGAGCAGTTAAAGAACCTCAAGCCTGACAGAGAGGCCTCTGAGCAAAATTAAACGGCCTTTCACACAAATTACAGAGTGGCACGCAGAGAAGCAGAGCAGTTAAAGAACCTCAAGCCTGATAGAGAGGCCGCTGAGCTAAATTAAGCGGACTTTCACACCCAGTACAGAATGGGACGCTGAGAACCACAGCAGTTAAAGAACCTCAAGCCTGATATAGAGGCCTCTGAGCAAACTAAAGCGGCCTTTTACACCCGGTACAGAATGGGACGCTCAGAACCAGAGCAGTTAAAGAACATCAAGCCTGATAGAGAGGCCTCTGAGAATAATTAAGCGGCATTTCACACCCGGTACAGAATGGGACGCTGAGAACCACAGCAGTTAAAGAACCTCAAGCCTAACAGAGAGGCCGCTGAGACAAAATTAAGCGGCCTTTCACACCCAGTACAGAATGGGACGCTGAGAACCAGAGCAGTTAAATAATCTCAAGCCTGATAGAGAGGCGTCTGAGCAAAATTAAGCGGTCTTTCACACCCAATACAGAATGGGACGCTGAGAACCAGAAAAGTTAAAGAACCTCAAGCCTGATAGAGAGGCCTCTGAGCAAAATTAAGCGGCCTTTCACACCCAGTACAGAATGGGACGCTAAGAACCACAGCAGTTAAAGAACCCCAAACCTGATAGAGAGGCCTCTGAGCCAAAATTAAGCGGCCTTTCACATCCAGTACAGAATGGGACGCTGAGAACCACAGCAGTTAAAGAATCTCAGGCCTGATAGAGAGGCCTCTGAGACGAATTAAGCGGCATTACACACCCAGTACAGAATGGGACGCTAAGAACCACAGCAGTTAAAGAACCCCAAACCTGATAGAGAGGCCTCTGAGCCAAAATTAAGCGGCCTTTCACATCCAGTACAGAATGGGACGCTGAGAACCACAGCAGTTAAAGAATCTCAGGCCTGATAGAGAGGCCTCTGAGCCAAATTAAGCGGCCTTACACACCCAGTACAGAATGGGATGCTGAGAACCAGAGTGCTTAAAGAACCTCAGGCCTGATATAGAGGCCTCTGAGCAAAATTAACCGGCCTTTCACACCCAGTACGGAATGGGACGCTGAGAACCACAGCAGTTAAAGAACCTCAGGCGTGATAGAGAGGCCTCTGAGCCAAAAATAAGCGGCCTTTCACATCCAGTACAGAATGGGACGCTGAGAACCACAGCAGTTAAAGAATCTCAGGCCTGATAGAGAGGCCTCTGAGCCAAATTAAGCGGCCTTACACACCCAGTACAGAATGGGACGCTGAGAACCAGAGTGCTTAAAGAACCTCAGGCCTAATAGAGAGGCCTCTGAGCAAAATTAACCGGCCTTTCACACCCAGTACGGAATGGGATCGCTGAGAACCACAGCAGTTAAAGAACCTCTGGCGTGATAGAGAGGCCTCTGAGCAAAATTAACCGGCCTTTCACACCCAGTACGGAATGGGACGCTGAGAACCACAGCAGTTAAAGAACCTCAGGCCTGATAGAGAGGCCTCTGAGCAAAATTAAGCGGCCTTTCACACCCAGTTTGGAATGGGATGCTGAGAACCAGAGCAGTTAAAGAACCTCAAGTCTGATAGAGAGCCCTCTGAGGAAAATTAAGCGGTCTTTCACACCCAGCACAGAATGGGACGCTGAGAACCAGAGCAGTTAAAGAACCTCAGGCCTGATAGAGAGGCCTCTGAGCAAAATTAAGCGGCCTTTCACAACCGGTACAGAATGGGACGCTGAGAACCAGAGTAGTTAAAGAACCTCAAGCCTGATAGAGAGGCCTCTGAGAAAAATTAAGCGGCCTTTCACACATAGTACAGAATGGGACGCTGAGAACCACAGTAGTTAAAGAACCTCAAGCCTGATAGAGAGGCCTCTGAGTGAAATTAAGCGGCCTTTCACACCCAGTACAGAATGGGACGCTAAGAACCAGAGCAGTTAAAGAACCTCAAGCCTGATAGAGAGCCCTCTGAGCAAAATTAAGCGGCCTTACACACATAGTACAGAATGGGACGCTGAGAACCACAGCAGTTAAAGAACCTCAAGCCTAATAGAGAGGCCGCTGAGCAAAATTAAGCGGCCTTTCACACCCAGTACAGAATGTGACGCTGAGAACCACAGCAGTTAAAGAACCTCAAGCCTGATAGAGAGGCCTCTGGGTAAAATTAAGCGGCCTTTCACACCCAGTACAGAATAGAACGCTGAAAACCAGAGCAGTTAAAAAACCTCAAGCCTGATAGAGAGGCCTCTGGGCAAAATTAAGCGGTCTTTCACACCCAGTACAGAATGGGACGCTGAGAACCAGACCAGTTAAAGAAACTCAAGCTTGATAGAGAGGCCTCTGAGCCAAATTAAGCGGCCTTAACACCCAGTACACAATGGGACGCTGAGAACCAGAGCAGTTAAAGAACCTCAAGCCTGATAGAGAGGCCTCTGAGCAAAATTAAGCGGCCTTTCACACCAAGTACAGAATGGTACGTTGAGAACCAGAGCAGTTAAATAACCTCAAGGCTGACAGAGCGGCCTCTGAGCAAAATTAAGCGGCCTTTGACACCCAGTACAGAATAGGACGCTAAGAACCACAGCAGTTAAAGAACCCCAAGCCTGATAGAGAGGCCTCTGAGAAAAATTAAGCGGCCTTTCACACCCACTATAGATAGGGACGCTGAGATCTATAGCAGTTAAAGAATCTCAAGCTTGATAGAGAGGCCTCTGAGCGAAATTAAGCGGCCTTTCACACCCAGTACAGAATGGGACGCTGAGAACCACAGCAGTTAAAGAACCTCAAGCCTGATAAAGAGGCCTCTGAGCAAAATTAAGCGGCCTTTCACACCCAGAACAGAATGGGACGCTGAGAACCAGAGCAGTTAAAGAAACTCAAGCTTGATAGAGAGGCCTCTGAAGCAAATTAAGCGGCCTTAACACCCAGTACACAATGGGACGCTGAGAACCAGAGCAGTTAAAGAACCTCAAGCCTGATAGAGAGGCCTCTGAGCCAAATGAAGCGGCCTTTCGCACCCAGTACAGAATGGGACGCTGAGAACCAGAGCAGTTAATGAACCTCAAGCATGATAGAGAGGCCTCTGAGCAAAATTAAGTGTCTTTTCACACCCAGTACAGAAGGGGACCCTGAGAACCACAGTACTTAAAGAACCTCAAGCCTGATAGAGAGGCCTCTGGGCAAAATTAAGCGACTTTTACACCCAGTACAGAATGGGACGCTGAGAACCAGAGCAGTTAAAGAAACTCAAGTCTGATAGAGAGGCCTCTGAGCAAAATTAAGCGACCTTTCACACCCAGTACAGAATAGGACGCTGAGAAACACAGCAGTTAAAGAACCTCAAGCCTGATATAGACGCCTCTGAGCAAACTTAAGCGGCCTTTCACACCCGGTAAAGAATGGGACGCTGAGAACCAGAGCAGTTAAAGAACCTCAAGCCTGACAGAGGCCTCTGAGCCAAATTAAGCGGCCTTTCACACCCAGTACAGAATGGCACGCTGAGAAGCAGAGCAGTTAAAGAACCTCAAGCCTGATAGAGAGGCCGCTGAGCTAAATTAAGCGGCCTTTCACAACCAGTACAGAATGGGACGCTGAGAACCACAGCAGTTAAAGAACCTCAAGCCTGATAGAGAGGCCGCTGAGCTAAATTAAGCGGCCTTTCACCCCCAGTACAGAATGGGACGCTGAGAACCACAGCAGTTAAAGAACCTCAAGCCTGATAGAGAGGCCTCTGAGCAAAATTAAGCGGCCTTTCGCACCCAGTACAGAATGGGACGCTGAGAACCAGAGCAGTTAAAGAACCTCAAGCCTGATAGAGAGGCCTCTGAGCAAAATTAAGCGGCCTTTCGCACCCAGTACAGAATGGGACGCTGAGAACCACAGCGGTTAAAGAACCTCAAGCCTGATAGAGAGGCCTATGAGCAAAACTAAGCGGCCTTTCACACCCAGTACAGAATGGGACGCTGAGAACCACAGCAGTTAAAGAACCTCAAGCCTGATAGAGAGGCCTCTGAGCAAAATAAACCGGCCTTTCACACCCAGTATAGAATGGGACGCTGAGAACCAGAGCAGTTAAAGAACCTCAAGCCTGATAGAGAGGCCGCTGAGCAAAATTAAGCGGCCTTTCACACCCAGTACAGAATGGGACGCTGAGAACCACAGCAGTTAAAGAACCTCAAGCCTGATATAGAGGCCTCTGAGCAAAATTAAGCGGCATTTCACACCCGGGACAGAATGGGACGCTGAGAACCACAGCAGTTAAAGAACCTCAAGCCTAACAGAGAGGCCGCTGAGACAAAATTAAGCGGCCTTTTACACCCAGTACAGAATGGAACGCAGAGAACCAGAGCAGTTGAATAATCTCAAGCCTGATAGAGAGGCGTCTGAGCAAAATTAAGCGGTCTTTCACACCCAATACAGAATGGGACGCTGAGAACCAGAGCAGTTAAAGAACCTCAAGCCTGATAAAGAGGCCTCTGACCAAAATTAAGCGGCCTTTCACACCCAGTACAGAATGGGACGCTAAGAACCACAGCAGTTAAAGAACCCCAAACTTGATAGAGAGGCCTCTGAGCAAAATTAAGCGGCCTTTCACATCTAGTACAGAATGGGACGCTGAGAACCAGAGCAGTTAAAGAACCTCAAGCCTGATAGAGAGGCCTCTGAGCCTAATGAAGCGGCCTTTCGCACCCAGTACAGAATGGGACGCTGAGAACCATAGCAGTTAAAGAACCTCAAGCCTGATAGAGAGGCCTCTGAGCAAAATAAAGCGGCCTTTCAAACCCAATACAGAATGGGACGCTGAGAACCACATCTGTTAAAGAACCTCAAGCCTGATAGAGAGACCCCTGAGCAAAATTAAGCGGCCTTTCACACCCATTACAGAATGGGATGCTGAGAACCACAGCAGGTAAAGAACCTCAAGCCTGATAGAGGCTTTTGAGCAAAATTAAGCGGCCTTTCACACCCACTACAGAATGGACGCTGAGATCCAGAGCAGTTATAGAAACTCAAGCCTGAGAGGCCTCTGAGCAAAACTAAGCGGCCTTTCACACCCAGTATAGATAGGGACGCTGAGATCTATACCAGTTAAAGAACCTCAGGCGTGATAGAGAGGCCTCTGAGCAAAATAAAGCTGCCTTTCACACCCAGTTCAGAATGGGACGCTGAGAACCACAGCAGCTAAAGGACATCAAGCCTGATAAAGAGGCCTCTGAGCAAAATAAAGCTGCCTTTCACACCCAGTACAGAATGGGACGCTGAGAACCAGAGTACTTAAAGAACCTCAAGCCTGATAGAGAGGCCTCTGGGCAAAATTAAGCGACCTTTTACACCCAGTAAAGAATGGGACGCTGAGAACCAGAGCAGTTGAAGAAACTCAAGTCTGATAGAGAGGCCTCTGAGCAAAATTAAGCGGCCTTTTACACCCAGTACAGAATGGCACGCTGAGAAGCAGAGCAGTTAAAGAACCTCAAGCCTGACAGAGAGGCCTCTGAGCAAAATTAAGCGGCCTTTCACACCCAGTACAGAATGGCACGCTGAGAAGCAGAGCAGTTAAAGAACCTCAAGCCTGATAGAGAGGCCTCTGAGCACAATTAAGCGGCCTTTCACATCCAGTACAGAATAGGACGCTAAGAACCACAGCAGTTAAAGAACCCCAAGCCTGATAGAGAGGCCTCTGAGCCAAATTAAGCGGCCTTACACACCCAGTACAGAATGGGACGCTGAGAACCAGAGTGCTTAAAGAACCTCAGGCCTGATAGAGAGGCCTCTGAGCAAAATTAACCGGCCTTTCACACCCAGTACGGAATGGGACGCTGAGAACCACAGCAGTTAAAGAACCTCAGGCGTGATAGAGGCGCTTCTGAGCAAAATTAACCGGCCTTTCACACCCAGTACGGAATGGGACGCTGAGAACCACAGCAGTTAAAGGACCTCAGGCCTGATAGAGAGGCCTCTGAGCAAAATTAAGCGGCCTTTCACACCCAGTACAGAATGGGACGCTGAGAACCACAGCAGTTAAAGAACCTCAAGCCTGATAGAGAGGCCTCTGAGTGAAATTAAGCAGCCTTTCACACCCAGTACAGAATGGGACGCTAAGAACCAGAGCAGTTAAAGAACCTCAAGCCTGATAGAGAGGCCTCTGAGCAAAATTAAGCGGCCTTACACACATAGTACAGAATGGGACGCTGAGAACCACAGCAGTTAAAGAACCTCAAGCCTGATAGAGAGACCGCTGAGCAAAATTAAGCGGCCTTTCACATCAGTACAGAATGGGGCGCTGAGAACCACAGCAGTTAAAGAACCTGAAGCCTGATCGAGAGGCCTCTGAGCAAATTAAGCGGCCTTTCACACCCAGTACAGAATGGGACGCTGAGAACCACAGCAGTTAAAGAACCTCAAGCCTGATAGAGAGGCCTCTGGGTAAAATTAAGCGGCCTTTCACACCCAGTACAGAATGTGACGCTGAGAACCACAGCAGTTAAAGAACCTCAAGCCTGATAGAGAGGCCTCTGAGCAAAATTAAGCGGCCTTTCACACATAGTACAGGATGGGACGCTGAGAACCACAGCAGTTAAAGAACCTCAAGCCTGATAGAGAGGCCTCTGAGCAAAATTAAGCGGACTTTCACACCCAGTACAGAATGGGACGCTGAGAACTAGAGCAGTTAAAGAACCTCAAGCCTGATAGAGAAGCCTCTGAGCAAAATTAAGCGGCCTTTCACACCCAGTTTGGAATGGGATGCTGAGAACCACATCTGTTAAAGAACCTCAAGCCTGATAGAGAGGCGCCTGAGCAAAATTAAGCGGCCTTTCACACCCATTACAGAATGGGATGCTGAGAACCACAGCAGGTAAAGAACCTCAAGCCTGATAGAGGCTTTTGAGCAAAATTAAGCGGCCTTTCACACCCAGTACAGAATGGACGCTGAGAACCACAGCAGTTAAAGGACATCAAGCCTGATAGAGAGGCCTCTGAACAAAATTAAGCGGCCTTTCACACGCAGTACAGAATGGGACGCTGAGAACCACAACAGTTAAAGAACCTCAAGCCTGAAAGAGATGCCACTGAGAAAAAATTAAACGGCCTTTCACACCCAGTACAGAATGGGACGCTGAGAACCAGAGCAGTTAAAGAACCTCAAGCTTATAGAGATGCGTCTGAGCAAAATTAAGCGGTCTTTCACACCCAGTACAGAACGGGACGCTGAGAACCAGAGCAGTTAAAGAACCTCAAGCCTGATAGAGAGGCCTCTGAGCACAATTAAGCGGCCTTTCACACCCAGTACAGAATAGGACGCTGAGAACCAGAGCAGTTGAAGAAACTCAAGCCTGATAGAGAGGCCTCTGAGCAAAACTAAGCGGCCTTTCACACCCAGTATAGATAGGGACGCTGAGATCTATAGCAGTTAAAGAATCTCAAGCTTGATAGAGAGGCCTCTGAGCAAAATAAAGCTGCCTTTCACACCCAGTACAGAATGGGACGCTGAGAACCACAGTAGTTAAAGGACATCAAGCCTGATAAAGAGGCCTCTGAGCAAAATTAAGCTGCCTTTCACACCCAGTACAGAATGGGACGCTGAGAATCACAGCAGTTAAAGGACATCAAGCCTGATAAAGAGGCCTCTGAGTAAAATTAAGCTGCCTTTCACACCCAGTACAGAATGGGACGCTGAGAATCACAGCAGTTAAAGGACATCAAGCCTGATAGAGAGGTCTGTGAGCAAAATTAAGCGGCATTTCACACCCAGTACAGAATGGGACGCTGAGAACCAGAACTGTTAAAGGACATCAAGCCTGATAGAGAGGCCTCTGAGCAAAATTAAGCGGCATTTCACACCCAGTACAGAATGGGACGCTGAGAACCACAGCAGTTAAAGAACCTCAAGCCTGATAGAGAGGCCTCTGAGCAAAATTAAGCGGCCTTTCACACCCAGTACAGAATGGGACGCTGAGAATCACAGCAGTTAAAGAACCTCAAGCCTGATAGAGAGGCCACTGAGACAAAATTAAGCGGCCTTTCACACCCAGTACAGAATGGGACGCTGAGAACCAGAGCAGTTAAAGAACCTCAAGCCTGATAGAGAGGCGTCTGAGCAAAATTGAGCGGTCTTTCACACATAGTACAGGATGGGACGCTGAGAACCACAGCAGTTAAAGAACCTCAAGCCTGATAGAGAGGCGTATGAGCAAAATTAAGCGGCCTTTCACACCAGTACAGAATGGGACGCTGAGAACCAGAGCAGTTAAAGAACCTCAAGCCTGATAGAGAGGCCTCTGAGCCAAATGAAGCGGCGTTTCACACCCAGTACAGAATGGGACGCTGAGAACCAGAGTACTTAAAGAACCTCAAGCCTGATAGAGGCCTCTGGGCAAAATTAAGCGACCTTTTACACCCAGTACAGAATGGGACTCTGAGAACCAGAGCAGTTGAAGAAACTCAAGTCTGATAGAGAGGCCTCTGAGCAAAATTAAGCGACCTTTCACACCCAGTACAGAATAGGACGCTGAGAACCACAGCAGTTAGAGAACCTCAAGCTTGATATAGAGGCCTCTGAGCAAAATTAAGCGGCCTTTCACACCCGGTACAGAATGGGACGCTGAGAACCCCAGCAGTTAAAGAACCTCAAGCCTGATAGAGAGGCCGCTGAGACAAAATTAAGCGGCCTTTCACTCCCAGTACAGAATGGGACGCTGAGAACCAGAGCAGTTAAAGAACCTCAAGCTTGATAGAGAGAAATCTGAGAAAAATTAAGCGGCCTTTCATACCCAGTACAGAATGGGACGCTGAGAACCAGAGCAGTTAAAGAACCTCAAGCCTGATAGAGAGGCCTATGAGTAAAATTAAGCGGCCTTTCACACTACAGAATGGGACGCTGAGAACCACAGCAGTTAAAGAACCTCAAGCCTGATAGAGAGGCCTCTGAGCAAAATAAAGCGGCCTTTCCTACCCAATACAGAATGGGACGCTGAGAACCACATCTGTTAAAGAACATCAAGCCTGATAGAGAGGCCCCTGAGCAAAATTAAGCGGCCTTTCACACCCAGTACAGAATGGACGCTGAGATCCAGAGCAGTTAAAGAAACTCAAGCCCGATAGAGAGGCCTCTGAGCAAAACTAAGCGGCCTTTCACACCCAGTATAGATAGGGACGCTGAGATCTATAGCAGTTAAAGAATCTCAAGCTTGATAGAGAGGCCTCTGAGCAAAATAAAGCAGCCTTTCACACCCAGTACAGAATGGGACGCTGAGAATCAGAACTGTTAAAGAGCTTCAAGTCTGATAGAGAGGCCTCTGAGCAAAATTAAGCGGCATTTCACACCCAGTAAAGAATGGGACGCTGAGAACCACAGCAGTTGAAGAACATCAAGCCTGAAAGAGAGGCCTCTGAGCAAAATTAAGCGGCCTTTCACACCCAGTACAGAATGGGACGCTGAGAACCAGAGCAGTTAAAGAAACTAGAGCTTGATAGAGAGGCCTCTGAGCCAAATTAAGCGGCCTTAACACCCAGTACACAATGGGACGCTGAGAACCAGAGCAGTTAAAGAACCTCAAGCCTGATAGAGAGGCCTCTGAGCAAAATTAAGCGGCCTTTCACACCAAGTACAGAATGGGACGTTGAGAACCAGAGCAGTCAAATAACCTCAAGCCTGATAGAGAGGCCTCTGAGCAAAATTAAGCGGCCTTTCACACCCAGTACAGAATGGGACGCTGAGAACCACAGCAGTTAAAGAACCTCAAGCCTGATAGAGAGGCCACTGGGACAAAATTAAGCGGCGTTTCACACCCAGTACAGAATGGGACGCTGAGAACCAGAGCAGTTAAAGAACCTCAAGCCTGATAGAGAGGCGTCTGAGCAAAATTAAGCGGTCTTTCACACCCAGTACAGAATGGGACACTGAGAACCAGAGCAGTTAAAGAACCTCAAGCCTGATAGAGAGGCCTCTGAGCACAATTAAGCGGCCTATCACACCCAGTACAGAATAGGACGCTAAGAACCACAGCAGTTAAAGAACCCCAAGCCTGATAGAGAGGCCTCTGAGCCAAATGAAGCGGCCTTTCACACCCAGTACAGAATGGGACGCTGAGAACCAGAGTACTTAAAGAACCTCAAGCCTGATAGAGGCCTCTGGGCAAAATTAAGCGACCTTTTACACCCAGTACAGAATGGGACGCTGAGAACCAGAGCAATTGAAGAAACTCAAGTCTGATAGAGAGGCCTCTGAGCAAAATTAAGCGGCCTTTCACACCCGGTACAGAATGGGACGCTGAGAACCAGAGCAGTTAAAGAACCTCAAGCCTGATAGAGAGAAATCTGAGAAAAATTAAGTGGCCTTTCATACCCAGTACAGAATGGGTTGCTGAGAACCAGAGCAGTTAAAGAACCTCAAGCCTGATAGAGAGGCCTCTGAGTAAAATTAAGCGGCCTTTCACACTACAGAATGGGACGCTGAGAACCACAGCAGTTAAAGAACCTCAAGCCTGATAGAGAGGCCTCAGAGCAAAATTAAGCGGCCTTTCACACCCAGTACAGAATAGGACGCTGAGAACCACAGAAGTTAAAGATCTTCAAGTCTGATAGAGAGACCTCTGAGCAAAATTAAGCGGGCTTTCACACCGAGTACAGAATGGGACGCTGAGAACCACAGCAGTTAAAGAACCTCAGGCCTGATAGAGAGGCATCTGAGCAAAATTAAGCGGCCTTTCACACCCAGTACAGAATGGGACGCTGAGAATCACAGCAGTTAAAGGACATCAAGCCTGATAAAGAGGCCTCTGAGCAAAATTAAGCTGCCTTTCACACCCAGTACAGAATGGGACGCTGAGAATCACAGCAGTTAAAGGACATCAAGCCTGATAGAGAGGTCTGTGAGCAAAATTAAGCGGCATTTCACACCCAGTACAGAATGGGACGCTGAGAACCAGAACTGTTAAAGGACATCAAGCCTGATAGAGAGGCCTCTGAGCAAAATTAAGCGGCATTTCACACCCAGTACAGAATGGGACGCTGAGAACCACAGCAGTTAAAGAACCTCAAGCCTGATAGAGAGGCCTCTGAGCAAAATTAAGCGGCCTTTCACACCCAGTACAGAATGGGACGCTGAGAATCACAGCAGTTAAAGAACCTCAAGCCTGATAGAGAGGCCACTGAGACAAAATTAAGCGGCCTTTCACACCCAGTACAGAATGGGACGCTGAGAACCAGAGCAGTTAAAGAACCTCAAGCCTGATAGAGAGGCGTCTGAGCAAAATTGAGCGGTCTTTCACACATAGTACAGGATGGGACGCTGAGAACCACAGCAGTTAAAGAACCTCAAGCCTGATAGAGAGGCGTATGAGCAAAATTAAGCGGCCTTTCACACCAGTACAGAATGGGACGCTGAGAACCAGAGCAGTTAAAGAACCTCAAGCCTGATAGAGAGGCCTCTGAGCCAAATGAAGCGGCGTTTCACACCCAGTACAGAATGGGACGCTGAGAACCAGAGTACTTAAAGAACCTCAAGCCTGATAGAGGCCTCTGGGCAAAATTAAGCGACCTTTTACACCCAGTACAGAATGGGACTCTGAGAACCAGAGCAGTTGAAGAAACTCAAGTCTGATAGAGAGGCCTCTGAGCAAAATTAAGCGACCTTTCACACCCAGTACAGAATAGGACGCTGAGAACCACAGCAGTTAGAGAACCTCAAGCTTGATATAGAGGCCTCTGAGCAAAATTAAGCGGCCTTTCACACCCGGTACAGAATGGGACGCTGAGAACCCCAGCAGTTAAAGAACCTCAAGCCTGATAGAGAGGCCGCTGAGACAAAATTAAGCGGCCTTTCACTCCCAGTACAGAATGGGACGCTGAGAACCAGAGCAGTTAAAGAACCTCAAGCTTGATAGAGAGAAATCTGAGAAAAATTAAGCGGCCTTTCATACCCAGTACAGAATGGGACGCTGAGAACCAGAGCAGTTAAAGAACCTCAAGCCTGATAGAGAGGCCTATGAGTAAAATTAAGCGGCCTTTCACACTACAGAATGGGACGCTGAGAACCACAGCAGTTAAAGAACCTCAAGCCTGATAGAGAGGCCTCTGAGCAAAATAAAGCGGCCTTTCCTACCCAATACAGAATGGGACGCTGAGAACCACATCTGTTAAAGAACATCAAGCCTGATAGAGAGGCCCCTGAGCAAAATTAAGCGGCCTTTCACACCCAGTACAGAATGGACGCTGAGATCCAGAGCAGTTAAAGAAACTCAAGCCCGATAGAGAGGCCTCTGAGCAAAACTAAGCGGCCTTTCACACCCAGTATAGATAGGGACGCTGAGATCTATAGCAGTTAAAGAATCTCAAGCTTGATAGAGAGGCCTCTGAGCAAAATAAAGCAGCCTTTCACACCCAGTACAGAATGGGACGCTGAGAATCAGAACTGTTAAAGAGCTTCAAGTCTGATAGAGAGGCCTCTGAGCAAAATTAAGCGGCATTTCACACCCAGTAAAGAATGGGACGCTGAGAACCACAGCAGTTGAAGAACATCAAGCCTGAAAGAGAGGCCTCTGAGCAAAATTAAGCGGCCTTTCACACCCAGTACAGAATGGGACGCTGAGAACCAGAGCAGTTAAAGAAACTAGAGCTTGATAGAGAGGCCTCTGAGCCAAATTAAGCGGCCTTAACACCCAGTACACAATGGGACGCTGAGAACCAGAGCAGTTAAAGAACCTCAAGCCTGATAGAGAGGCCTCTGAGCAAAATTAAGCGGCCTTTCACACCAAGTACAGAATGGGACGTTGAGAACCAGAGCAGTTAAATAACCTCAAGCCTGATAGAGAGGCCTCTGAGCAAAATTAAGCGGCCTTTCACACCCAGTACAGAATGGGACGCTGAGAACCACAGCAGTTAAAGAACCTCAAGCCTGATAGAGAGGCCACTGGGACAAAATTAAGCGGCGTTTCACACCCAGTACAGAATGGGACGCTGAGAACCAGAGCAGTTAAAGAACCTCAAGCCTGATAGAGAGGCGTCTGAGCAAAATTAAGCGGTCTTTCACACCCAGTACAGAATGGGACACTGAGAACCAGAGCAGTTAAAGAACCTCAAGCCTGATAGAGAGGCCTCTGAGCACAATTAAGCGGCCTATCACACCCAGTACAGAATAGGACGCTAAGAACCACAGCAGTTAAAGAACCCCAAGCCTGATAGAGAGGCCTCTGAGCCAAATGAAGCGGCCTTTCACACCCAGTACAGAATGGGACGCTGAGAACCAGAGTACTTAAAGAACCTCAAGCCTGATAGAGGCCTCTGGGCAAAATTAAGCGACCTTTTACACCCAGTACAGAATGGGACGCTGAGAACCAGAGCAATTGAAGAAACTCAAGTCTGATAGAGAGGCCTCTGAGCAAAATTAAGCGGCCTTTCACACCCGGTACAGAATGGGACGCTGAGAACCAGAGCAGTTAAAGAACCTCAAGCCTGATAGAGAGAAATCTGAGAAAAATTAAGTGGCCTTTCATACCCAGTACAGAATGGGTTGCTGAGAACCAGAGCAGTTAAAGAACCTCAAGCCTGATAGAGAGGCCTCTGAGTAAAATTAAGCGGCCTTTCACACTACAGAATGGGACGCTGAGAACCACAGCAGTTAAAGAACCTCAAGCCTGATAGAAAGGCCTCAGAGCAAAATTAAGCGGCCTTTCACACCCAGTACAGAATAGGACGCTGAGAACCACAGAAGTTAAAGATCTTCAAGTCTGATAGAGAGACCTCTGAGCAAAATTAAGCGGGCTTTCACACCGAGTACAGAATGGGACGCTGAGAACCACAGCAGTTAAAGAACCTCAGGCCTGATAGAGAGGCATCTGAGCAAAATTAAGCGGCCTTTCACACCCAGTACAGAATGGGACGCTGAGAACCACAGCAGTTAAAGAACCTCAAGCCTGTTAGAGAGGCCTCTGAGCAAAATAAAGCGGCCTTTCAAACCCAATACAGAATGGGACGCTGAGAACCACATCTGTTAAAGAACCTTAAGCCTGATAGAGAGGCCCCTGAGCAAAATTAAGCGGCCTTTCAAACCCATTACAGAATGGGATGCTGAGAACCACAGCAGGTAAAGAACCTCAAGCCTGATAGACGCTTTTGAGCAAAATTAAGTGGCCTTTCACACCCAGTAATGAATGGACGCTGAGATCCAGAGCAGTTAAAGAACCTCAAGCCTGATAGAGAGGCGTCTGAGCAAAATTAAGCGGTCTTTCACACCCAGTACAGAATGGGACGCTGAGAACCACAGCAGTTAAAGAACCTCAAGCCTGATAGAGAGGCCACTGAGACAAAATTAAGCGGCCTTTCACAACCCAGTACAGAATGGGACACTGAGAACCAGAGCAGTTAAAGAACCCCAAGCCTGATAGAGAGAACTCTGAGCAAAATTAAGCGGCCTTTCACACCCAGTACAGAATGGGACGCTGAGAACCACAGCAGTTAAAGAACCTCAAGCCTGATAGAGAGGCCTCTGAGCAAAATTAAGCGGCCTTTCACACCCAGTACAGAATAGGACGCTGAGAACCAGAGCAGTTAAAGAAACTCAAGCTTGATAGAGAGGCCTCTGAGGCAAATTAAGCGGCCTTAACACCCAGTACACAATGGGACGCTGAGAACCAGAGCAGTTAAAGAACCTCAAGCCTGATAGAGAGGCCTCTGAGCAAAATTAAGCGGCCTTACACACATAGTACTGAATGGGACGCTGAGAACCACAGCAGTTAAAGAACCTCAAGCCTGATAGAGAGGCCGTTGAGCAAAATTAAGCGGACTTTCACACCCAGTACAGAATGGGACGCTGAGAACCACAGCAGTTAAAGAACCTCAAGCCTGATATTGAGGCCTCTGAGCAAAATAAAGCGGCCTTTTACACCCGGTACAGAATGGGACGCTGAGAACCAGAGCAGTTAAAGAACATCAAGCCTGATAGAGAGGCCTCTGAGCAAAATTAAGCGGCCTTTCACACCCAGTACAGAATGGGACGCTAAGAACCACAGCAGTTAAAGAACCTCAAGCCTAACAGAGAGGCCGCTGAGACAAAATTAAGCGGCCTTTTACACCCAGTACAGAATGGGACGCTGAGAACCGGAGCAGTTAAATAATCTCAAGCCTGATAGAGAGGCCTCTGAGCAAAATTAAGCGGCCTTTCACACCCAGTACAGAATGGGACGCTAAGAACCACAGCAGTTAAAGAACCCCAAACCTGATAGAGAGGCCTCTGAGCCAAAATTAAGCGGCCTTTCACATCCAGTACAGAATGGGACGCTGAGAACCACAGCAGTTAAAGAATCTCAGGCCTGATAGAGAGGCCTCTGAGCCAAATTAAGAGGCCTTACACACCCAGTACAGAATGGGACGCTGAGAACCAGAGTGCTTAAAGAACCTCAGGCCTGATAGAGAGGCCTCTGAGCAAAATTAACCGGCCTTTCACACCCAGTACGGAATGGGACGCTGAGAACCACAGCAGTTAAAGAACCTCAGGCGTGATAGAGAGGCCTCTGAGCAAAATTAACCGGCCTTTCACACCCAGTACGGAATGGGACGCTGAGAACCACAGCAGTTAAAGAACCTCAAGCCTGATAGAGAGGCATCTGAGCAAAATTAAGCGGCCTTTCACACCAGTACAGAATGGGACGCTGAGAACCAGAGCAGTTAAAGAACCTAAAGCCTGATAGAGAGGCTTCTGAGCACAATTAAGCGGCCTTTCACACCAGTACAGAATAGGACGCTAAGAACCACCGCAGTTAAAGAACCCCAAGCCTGATAGAGAGTCCTTTGAGACAAAATTAAGCGGCCTTTCACACCCATTACAGAATGGGACGCTGAGAACCAGAGTACTTAAAGAACCTCAAAATTGATAGAGGCCTCTGGGCAAAATTAAGCGACCTTTCACACCCAGTACAGATTGGCACGCTGAGAAGCAGAGCAGTTGAAGAAACTCAAGTCTGATAGAGAGGCCTCTGAGCAAAATTAAGCGACCTTTCACACCCAGTACAGAATAGGACGCTGAGAACCACAGCAGTTAGAGAACCTCAAGCTTGTTATAGACGCCTCTGAGCAAAATTAAGCGGCCTTTCACACCCGGTACAGAATGGGAAGCTGAGAACCAGAGCAGTTAAAGAACCTCAAGCCTGATAGAGAGGCCGCTGAGACAAAAATAAGCGGCCTTTCACTCCCAGTACAGAATGGGACGCTGAGAACCAGAGCAGTTAAAGAACCTCAAGACTGATAGAGAGAAATCTGAGAAAAATTAAGCGGCTTTTCACACCCAGTACAGAATGGGACGCTGAGAACCAGAGCAGGTAAAGAACCTCAAGCCTGATAGAGAGGCCTCTGAGTAAAATTAAGCGGCCTTTCACACCCAGTACAGAATGGGACGCTGAGAACCACAGCAGTTAAAGAACCTCAAGCCTGATAGAGAGGCCTCTGAGCAAAATTAAGCGGCCTTTCACACCCAGTACAGAATGGGACGCTGAGAACCACAGCAGTTAAAGAACCTCAAGCCTGATAGAGAGGCCTCTGGGCAAAATTAAGCGGCCTTTCACACCCAGTACAGAATGGGACGCTGAAAACCACAGCAGTTAAAGAACCTCAAGCCTGATAGAGAGTCCTCTGAGCCAAATGAAGCGTCCTTTCACACCCAGTGCAGAATGGGACGCTGAGAACCAGAGTACTTAAAGAACCTCAAGCCTGATAGAGAGGCCTCTGGGCAAAATTAAGCGACCTTTTACACCCAGTAAAGAATGGGACGCTGAGAACCAGAGCAGTTGAAGAAACTCAAGTCTGATAGAGAGGCCTCTGAGCAAAATTAAGCGACCTTTCACACCCAGTACAGAATAGGACGCTGAGAACCACAGCAGTTAAGGAACCTCAAGCCTGATATAGAGGCCTCTGTGCAAAATTAGGCGGCCTTTCACACCCGGTACAGAATGGGACGCTGAGAACCACAGCAGTTAAAGAACCTCAACCCTGACAGAGAGTCCTCTGAGCAAAATTAAGAGGCCTTTCACACCCAGTACAGAATGGCACGCTGAGAAGCAGAGCAGTTAAAGAACCTCAAGCCTGATAGAGAGGCCGCTGAGCTAAATTAAGCGGCCTTTCACACCCAGTACAGAATGGGACGCTGAGAACCACAGCAGTTAAAGAACCTCAACCCTGACAGAGAGTCCACTGAGACAAAATTAAGCGGCCTTTCACACCCAGTACAGAATGGCACGCTGAGAAGCAGAGCAGTTAAAGAACCTCAAGCCTGATAGAGAGGCCGCTGAGCTAAATTAAGCGGCCTTTCACACCCAGTACAGAATGGGACGCTGAGAACCAGAGCAGTTAAAGAACCTCAAGCCTGATAGAGAGGCCTCTGAGCAAAATTAAGCGGCCTTTCACACCCAGTACAGAATGGGACGCTAAGAACCACAGCAGTTAAAGAACCCCAAACCTGATAGAGAG
This sequence comes from Hymenopus coronatus, assembly GCA_030762935.1. Taxonomy (NCBI): domain Eukaryota; kingdom Metazoa; phylum Arthropoda; class Insecta; order Mantodea; family Hymenopodidae; genus Hymenopus; species Hymenopus coronatus. The sequence goes on along the minus strand of CM060897.1, from coordinate 2,335,205 downwards.
GCCTCTGAGCCAAAATTAAGCGGCCTTTCACATCCAGTACAGAATGGGACGCTGAGAACCACAGCAGTTAAAGAATCTCAGGCCTGATAGAGAGGCCTCTGAGCCAAATTAAACGGCCTTACACACCCAGTACAGAATGGGACGCTAAGAACCACAGCAGTTAAAGAACCCCAAACCTGATAGTGAGGCCTCTGAGCCAAAATTAAGCGGCCTTTCACATCCAGTACAGAATGGGACGCTAATAACCACAGCAGTTAAAGAATCTCAGGCCTGATAGAGAGGTTTCTGAGCCAAATTAAGCGGCTTTACACACCCAGTACAGAATGGGACGCTGAGAACCAGAGTGCTTAAAGAACCTCAGGCCTGATAGAGAGGCCTCTGAGCAAAATTAACCGGCCTTTCACACCCAGTACGGAATGGGACGCTGAGAACCACAGCAGTTAAAGGACCTCAAGCCTGATAGAGAGGCCTCTGAGCAAAATTAAGCGCCCTTTCACACCCAGTAAAGAATGGGACGCTGAGAACCTCAGCAGTTGAAGAACCTCAAGCCTGATAGAGAGAACTCTGAGCAAAATTAAGCGACCTTAACACCCAGTACACAATGGGACGCTGAAAACCACAGCAGTTAAAGAACCTCAAGCCTGATAGAGAGGCCTCTGAGCCAAATTAAGCGACCTTAACACCCAGTACACAATGGGACGCTGAGATCCAGAGCAGTTAAAGAACCTCAAGCCTGATAGAGAGGCCTCTGAGCAAAATTAAGCGGCCTTTCACACCAAGTACAGAATGGGACGTTGAGAACCAGAGCAGTTAAATAACCTCAAGCCTGATAGAGAGGCCTCTGAGCAAAATTAAGCGGCCTTTCACACCCAGTACAGAATGGGACGCTTAGAACCACAGCAGTTAAAGAACCTCAAGCCTGATAGAGAGGCCACTGAGACAAAATTAAAGGGCCTTTCACACCCAGTACAGAATGGGACGCTAAGAACCACAGCAGTTAAAGATCCTCAAGCCTGATAGAGAGGCCTCTGAGCACAATTAAGCGGCCTTTCACACCCAGTACAGAATAGGACGCTAAGAACCACAGCAGTTAAAGAACCCCAAGCCTGACAGAGAGAACTCTGAGCAAAATTAAGCGGCCTTTCACACCCAGTACAGAATGGGACGCTGAGAACCAGAGTACTTAAAGAACCTCAAGCCTGATAGAGAGGCCTCTGGGCAAAATTAAGCGACCTTTTACACCCAGTAAAGAATCGGACGCTGAGAACCAGAGCAGTTGAAGAAACTCAAGTCTGATAGAGAGGCCTCTGAGCAAAATTAAGCTACCTTTCACACCCAGTACAGAATAGGACGCTGAGAACCACAGCAGTTAAGGAACCTCAAGCCTGATATAGAGGCCTCTGAGCAAAATTAGGCGGCCTTTCACACCCGGTACAGAATGGGACGCTGAGAACCACAGCAGTTAAAGAACCTCAACCCTGACAGAGAGTTCTCTGAGCAAAATTAAGAGGCCTTTCACACCCAGTACAGAATGGCACGCTGAGAAGCAGAGCAGTTAAAGAACCTCAAGCCTGATAGAGAGGCCGCTGAGCTAAATTAAGCGGCCTTTCACACCCAGTACAGAATGGGACGCTGAGAACCAGAGCAGTTAAAGAACCTCAAGCCTGATAGAGAGGCCTCTGAGCAAAATTAAGCGGCCTTTCACACCCAGTACAGAATGGGACGCTAAGAACCACAGCAGTTAAAGAACCCCAAACCTGATAGAGAGGCCTCTGAGCCAAAATTAAGCGGCCTTTCACATCCAGTACAGAATGGGACGCTGAGAACCACAGCAGTTAAAGAATCTCAGGCCTGATAGAGAGGCCTCTGAGCCAAATTAAACGGCCTTACACACCCAGTACAGAATGGGACGCTAAGAACCACAGCAGTTAAAGAACCCCAAACCTGATAGTGAGGCCTCTGAGCCAAAATTAAGCGGCCTTTCACATCCAGTACAGAATGGGACGCTGATAACCACAGCAGTTAAAGAATCTCAGGCCTGATAGAGACGTTTCTGAGCCAAATTAAGCGGCCTTACACACCCAGTACAGAATGGGACGCTGAGAACCAGAGTGCTTAAAGAACCTCAGGCCTGATAGAGAGGCCTCTGAGCAAAATTAACCGGCCTTTCACACCCAGTACGGAATGGGACGCTGAGAACCACAGCAGTTAAAGAACCTCAAGCCTGATAGAGAGGCATCTGAGCAAAATTAAGCGGCCTTTCAAACCAGTACAGAATGGGACGCTGAGAACCAGAGCAGTTAAAGAACCTAAAGCCTGATAGAGAGGCTTCTGAGCACAATTAAGCGGCCTTTCACACCAGTACAGAATAGGACGCTAAGAACCACCGCAGTTAAAGAACCCCAAGCCTGATAGAGAGTCCTTTGAGACAAAATTAAGCGGCCTTTCACACCGATTACAGAATGGGACGCTGAGAACCAGCGCAGTTAAAGAACCTCAAGCCTGATAGAGAGGCCTCTGAGACAAATGAAGCGGCCTTTCACACCCAGTACAGAATGGGACGCTGAGAACCAGAGTACTCAAAGAACCTCAAGCCTGATAGAGGCCTCTGGGCAAAATTAAGCGACCTTTTACACCCAGTACAGAATGGGACGCTGAGAACCTGAGCAGTTGAAGAAATTGAAGTCTGATAGAGAGGCCTCTGAGCAAAATTAAGCGGCCTTTCACACCCAGTACAGAATAGGACGCTGAGAACCAGAGCAGTTAAAGAAACTCAAGCTTGATAGAGAGGCCTCTGAGGCAAATTAAGCGGCCTTAACACCCAGTACACAATGGGACGCTGAGAACCAGAGCAGTTAAAGAACCTCAAGCCTGATAGAGAGGCCTCTGAGCAAAATTAAGCGGCCTTACACACATAGTACTGAATGGGACGCTGAGAACCACAGCAGTTAAAGAACCTCAAGCCTGATAGAGAGGCCGTTGAGCAAAATTAAGCGGACTTTCACACCCAGTACAGAATGGGACGCTGAGAACCACAGCAGTTAAAGAACCTCAAGCCTGATATTGAGGCCTCTGAGCAAAATAAAGCGGCCTTTTACACCCGGTACAGAATGGGACGCTGAGAACCAGAGCAGTTAAAGAACCTCAAGCCTGATAGAGAGGCCACTGAGACAAAATTAAAGGGCCTTTCACACCCAGTACAGAATGGGACGCTAAGAACCACAGCAGTTAAAGATCCTCAAGCCTGATAGAGAAGCCTCTGAGCACAATTAAGCGGCCTTTCACACCCAGTACAGAATAGGACGCTAAGAACCACAGCAGTTAAAGAACCCCAAGCCTGATAGAGAGAACTCTGAGCAAAATTAAGCGGCCTTTCACACCCAGTACAGAATGGGACGCTGAGAACCAGAGTACTTAAAGAACCTCAAGCCTGATAGAGAGACCTCTGAGCCAAAATTAAGCGGCCTTTCACATCCAGTACAGAATGGGACGCTGAGAACCACAGCAGTTAAAGAATCTCAGGCCTGATAGAGAGGCCTCTGAGCCAAATTAAGAGGCCTTACACACCCAGTACAGAATGGGACGCTGAGAACCAGAGTGCTTAAAGAACCTCAGGCCTGATAGAGAGGCCTCTGAGCAAAATTAACCGGCCTTTCACACCCAGTACGGAATGGGACGCTGAGAACCACAGCAGTTAAAGAACCTCAGGCGTGATAGAGAGGCCTCTGAGCAAAATTAACCGGCCTTTCACACCCAGTACGGAATGGGACGCTGAGAACCAGAGCAGTTAAAGAACCTAAAGCCTGATAGAGAGGCTTCTGAGCACAATTAAGCGGCCTTTCACACCAGTACAGAATAGGACGCTAAGAACCACCGCAGTTAAAGAACCCCAAGCCTGATAGAGAGTCCTTTGAGACAAATTTAAGCGGCCTTTCACACCCATTACAGAATGGGACGCTGAGAACCAGAGTACTTAAAGAACCTCAAAATTGATAGAGGCCTCTGGGCAAAATTAAGCGACCTTTCACACCCAGTACAGATTGGCACGCTGAGAAGCAGAGCAGTTGAAGAAACTCAAGTCTGATAGAGAGGCCTCTGAGCAAAATTAAGCGACCTTTCACACCCAGTACAGAATAGGACGCTGAGAACCACAGCAGTTAGAGAACCTCAAGCTTGTTATAGACGCCTCTGAGCAAAATTAAGCGGCCTTTCACACCCGGTACAGAATGGGAAGCTGAGAACCAGAGCAGTTAAAGAACCTCAAGCCTGATAGAGAGGCCGCTGAGACAAAAATAAGCGGCCTTTCACTCCCAGTACAGAATGGGACGCTGAGAACCAGAGCAGTTAAAGAACCTCAAGACTGATAGAGAGAAATCTGAGAAAAATTAAGCGGCTTTTCACACCCAGTACAGAATGGGACGCTGAGAACCAGAGCAGTTAAAGAACCTCAAGCCTGATAGAGAGGCCTCTGAGTAAAATTAAGCGGCCTTTCACACCCAGTACAGAATGGGACGCTGAGAACCACAGCAGTTAAAGAACCTCAAGCCTGATAGAGAGGCCTCTGAGCAAAATTAAGCGGCCTTTCACACCCAGTACAGAATGGGACGCTGAGAACCACAGCAGTTAAAGAACCTCAAGCCTGATAGAGAGGCCTCTGGGCAAAATTAAGCGGCCTTTCACACCCAGTACAGAATGGGACGCTGAAAACCACAGCAGTTAAAGAACCTCAAGCCTGATAGAGAGTCCTCTGAGCCAAATGAAGCGTCCTTTCACACCCAGTGCAGAATGGGACGCTGAGAACCAGAGTACTTAAAGAACCTCAAGCCTGATAGAGAGGCCTCTGGGCAAAATTAAGCGACCTTTTACACCCAGTAAAGAACGGGACGCTGAGAACCAGAGCAGTTGAAGAAACTCAAGTCTGATAGATGGGCCTCTGAGCAAAATTAAGCGACCTTTCACACCCAGTACAGAATAGGACGCTGAGAACCACAGCAGTTAAGGAACCTCAAGCCTGATATAGAGGCCTCTGAGCAAAATTAGGCGGCCTTTCACACCCGGTACAGAATGGGACGCTGAGAACCACAGCAGTTAAAGAACCTCAACCCTGACAGAGAGTCCTCTGAGCAAAATTAAGAGGCCTTTCACACCCAGTACAGAATGGCACGCTGAGAAGCAGAGCAGTTAAAGAACCTCAAGCCTGATAGAGAGGCCGCTGAGCTAAATTAAGCGGCCTTTCACACCCAGTACAGAATGGGACGCTGAGAACCACAGCAGTTAAAGAACCTCAACCCTGACAGAGAGTCCACTGAGACAAAATTAAGCGGCCTTTCACACCCAGTACAGAATGGCACGCTGAGAAGCAGAGCAGTTAAAGAACCTCAAGCCTGATAGAGAGGCCGCTGAGCTAAATTAAGCGGCCTTTCACACCCAGTACAGAATGGGACGCTGAGAACCAGAGCAGTTAAAGAACCTCAAGCCTGATAGAGAGGCCTCTGAGCAAAATTAAGCGGCCTTTCACACCCAGTACAGAATGGGACGCTAAGAACCACAGCAGTTAAAGAACCCCAAACCTGATAGAGAGGCCTCTGAGCCAAAATTAAGCGGCCTTTCACATCCAGTACAGAATGGGACGCTGAGAACCACAGCAGTTAAAGAATCTCAGGCCTGATAGAGAGGCCTCTGAGCCAAATTAAACGGCCTTACACACCCAGTACAGAATGGGACGCTAAGAACCACAGCAGTTAAAGAACCCCAAACCTGATAGTGAGGCCTCTGAGCCAAAATTAAGCGGCCTTTCACATCCAGTACAGAATGGGACGCTAATAACCACAGCAGTTAAAGAATCTCAGGCCTGATAGAGAGGTTTCTGAGCCAAATTAAGCGGCTTTACACACCCAGTACAGAATGGGACGCTGAGAACCAGAGTGCTTAAAGAACCTCAGGCCTGATAGAGAGGCCTCTGAGCAAAATTAACCGGCCTTTCACACCCAGTACGGAATGGGACGCTGAGAACCACAGCAGTTAAAGGACCTCAAGCCTGATAGAGAGGCCTCTGAGCAAAATTAAGCGTCCTGTCACACCCAGTAAAGAATGGGACGCTGAGAACCTCAGCAGTTGAAGAACCTCAAGCCTGATAGAGAGAACTCTGAGCAAAATTAAGCGACCTTAACACCCAGTACACAATGGGACGCTGAAAACCACAGCAGTTAAAGAACCTCAAGCCTGATAGAGAGGCCTCTGAGCCAAATTAAGCGACCTTAACACCCAGTACACAATGGGACGCTGAGATCCAGAGCAGTTAAAGAACCTCAAGCCTGATAGAGAGGCCTCTGAGCAAAATTAAGCGGCCTTTCACACCAAGTACAGAATGGGACGTTGAGAACCAGAGCAGTTAAATAACCTCAAGCCTGATAGAGAGGCCTCTGAGCAAAATTAAGCGGGCTTTCACACCCAGTACAGAATGGGACGCTTAGAACCACAGCAGTTAAAGAACCTCAAGCCTGATAGAGAGGCCACTGAGACAAAATTAAAGGGCCTTTCACACCCAGTACAGAATGGGACGCTAAGAACCACAGCAGTTAAAGATCCTCAAGCCTGATAGAGAAGCCTCTGAGCACAATTAAGCGGCCTTTCACACCCAGTACAGAATAGGACGCTAAGAACCACAGCAGTTAAAGAACCCCAAGCCTGATAGAGAGAACTCTGAGCAAAATTAAGCGGCCTTTCACACCCAGTACAGAATGGGACGCTGAGAACCAGAGCACTTAAAGAACCTCAAGCCTGATAGAGAGGCCTCTGGGCAAAATTAAGCGACCTTTTACACCCAGTAAAGAATCGGACGCTGAGAACCAGAGCAGTTGAAGAAACTCAAGTCTGATAGAGAGGCCTCTGAGCAAAATTAAGCTACCTTTCACACCCAGTACAGAATAGGACGCTGAGAACCACAGCAGTTAAGGAACCTCAAGCCTGATATAGAGGCCTCTGAGCAAAATTAGGCGGCCTTTCACACCCGGTACAGAATGGGACGCTGAGAACCACAGCAGTTAAAGAACCTCAACCCTGACAGAGAGTCCTCTGAGCAAAATTAAGAGGCCTTTCACACCCAGTACAGAATGGCACGCTGAGAAGCAGAGCAGTTAAAGAACCTCAAGCCTGATAGAGAGGCCGCTGAGCTAAATTAAGCGGCCTTTCACACCCAGTACAGAATGGGACGCTGAGAACCAGAGCAGTTAAAGAACCTCAAGCCTGATAGAGAGGCCTCTGAGCAAAATTAAGCGGCCTTTCACACCCAGTACAGAATGGGACGCTAAGAACCACAGCAGTTAAAGAACCCCAAACCTGATAGAGAGGCCTCTGAGCCAAAATTAAGCGGCCTTTCACATCCAGTACAGAATGGGACGCTGAGAACCACAGCAGTTAAAGAATCTCAGGCCTGATAGAGAGGCCTCTGAGCCAAATTAAACGGCCTTACACACCCAGTACAGAATGGGACGCTAAGAACCACAGCAGTTAAAGAACCCCAAACCTGATAGTGAGGTCTCTGAGCCAAAATTAAGCGGCCTTTCACATCCAGTACAGAATGGGACGCTGATAACCACAGCAGTTAAAGAATCTCAGGCCTGATAGAGACGTTTCTGAGCCAAATTAAGCGGCCTTACACACCCAGTACAGAATGGGACGCTGAGAACCAGAGTGCTTAAAGAACCTCAGGCCTGATAGAGAGGCCTCTGAGCAAAATTAACCGGCCTTTCACACCCAGTACGGAATGGGACGCTGAGCACCACAGCAGTTAAAGAACCTCAGGCGTGATAGAGAGGCCTCTGAGCAAAATTAACCGGCCTTTCACACCCAGTACGGAATGGGACGCTGAGAACCACAGCAGTTGAAGAACCTCAAGCCTGATAGAGAGGCATCTGAGCAAAATTAAGCGGCCTTTCAAACCAGTACAGAATGGGACGCTGAGAACCAGAGCAGTTAAAGAACCTAAAGCCTGATAGAGAGGCTTCTGAGCACAATTAAGCGGCCTTTCACACCAGTACAGAATAGGACGCTAAGAACCACCGCAGTTAAAGAACCCCAAGCCTGATAGAGAGTCCTTTGAGACAAAATTAAGCGGCCTTTCACACCGATTACAGGATGGGACGCTGAGAACCAGCGCAGTTAAAGAACCTCAAGCCTGATAGAGAGGCCTCTGAGACAAATGAAGCGGCCTTTCACACCCAGTACAGAATGGGACGCTGAGAACCAGAGTACTCAAAGAACCTCAAGCCTGATAGAGGCCTCTGGGCAAAATTAAGCGACCTTTTACACCCAGTACAGAATGGGACGCTGAGAACCTGAGCAGTTGAAGAAATTCAAGTCTGATAGAGAGGCCTCTGAGCAAAATTAAGCGGCATTTCACACCCAGTACAGAATGGGACGCTGAGAACCACAGCAGTTAAAGAACCTCAAGGCTGATAGAGAGGCCTCTGAGCAAAATTAAGCGACCTTTCACACCCAGTACAGAATAGGACGCTGAGAACCACAGCAGTTAGAGAACCTCAAGCTTGATATAGACGCATCTGAGCAAAATTAAGCGGCCTTTCACACCCGGTACAGAATGGGACGCTGAGAACCAGAGCAGTTAAAGAACCTCAAGCCTGACAGAGGCCTCTGAGCAAAATTAAGCGGTATTTCACACCCAGTACAGAATGGGACGCTGAGAACCACAGCAGTTAGAGAACCTCAAGCCTGATATAGAGGCCTCTGAGCAAAATTAAGCGGCCTTTCACACCCGGTACAGAATGGGAAGCTGAGAATCAGAGCAGTTAAAGAACCTCAAGCCTGATAGAGAGGCCGCTGAGACAAAAATAAGCGGCCTTTCACTCCCAGTACAGAATGGGACGCTGAGAACCAGAGCAGTTAAAGAACCTCAAGCCTGATAGAGAGGCCTCTGAGTAAAATTAAGCGGCCTTTCACACTACAGAATGGGACGCTGAGAACCACAGCAGTTAAAGAACCTCAAGCCTGATAGAGAGGCCTCTGAGCAAAATTAAGCGGCCTTTCACACCCAGTACAGAATGGGACGCTGAGAACCACAGAAGTTTAAGTACCTCAAGTCTGATAGAGAGGCTTCTGAGCAAAATTAAGCGGCCTTTCACACCGAGTACAGAATGGGACGCTGTGAACCACAGCAGTTAAAGAACCTCAAGAATGATAGAGAGGCATCTGAGCAAAATTAAGCGGCCTTTCACACCCAGTACAGAATGGGACGCTGAGAACCACAGCAGTTAAAGAACCACAAGCCTGTTAGAGAGGCCTCTGAGCAAAATAAAGCGGCCTTTCAAACCCAATACAGAATGGGACGCTGAGAACCACATCTGTTAAAGAACCTCAAGCCTGATAGAGAGGCTCCTGAGCAAAATTAAGCGGCCTTTCACACCCATTACAGAATGGACGCTGAGATCCAGAGCAGTTAAAGAAACTCAAGCCCGATAGAGAGGCCTCTGAGCAAAACTAAGCGGCCTTTCACACCCAGTATAGATAGGGACGCTGAGATCTATAGCAGTTAAAGAATCTCAAGCTTGATAGAGAGGCCTCTGAGCAAAATAAAGCTGCCTTACAGACCCAGTACAGAATGGGACGCTGAGAACCAGAACTGTTAAAGAACTTAAAGTCTGATAGAGAGACCTCTGAGCAAAATTAAGCGGCCTTTCACCCCCAGTACAGAATGGGACGCTGAGAACCACAGCAGTTAAAGGACCTCAAGCCTGATAGAGAGGCCTCTGAGCAAAATTAAGCGGCCTTTCACACCCAGTAAAGAATGGGACGCTGAAAACCACAGCAGTTAAAGAACCTCAAGCCTGATAGAGAGAACTCTGAGCCAAATTAAGCGGCCTTTCACACCCAGTACAGAATGGGACGCTGAGAACCGGAGTACTTAAAGAACCTCAAGCCTGATAGAGAGGCCTCTGAGCACAATTAAGCGGCCTTTCACACCAAGTACAGAATGGGACGTTGAGAACCAGAGCAGTTAAAGAACCTCAAGCCTGATAGAAAGGCCTCTGAGCAAAATTAAGCGGCCTTTCACACCAAGTACAGAATGGGACGTTGAGAACCAGAGCAGTTAAATAACCTCAAGCCTGATAGAGAGGCCTCTGAGCCAAATTAAGCGGCCTTTCACACCCAGTACAGAATGGGACGCTGAGAACCGGAGTACTTAAAGAACCTCAAGCCTGATAGAGAGGCCTCTGAGCACAATTAAGCGGCCTTTCACACCAAGTACAGAATGGGACGCTGAGAACCAGAGCAGTTAAAGAACCTCAAGCCTGATAGAAAGGCCTCTGAGCAAAATTAAGCGGCCTTTCACACCAAGTACAGAATGGGACGTTGAGAACCAGAGCAGTTAAATAACCTCAAGCCTGATAGAGAGGCCTCTGAGCAAAATTAAAGGGCCTTTCACACCCAGTACAGAATGGGATGCTGAGAACCAGAGCAGTTAAAGAACCTCAAGCCTGATAGAGAGGCCTCTGAGCACAATTAAGCGGCCTTTCACACCCAGTACAGAATGGGACGCTGAGAACCGGAGTACTTAAAGAACCTCAAGCCTGATAGAGAGGCCTCTGAGCACAATTAAGCGGCCTTTCACACCCAGTACACAATGGGACGCTGAGAACCAGAGCAGTTAAAGAACCTCAAGCCTGATAGAAAGGCCTCTGAGCAAAATTAAGCGGCCTTTCACACCAAGTACAGAATGGGACGTTGATAACCAGAGCAGTTAAATAACCTCAAGCCTGATAGAGAGGCCTCTGAGCAAAATTAAGCGTTCTTTCACACCCAGTACAGAATGGGACGCTTAGAACCACAGCAGTTAAAGAACCTCAAGCCTGATAGAGAGGCCACTGAGACAAAATTAAAGGGCCTTTCACACCCAGTACAGAATGGGATGCTGAGAACCAGAGCAGTTAAAGAACCTCAAGCCTGATAGAGAGGCCTCTGAGCACAATTAAGCGGCCTTTCACACCCAGTACAGAATGGGACGCTGAGAACCACAGCAGTTAAAGAACACCAAGCCTGATAGAGAGAACTCTGAGCAAAATTAAGCGGCCTTTCACACCCAGTACAGAATGGGACGCTGAGAACCGGAGTACTTAAAGAACCTCAAGCCTGATAGAGAGGCCTCTGGGCAAAATTAAGCGACCTTTTACACCCAGTACAGAATGGGACGCTGAGAACCAGAGTACTTAAAGAACCTCAAGCCTGATAGAGAGGCCTCTGGGCAAAAATAAGCGACCTTTTACACCGAGTAAAGAATGGGACGCTGAGAACCAGAGCAGTTGAAGAAACTCAAGTCTGATAGAGAGGCCTCTGAGCAAAATTAAGCGACCTTTCACACCCAGTACAGAATAGGACGCTGAGAACCACAGCAGTTAAGGAACCTCAAGCCTGATATAGAGGCCTCTGAGCAAAATTAGGCGGCCTTTCACACCCGGTACAAAATGGGACGCTAAGAAACACAGCAGTTAAAGAACCTCAACCCTGACTGAGAGTCCTCTGAGCAAAATTAAGCGGCCTTTCACACCCAGTACAGAATGGCACGCTGAGAAGCAGAGCAGTTAAAGAACATCAAGCCTGATAGAGAGGCCGCTGAGCTAAATTAAGCGGCCTTTCACACCCAGTACAGAATGGGACGCTGAGAACCAGAGCAGTTAAAGAACCTCAAGCCTGATAGAGAGGCCTCTGAGCAAAATTAAGCGGCCTTTCACACCCAGTACAGAATGGGACGCTAAGAACCACAGCAGTTAAAGAACCCCAAACCTGATAGAGAGGCCTCTGAGCCAAAATTAAGCGGCCTTTCACATCCAGTACAGAATGGGACGCTGAGAACCACAGCAGTTAAAGAATCTCAGGCCTGATAGAGAGGCCTCTGAGCCAAATTAAACGGCCTTACACACCCAGTACAGAATGGGACGCTAAGAACCACAGCAGTTAAAGAACCCCAAACCTGATAGAGAGGCCTCTGAGCCAAAATTAAGCGGCCTTTCACATCCAGTACAGAATGGGACGCTGAGAACCACAGCAGTTAAAGAATCTCAGGCCTGATAGAGAGGTTTCTGAGCCAAATTAAGCGGCCTTACACACCCAGTACAGAATGGGACGCTGAGAACCAGAGTGCTTAAAGAACCTCAGGCCTGATAGAGAGGCCTCTGAGCAAAATTAACCGGCCTTTCACACCCAGTACGGAATGGGACGCTGAGAACCACAGCAGTTAAAGAACCTCAGGCGTGATAGAGAGGCCTCTGAGCAAAATTAACCGGCCTTTCACACCCAGTACGGAATGGGACGCTGAGAACCAGAGTGCTTAAAGAACTTCAGGCCTGATAGAGAGGCCTCTGAGCAAAATTAACCGGCCTTTCACACCCAGTACGGAATGGGACGCTGAGAACCACAGCAGTTAAAGAACCTCAGGCGTGATAGAGAGGCCTCTGAGCAAAATTAACCAGCCTTTCACACCCAGTACGGAATGGGACGCTGAGAACCACAGCAGTTAAAGAACCTCAGGCCTGATAGAGAGGCCTCTGAGCAAAATTAAGCGGCCTTTCACACCCAGTTCGGAATGGGATGCTGAGAACCAGAGGAGTTAAAGAACCTCAAGTCTGATAGAGAGGCCTCTGAGCAAAATTAAGCGGCCTTTCACACATAGTACAGAATGGGACGCTGAGAACCACAGCAGTTAAAGAACCTAAAGCCTGATAGAGAGGCCTCTGAGTGAAATTAAGCGGCCTTTCACACCCAGTACAGAATGGGACGCTAAGAACCAGAGCAGTTAAAGAACCTCAAGCCTGATAGAGAGGCCTCTGAGCAAAATTAAGCGGCCTTACACACATAGTACAGAATGGGACGCTGAGAACCACAGCAGTTAAAGAACCTCAAGCCTGATAGAGAGGCCGCTGAGCAAAATTAAGCGGCCTTTCACACCCAGTACAGAATGGGACGCTGAGAACCACAGCAGTTAAAGAACCTCAAGCCTGATAGACAGGCCTCTGGGTAAAATTAAGCGGCCTTTCACACCCAGTACAGAATGGGACGCTGAGAACCACAGCAGTTAAAGAACCTCAAGCCTGATAGAGAGGCCTCTGGGTAAAATTAAGCGGCCTTTCACACCCAGTTCAGAATAGGACGCTGAGAACCAGAGCAGTTAAAAAACCACGAGCCTGATAGAGAGGCCTCTGAGCAAAATTAAGCGGCCTTTCAAACCAGTACAGAATGGGACGCTGAGAACCAGAGCAGTTAAAGAACCTAAAGCCTGATAGAGAGGCTTCTGAGCACAATTAAGCGGCCTTTCACACCAGTACAGAATAGGACGCTAAGAACCACCGCAGTTAAAGAACCCCAAGCCTGATAGAGAGTCCTTTGAGACAAAATTAAGCGGCCTTTCACACCGATTACAGAATGGGACGCTGAGAACCAGCGCAGTTAAAGAACCTCAAGCCTGATAGAGAGGCCTCTGAGACAAATGAAGCGGCCTTTCACACCCAGTACAGAATGGGACGCTGAGAACCAGAGTACTTAAAGAACCTGAAGCCTGATAGAGGCCTCTGGGCAAAATTAAGCGACCTTTTACACCCAGTACAGAATGGGACGCTGAGAACCTGAGCAGTTGAAGAAATTCAAGTCTGATAGAGAGGCCTCTGAGCCAAAATTAAGCGACCTTTCACACCCAGTACAGAATAGGACGCTGAGAACCACAGCAGTTAAAGAACCCCAAACCTGATAGAGAGGCCTCTGAGCAAAATTAACCGGCCTTTCACACCCAGTACAGAATGGGACGCTGAGAACCACAGCAGTTAGAGAACCTCAAGCCTGATATAGAGGCCTCTGAGCAAAAGTAAGCGGCCTTTCACACCCGGTACAGAATGGGACGCTGAGAACCAGAGCAGTTAAAGAACCTCAACCCTGACAGAGAGTCCTCTGAGCAAAATTAAGCGGCCTTTCACACCCAGTACAGAATGGGACGCTGAGAACCAGAGTGCTTAAAGAACCTCAGGCCTGATAGAGAGGCCTCTGAGCAAAATTAACCGCCCTTTCACACCCAGTACGGAATGGGACGCTGAGAACCACAGCAGTTAAAGGACCTCAAGCCTGATAGAGAGGCCTCTGAGCAAAATTAAGCGCCCTTTCACACCCAGTAAAGAATGGGACGCTGAGAACCTCAGCAGTTGAAGAACCTCAAGCCTGATAGAGAGAACTCTGAGCAAAATTAAGCGGCCTTTCACACCCAGTACAGAATGGGACGCTGAGAACCAGAGTACTTAAAGAACCTCAAGCCTGATAGAGAGGCCTCTGGGCAAAATTAAGCGACCTTTTACAACCAGTAAAGAATGGGACGCTAAGAACCAGAGCAGTTAAAGAACCTCAAGCCTGATAGAGAGGCCTCTGAGCCAAATTAAGCGACCTTAACACCCAGTACACAATGGGACGCTGAGAACCAGAGCAGTTAAAGAACATCAAGCCTGATAGAGAGGCCGCTGAGCTAAATTAAGCGGCCTTTCACACCCAGTACAGAATGGGACGCTGAGAACCAGAGCAGTTAAAGAACCTCAAGCCTGATAGAGAGGCCTCTGAGCAAAATTAAGCGGCCTTTCACACCCAGTACAGAATGGGACGCTAAGAACCACAGCAGTTAAAGAACCCCAAACCTGATAGAGAGGCCTCTGAGCCAAAATTAAGCGGCCTTTCACATCCAGTACAGAATGGGACGCTGAGAACCACAGCAGTTAAAGAATCTCAGGCCTGATAGAGAGGCCTCTGAGCCAAATTAAACGGCCTTACACACCCAGTACAGAATGGGACGCTAAGAACCACAGCAGTTAAAGAACCCCAAACCTGATAGAGAGGCCTCTGAGCCAAAATTAAGCGGCCTTTCACATCCAGTACAGAATGGGACGCTGAGAACCACAGCAGTTAAAGAATCTCAGGCCTGATAGAGAGGTTTCTGAGCCAAATTAAGCGGCCTTACACACCCAGTACAGAATGGGACGCTGAGAACCAGAGTGCTTAAAGAACCTCAGGCCTGATAGAGAGGCCTCTGAGCAAAATTAACCGGCCTTTCACACCCAGTACGGAATGGGACGCTGAGAACCACAGCAGTTAAAGAACCTCAGGCGTGATAGAGAGGCCTCTGAGCAAAATTAAGCGGCCTTTCACACCCAGTTCGGAATGGGATGCTGAGAACCAGAGGAGTTAAAGAACCTCAAGTCTGATAGAGAGGCCTCTGAGCAAAATTAAGCGGCCTTTCACACATAGTACAGAATGGGACGCTGAGAACCACAGCAGTTAAAGAACCTAAAGCCTGATAGAGAGGCCTCTGAGTGAAATTAAGCGGCCTTTCACACCCAGTACAGAATGGGACGCTAAGAACCAGAGCAGTTAAAGAACCTCAAGCCTGATAGAGAGGCCTCTGAGCAAAATTAAGCGGCCTTACACACATAGTACAGAATGGGACGCTGAGAACCACAGCAGTTAAAGAACCTCAAGCCTGATAGAGAGGCCGCTGAGCAAAATTAAGCGGCCTTTCACACCCAGTACAGAATGGGACGCTGAGAACCACAGCAGTTAAAGAACCTCAAGCCTGATAGACAGGCCTCTGGGTAAAATTAAGTGGCCTTTCACACCCAGTACAGAATGGGACGCTGAGAACCACAGCAGTTAAAGAACCTCAAGCCTGATAGAGAGGCCTCTGGGTAAAATTAAGCGGCCTTTCACACCCAGTTCAGAATAGGACGCTGAGAACCAGAGCAGTTAAAAAACCACGAGCCTGATAGAGAGGCCTCTGAGCAAAATTAAGCGGCCTTTCAAACCAGTACAGAATGGGACGCTGAGAACCAGAGCAGTTAAAGAACCTAAAGCCTGATAGAGAGGCTTCTGAGCACAATTAAGCGGCCTTTCACACCAGTACAGAATAGGACGCTAAGAACCACCGCAGTTAAAGAACCCCAAGCCTGATAGAGAGTCCTTTGAGACAAAATTAAGCGGCCTTTCACACCGATTACAGAATGGGACGCTGAGAACCAGCGCAGTTAAAGAACCTCAAGCCTGATAGAGAGGCCTCTGAGACAAATGAAGCGGCCTTTCACACCCAGTACAGAATGGGACGCTGAGAACCAGAGTACTTAAAGAACCTGAAGCCTGATAGAGGCCTCTGGGCAAAATTAAGCGACCTTTTACACCCAGTACAGAATGGGACGCTGAGAACCTGAGCAGTTGAAGAAATTCAAGTCTGATAGAGAGGCCTCTGAGCCAAAATTAAGCGACCTTTCACACCCAGTACAGAATAGGACGCTGAGAACCACAGCAGTTAAAGAACCCCAAACCTGATAGAGAGGCCTCTGAGCAAAATTAACCGGCCTTTCACACCCAGTACAGAATGGGACGCTGAGAACCACAGCAGTTAGAGAACCTCAAGCCTGATATAGAGGCCTCTGAGCAAAAGTAAGCGGCCTTTCACACCCGGTACAGAATGGGACGCTGAGAACCAGAGCAGTTAAAGAACCTCAACCCTGACAGAGAGTCCTCTGAGCAAAATTAAGCGGCCTTTCACACCCAGTACAGAATGGGACGCTGAGAACCAGAGTGCTTAAAGAACCTCAGGCCTGATAGAGAGGCCTCTGAGCAAAATTAACCGCCCTTTCACACCCAGTACGGAATGGGACGCTGAGAACCACAGCAGTTAAAGGACCTCAAGCCTGATAGAGAGGCCTCTGAGCAAAATTAAGCGCCCTTTCACACCCAGTAAAGAATGGGACGCTGAGAACCTCAGCAGTTGAAGAACCTCAAGCCTGATAGAGAGAACTCTGAGCAAAATTAAGCGGCCTTTCACACCCAGTACAGAATGGGACGCTGAGAACCAGAGTACTTAAAGAACCTCAAGCCTGATAGAGAGGCCTCTGGGCAAAATTAAGCGACCTTTTACAACCAGTAAAGAATGGGACGCTAAGAACCAGAGCAGTTAAAGAACCTCAAGCCTGATAGAGAGGCCTCTGAGCCAAATTAAGCGACCTTAACACCCAGTACACAATGGGACGCTGAGAACCAGAGCAGTTAAAGAACATCAAGCCTGATAGAGAGGCCGCTGAGCTAAATTAAGCGGCCTTTCACACCCAGTACAGAATGGGACGCTGAGAACCAGAGCAGTTAAAGAACCTCAAGCCTGATAGAGAGGCCTCTGAGCAAAATTAAGCGGCCTTTCACACCCAGTACAGAATGGGACGCTAAGAACCACAGCAGTTAAAGAACCCCAAACCTGATAGAGAGGCCTCTGAGCCAAAATTAAGCGGCCTTTCACATCCAGTACAGAATGGGACGCTGAGAACCACAGCAGTTAAAGAATCTCAGGCCTGATAGAGAGGCCTCTGAGCCAAATTAAACGGCCTTACACACCCAGTACAGAATGGGACGCTAAGAACCACAGCAGTTAAAGAACCCCAAACCTGATAGAGAGGCCTCTGAGCCAAAATTAAGCGGCCTTTCACATCCAGTACAGAATGGGACGCTGAGAACCACAGCAGTTAAAGAATCTCAGGCCTGATAGAGAGGTTTCTGAGCCAAATTAAGCGGCCTTACACACCCAGTACAGAATGGGACGCTGAGAACCAGAGTGCTTAAAGAACCTCAGGCCTGATAGAGAGGCCTCTGAGCAAAATTAACCGGCCTTTCACACCCAGTACGGAATGGGACGCTGAGAACCACAGCAGTTAAAGAACCTCAGGCGTGATAGAGAGGCCTCTGAGCAAAATTAACCGGCCTTTCACACCCAGTACGGAATGGGACGCTGAGAACCAGAGTGCTTAAAGAACTTCAGGCCTGATAGAGAGGCCTCTGAGCAAAATTAACCGGCCTTTCACACCCAGTACGGAATGGGACGCTGAGAACCACAGCAGTTAAAGAACCTCAGGCGTGATAGAGAGGCCTCTGAGCAAAATTAACCAGCCTTTCACACCCAGTACGGAATGGGACGCTGAGAACCACAGCAGTTAAAGAACCTCAGGCCTGATAGAGAGGCCTCTGAGCAAAATTAAGCGGCCTTTCACACCCAGTTCGGAATGGGATGCTGAGAACCAGAGGAGTTAAAGAACCTCAAGTCTGATAGAGAGGCCTCTGAGCAAAATTAAGCGGCCTTTCACACATAGTACAGAATGGGACGCTGAGAACCACAGCAGTTAAAGAACCTAAAGCCTGATAGAGAGGCCTCTGAGTGAAATTAAGCGGCCTTTCACACCCAGTACAGAATGGGACGCTAAGAACCAGAGCAGTTAAAGAACCTCAAGCCTGATAGAGAGGCCTCTGAGCAAAATTAAGCGGCCTTACACACATAGTACAGAATGGGACGCTGAGAACCACAGCAGTTAAAGAACCTCAAGCCTGATAGAGAGGACGCTGAGCAAAATTAAGCGGCCTTTCACACCCAGTACAGAATGGGACGCTGAGAACCACAGCAGTTAAAGAACCTCATGCCTGATAGACAGGCCTCTGGGTAAAATTAAGCGGCCTTTCACACCCAGTACAGAATGGGACGCTGAGAACCACAGCAGTTAAAGAACCTCAAGCCTGATAGAGAGGCCTCTGGGTAAAATTAAGCGGCCTTTCACACCCAGTTCAGAATAGGACGCTGAGAACCAGAGCAGTTAAAAAACCACGAGCCTGATAGAGAGGCCTCTGAGCAAAATTAAGCGGCCTTTCAAACCAGTACAGAATGGGACGCTGAGAACCAGAGCAGTTAAAGAACCTAAAGCCTGATAGAGAGGCTTCTGAGCACAATTAAGCGGCCTTTCACACCAGTACAGAATAGGACGCTAAGAACCACCGCAGTTAAAGAACCCCAAGCCTGATAGAGAGTCCTTTGAGGCAAAATTAAGCGGCCTTTCACACCGATTACAGAATGGGACGCTGAGAACCAGCGCAGTTAAAGATCCTCAAGCCTGATAGAGAGGCCTCTGAGACAAATGAAGCGGCCTTTCACACCCAGTACAGAATGGGACGCTGAGAACCAGAGTACTTAAAGAACCTGAAGCCTGATAGAGGCCTCTGGGCAAAATTAAGCGACCTTTTACACCCAGTACAGAATGGGACGCTGAGAACCTGAGCAGTTGAAGAAATTCAAGTCTGATAGAGAGGCCTCTGAGCCAAAATTAAGCGACCTTTCACACCCAGTACAGAATAGGACGCTGAGAACCACAGCAGTTAAAGAACCCCAAACCTGATAGAGAGGCCTCTGAGCAAAATTAACCGGCCTTTCACACCCAGTACAGAATGGGACGCTGAGAACCACAGCAGTTAGAGAACCTCAAGCCTGATATAGAGGCCTCTGAGCAAAAGTAAGCGGCCTTTCACACCCGGTACAGAATGGGACGCTGAGAACCAGAGCAGTTAAAGAACCTCAACCCTGACAGAGAGTCCTCTGAGCAAAATTAAGCGGCCTTTCACACCCAGTACAGAATGGGACGCTGAGAACCAGAGTGCTTAAAGAACCTCAGGCCTGATAGAGAGGCCTCTGAGCAAAATTAACCGCCCTTTCACACCCAGTACGGAATGGGACGCTGAGAACCACAGCAGTTAAAGGACCTCAAGCCTGACAGAGAGGCCTCTGAGCAAAATTAAGCGCCCTTTCACACCCAGTAAAGAATGGGACGCTGAGAACCTCAGCAGTTGAAGAACCTCAAGCCTGATAGAGAGAACTCTGAGCAAAATTAAGCGGTCTTTCACACCCAGTACAGAATGGGACGCTGAGAACCTCAGCAGTTGAAGAACCTCAAGCCTGATAGAGAGAACTCTGAGCAAAATTAACCGCCCTTTCACACCCAGTACAGAATGGGACGCTGAAAACCACAGCAGTTAAAGAACCTCAAGCCTGATAGAGAGGCCTCTGAGCCAAATTAAGCGACCTTAACACCCAGTACAGAATGGGACGCTGAAAACCACAGCAGTTAAAGAACCTCAAGCCTGATAGAGAGGCCTCTGAGCCAAATTAAGCGACCTTAACACCCAGTACACAATGGGACGCTGAGAACCAGAGCAGTTAAAGAACCTCAAGCCTGATAGAGAGGCCTCTGAGCAAAATTAAGCGGCCTTTCACACCAAGTACAGAATGGGACGTTGAGAACCAGAGCAGTTAAATAACCTCAAGCCTGATAGAGAGGCCTCTGAGCAAAATTAAGCGGCCTTTCACACCCAGTACAGAATGGGACGCTTAGAACCACAGCAGTTAAAAAACCTCAAGCCTGATAGAGAGGCCACTGAGACAAAATTAAAGGGCCTTTCACACCCAGTACAGAATGTGACGCTGAGAACCAGAGCAGTTAAAGATCCTCAAGCCTGATAGAGAGGCGTCTGAGCAAAATTAAGCGGTCTTTCACACCCGGTACAGAATGGGACGCTGAGAACCAGAGCAGTTAAAGAACCTCAAGCCTGATAGAGAGAACTCTGAGCCAAATTAAGCGGCCTTAACACCCAGTACACAATGGGACGCTGAGAACCACAGCAGTTAAAGAACCTCAAGCCTGATAGAGAGGCCTCTGAGCACAATTAAGCGGCCTTTCACACCAAGTACAGAATAGGACGCTAAGAACCACAGCAGTTAAATAACCTCAAGCCTGATAGAGAGAACTCTGAGCAAAATTAAGCGGCCTTTCACAACCAGTACAGAATGGGACGCTGAGAACCAGAGCAGTTAAAGAACCTCAAGCCTGACAGAGAGGCCTCTGAGCAAAATTAAGCGGCCTTTCACACCCAGTACAGAATGGGACGCTGAGAAACAGAGCAGTTAAAGAACCTCAAGCCTGATAGAGAGGCCTCTGAGCCAAATTAAGCGACCTTAACACCCAGTACACAATGGGACGCTGAGAACCAGAGTACTTAAAGAACCTCAAGCCTGATAGAGAGGCCTCTGGGCAAAATTAAGCGACCTTTTACACCCAGTAAAGAATCGGACGCTGAGAACCAGAGCAGTTGAAGAAACTCAAGTCTGATAGAGAGGCCTCTGAGCAAAATTAAGCTACCTTTCACACCCAGTACAGAATAGGACGCTGAGAACCACAGCAGTTAAGGAACCTCAAGCCTGATATAGAGGCCTCTGAGCAAAATTAGGCGGCCTTTCACACCCGGTACAGAATGGGACGCTGAGAACCACAGCAGTTAAAGAACCTCAACCCTGACAGAGAGTCCTCTGAGCAAAATTAAGAGGCCTTTCACACCCAGTACAGAATGGGACACTGAGAACCAGAGCAGTTAAAGAACCTCAAGCCTGACAGAGAGGCCTCTGAGCAAAATTAAGCGGCCTTTCACACCCAGTACAGAATGGGACGCTGAGAAACAGAGCAGTTAAAGAACCTCAAGCCTGATAGAGAGGCCTCTGAGCCAAATTAAGCGACCTTAACACCCAGTACACAATGGGACGCTGAGAACCAGAGTACTTAAAGAACCTCAAGCCTGATAGAGAGGCCTCTGGGCAAAATTAAGCGACCTTTTACACCCAGTAAAGAATCGGACGCTGAGAACCAGAGCAGTTGAAGAAACTCAAGTCTGATAGAGAGGCCTCTGAGCAAAATTAAGCTACCTTTCACACCCAGTACAGAATAGGACGCTGAGAACCACAGCAGTTAAGGAACCTCAAGCCTGATATAGAGGCCTCTGAGCAAAATTAGGCGGCCTTTCACACCCGGTACAGAATGGGACGCTGAGAACCACAGCAGTTAAAGAACCTCAACCCTGACAGAGAGTCCTCTGAGCAAAATTAAGAGGCCTTTCACACCCAGTACAGAATGGCACGCTGAGAAGCAGAGCAGTTAAAGAACCTCAAGCCTGATAGAGAGGCCGCTGAGCTAAATTAAGCGGCCTTTCACACCCAGTACAGAATGGGACGCTGAGAACCAGAGCAGTTAAAGAACCTCAAGCCTGATAGAGAGGCCTCTGAGCAAAATTAAGCGGCCTTTCACACCCAGTACAGGATGGGACGCTAAGAACCACAGCAGTTAAAGAACCCCAAACCTGATAGAGAGGCCTCTGAGCCAAAATTAAGCGGCCTTTCACATCCAGTACAGAATGGGACGCTGAGAACCACAGCAGTTAAAGAATCTCAGGCCTGATAGAGAGGCCTCTGAGCCAAATTAAACGGCCTTACACACCCAGTACAGAATGGGACGCTAAGAACCACAGCAGTTAAAGAACCCCAAACCTGATAGTGAGGCCTCTGAGCCAAAATTAAGCGGCCTTTCACATCCAGTACTGAATGGGACGCTGATAACCACAGCAGTTAAAGAATCTCAGGCCTGATAGAGACGTTTCTGAGCCAAATTAAGCGGCCTTACACACCCAGTACAGAATGGGACGCTGAGAACCAGAGTGCTTAAAGAACCTCAGGCCTGATAGAGGCCTCTGAGCAAAATTAACCGGCCTTTCACACCCAGTACGGAATGGGACGCTGAGAACCACAGCAGTTAAAGAACCTCAGGCGTGATAGAGAGGCCTCTGAGCAAAATTAACCGGCCTTTCACACCCAGTACGGAATGGGACGCTGAGAACCACAGCAGTTAAAGAACCTCAAGCCTGATAGAGAGGCATCTGAGCAAAATTAAGCGGCCTTTCAAACCAGTACAGAATGGGACGCTGAGAACCAGAGCAGTTAAAGAACCTAAAGCCTGATAGAGAGGCTTCTGAGCACAATTAAGCGGCCTTTCACACCAGTACAGAAATTGACGCTAAGAACCACCGCAGTTAAAGAACCCCAAGCCTGATAGAGAGTCCTTTGAGACAAAATTAAGCGGCCTTTCACACCGATTACAGAATGGGACGCTGAGAACCAGCGCAGTTAAAGAACCTCAAGCCTGATAGAGAGGCCTCTGAGACAAATGAAGCGGCCTTTCACACCCAGTACAGAATTGGACGCTGAGAACCAGAGTACTCAAAGAACCTCAAGCCTGATAGAGGCCTCTGGGCAAAATTAAGCGACCTTTTACACCCAGTACAGAATGGGACGCTGAGAACCTGAGCAGTTGAAGAAATTCAAGTCTGATAGAGAGGCCTCTGAGCAAAATTAAGCGGCATTTCACACCCAGTACAGAATGGGACGCTGAGAACCACAGCAGTTAAAGAACCTCAAGGCTGATAGAGAGGCCTCTGAGCAAAATTAAGCGACCTTTCACACCCAGTACAGAATAGGACGCTGAGAACCACAGCAGTTAGAGAACCTCAAGCTTGATATAGACGCCTCTGAGCAAAATTAAGCGGCCTTTCACACCCGGTACAGAATGGGACGCTGAGAACCAGAGCAGTTAAAGAACCTCAAGCCTGACAGAGGCCTCTGAGCAAAATTAAGCGGTATTTCACACCCAGTACAGAATGGGACGCTGAGAACCACAGCAGTTAGAGAACCTCAAGCCTGATATAGAGGCCTCTGAGCAAAATTAAGCGGCCTTTCACACCCGGTACAGAATGGGAAGCTGAGAATCAGAGCAGTTAAAGAACCTCTAGCCTGATAGAGAGGCCGCTGAGACAAAAATAAGCGGCCTTTCACTCCCAGTACAGAATGGGACGCTGAGAACCATTGCAGTTAAAGAACCTCAAGACAGATAGAGAGAAATCTGAGAAAAATTAAGCGGCCTTTCACACCCAGTACAGAATGGGACGCTGAGAACCAGAGCAGTTAAAGAACCTCAAGCCTGATAGAGAGGCCTCTGAGTAAAATTAAGCGGCCTTTCACACTACAGAATGGGACGCTGAGAACCACAGCAGTTAAAGAACCTCAAGCCTGATAGAGAGGCCTCTGAGCAAAATTAAGCGGCCTTTCACACCCAGTACAGAATGGGACGCTGAGAACCACAGAAGTTTAAGTACCTCAAGTCTGATAGAGAGGCCTCTGAGCAAAATTAAGCGGCCTTTCACACCGAGTACAGAATGGGACGCTGTGAACCACAGCAGTTAAAGAACCTCAAGAATGATAGAGAGGCATCTGAGCAAAATTAAGCGGCCTTTCACACCCAGTACAGAATGGGACGCTGAGAACCACAGCAGTTAAAGAACCACAAGCCTGTTAGAGAGGCCTCTGAGCAAAATAAAGCGGCCTTTCAAACCCAATACAGAATGGGACGCTGAGAACCACATCTGTTAAAGAACCTCAAGCCTGATAGAGAGGCTCCTGAGCAAAATTAAGCGGCCTTTCACACCCATTACAGAATGGACGCTGAGATCCAGAGCAGTTAAAGAAACTCAAGCCCGATAGAGAGGCCTCTGAGCAAAACTAAGCGGCCTTTCACACCCAGTATAGATAGGGACGCTCAGATCTATAGCAGTTAAAGAATCTTAAGCTTGATAGAGAGGCCTCTGAGCAAAATAAAGCTGCCTTACAGACCCAGTACAGAATGGGACGCTGAGAACCAGAACTGTTAAAGAACTTCAAGTCTGATAGAGAGACCTCTGAGCAAAATTAAGCGGCCTTTCACCCCCAGTACAGAATGGGACGCTGAGAACCACAGCAGTTAAAGGACCTCAAGCCTGATAGAGAGGCCTCTGAGCAAAATTAAGCGGCCTTTCACACCCAGTAAAGAATGGGACGCTGAGAACCACAGCAGTTGAAGAACCTCAAGCCTGATAGAGAGAACTCTGAGCAAAATTAAGCGGCCTTTCACACCCAGTACAGAATGGGACGCTGAGAACCACAGCAGTTAAAGAACCCCAAGCCTGATAGAGAGAACTCTGAGCCAAATTAAGCGGCCTTAACACCCAGTACACAATGGGACGCTGAGAACCAGAGCAGTTAAAGAACCTCAAGCCTGATAGAAAGGCCTCTGAGCAAAATTAAGCGGCCTTTCACACCAAGTACAGAATGGGACGTTGAGAACCACAGAAGTTTAAGTACCTCAAGTCTGATAGAGAGGCCTCTGAGCAAAATTAAGCGGCCTTTCACACCGAGTACAGAATGGGACGCTGTGAACCACAGCAGTTAAAGAACCTCAAGAATGATAGAGAGGCATCTGAGCAAAATTAAGCGGCCTTTCACACCCAGTACAGAATGGGACGCTGAGAACCACAGCAGTTAAAGAACCACAAGCCTGTTAGAGAGGCCTCTGAGCAAAATAAAGCGGCCTTTCAAACCCAATACAGAATGGGACGCTGAGAACCACATCTGTTAAAGAACCTCAAGCCTGATAGAGAGGCTCCTGAGCAAAATTAAGCGGCCTTTCACACCCATTACAGAATGGACGCTGAGATCCAGAGCAGTTAAAGAAACTCAAGCCCGATAGAGAGGCCTCTGAGCAAAACTAAGCGGCCTTTCACACCCAGTATAGATAGGGACGCTGAGATCTATAGCAGTTAAAGAATCTCAAGCTTGATAGAGAGGCCTCTGAGCAAAATAAAGCTGCCTTACAGACCCAGTACAGAATGGGACGCTGAGAACCAGAACTGTTAAAGAACTTAAAGTCTGATAGAGAGACCTCTGAGCAAAATTAAGCGGCCTTTCACCCCCAGTACAGAATGGGACGCTGAGAACCACAGCAGTTAAAGGACCTCAAGCCTGATAGAGAGGCCTCTGAGCAAAATTAAGCGGCCTTTCACACCCAGTAAAGAATGGGACGCTGAAAACCACAGCAGTTAAAGAACCTCAAGCCTGATAGAGAGAACTCTGAGCCAAATTAAGCGGCCTTTCACACCCAGTACAGAATGGGACGCTGAGAACCGGAGTACTTAAAGAACCTCAAGCCTGATAGAGAGGCCTCTGAGCACAATTAAGCGGCCTTTCACACCAAGTACAGAATGGGACGTTGAGAACCAGAGCAGTTAAAGAACCTCAAGCCTGATAGAAAGGCCTCTGAGCAAAATTAAGCGGCCTTTCACACCAAGTACAGAATGGGACGTTGAGAACCAGAGCAGTTAAATAACCTCAAGCCTGATAGAGAGGCCTCTGAGCCAAATTAAGCGGCCTTTCACACCCAGTACAGAATGGGACGCTGAGAACCGGAGTACTTAAAGAACCTCAAGCCTGATAGAGAGGCCTCTGAGCACAATTAAGCGGCCTTTCACACCAAGTACAGAATGGGACGCTGAGAACCAGAGCAGTTGAAGAAACTCAAGTCTGATAGAGAGGCCTCTGAGCAAAATTAAGCGACCTTTCACACCCAGTACAGAATAGGACGCTGAGAACCACAGCAGTTAAGGAACCTCAAGCCTGATATAGAGGCCTCTGAGCAAAATTAGGCGGCCTTTCACACCCGGTACAAAATGGGACGCTAAGAAACACAGCAGTTAAAGAACCTCAACCCTGACTGAGAGTCCTCTGAGCAAAATTAAGCGGCCTTTCACACCCAGTACAGAATGGCACGCTGAGAAGCAGAGCAGTTAAAGAACATCAAGCCTGATAGAGAGGCCGCTGAGCTAAATTAAGCGGCCTTTCACACCCAGTACAGAATGGGACGCTGAGAACCAGAGCAGTTAAAGAACCTCAAGCCTGATAGAGAGGCCTCTGAGCAAAATTAAGCGGCCTTTCACACCCAGTACAGAATGGGACGCTAAGAACCACAGCAGTTAAAGAACCCCAAACCTGATAGAGAGGCCTCTGAGCCAAAATTAAGCGGCCTTTCACATCCAGTACAGAATGGGACGCTGAGAACCACAGCAGTTAAAGAATCTCAGGCCTGATAGAGAGGCCTCTGAGCCAAATTAAACGGCCTTACACACCCAGTACAGAATGGGACGCTAAGAACCACAGCAGTTAAAGAACCCCAAACCTGATAGAGAGGCCTCTGAGCCAAAATTAAGCGGCCTTTCACATCCAGTACAGAATGGGACGCTGAGAACCACAGCAGTTAAAGAATCTCAGGCCTGATAGAGAGGTTTCTGAGCCAAATTAAGCGGCCTTACACACCCAGTACAGAATGGGACGCTGAGAACCAGAGTGCTTAAAGAACCTCAGGCCTGATAGAGAGGCCTCTGAGCAAAATTAACCGGCCTTTCACACCCAGTACGGAATGGGACGCTGAGAACCACAGCAGTTAAAGAACCTCAGGCGTGATAGAGAGGCCTCTGAGCAAAATTAACCGGCCTTTCACACCCAGTACGGAATGGGACGCTGAGAACCAGAGTGCTTAAAGAACTTCAGGCCTGATAGAGAGGCCTCTGAGCAAAATTAACCGGCCTTTCACACCCAGTACGGAATGGGACGCTGAGAACCACAGCAGTTAAAGAACCTCAGGCGTGATAGAGAGGCCTCTGAGCAAAATTAACCAGCCTTTCACACCCAGTACGGAATGGGACGCTGAGAACCACAGCAGTTAAAGAACCTCAGGCCTGATAGAGAGGCCTCTGAGCAAAATTAAGCGGCCTTTCACACCCAGTTCGGAATGGGATGCTGAGAACCAGAGGAGTTAAAGAACCTCAAGTCTGATAGAGAGGCCTCTGAGCAAAATTAAGCGGCCTTTCACACATAGTACAGAATGGGACGCTGAGAACCACAGCAGTTAAAGAACCTAAAGCCTGATAGAGAGGCCTCTGAGTGAAATTAAGCGGCCTTTCACACCCAGTACAGAATGGGACGCTAAGAACCAGAGCAGTTAAAGAACCTCAAGCCTGATAGAGAGGCCTCTGAGCAAAATTAAGCGGCCTTACACACATAGTACAGAATGGGACGCTGAGAACCACAGCAGTTAAAGAACCTCAAGCCTGATAGAGAGGCCGCTGAGCAAAATTAAGCGGCCTTTCACACCCAGTACAGAATGGGACGCTGAGAACCACAGCAGTTAAAGAACCTCAAGCCTGATAGACAGGCCTCTGGGTAAAATTAAGCGGCCTTTCACACCCAGTACAGAATGGGACGCTGAGAACCACAGCAGTTAAAGAACCTCAAGCCTGATAGAGAGGCCTCTGGGTAAAATTAAGCGGCCTTTCACACCCAGTTCAGAATAGGACGCTGAGAACCAGAGCAGTTAAAAAACCACGAGCCTGATAGAGAGGCCTCTGAGCAAAATTAAGCGGCCTTTCAAACCAGTACAGAATGGGACGCTGAGAACCAGAGCAGTTAAAGAACCTAAAGCCTGATAGAGAGGCTTCTGAGCACAATTAAGCGGCCTTTCACACCAGTACAGAATAGGACGCTAAGAACCACCGCAGTTAAAGAACCCCAAGCCTGATAGAGAGTCCTTTGAGACAAAATTAAGCGGCCTTTCACACCGATTACAGAATGGGACGCTGAGAACCAGCGCAGTTAAAGAACCTCAAGCCTGATAGAGAGGCCTCTGAGACAAATGAAGCGGCCTTTCACACCCAGTACAGAATGGGACGCTGAGAACCAGAGTACTTAAAGAACCTGAAGCCTGATAGAGGCCTCTGGGCAAAATTAAGCGACCTTTTACACCCAGTACAGAATGGGACGCTGAGAACCTGAGCAGTTGAAGAAATTCAAGTCTGATAGAGAGGCCTCTGAGCCAAAATTAAGCGACCTTTCACACCCAGTACAGAATAGGACGCTGAGAACCACAGCAGTTAAAGAACCCCAAACCTGATAGAGAGGCCTCTGAGCAAAATTAACCGGCCTTTCACACCCAGTACAGAATGGGACGCTGAGAACCACAGCAGTTAGAGAACCTCAAGCCTGATATAGAGGCCTCTGAGCAAAAGTAAGCGGCCTTTCACACCCGGTACAGAATGGGACGCTGAGAACCAGAGCAGTTAAAGAACCTCAACCCTGACAGAGAGTCCTCTGAGCAAAATTAAGCGGCCTTTCACACCCAGTACAGAATGGGACGCTGAGAACCAGAGTGCTTAAAGAACCTCAGGCCTGATAGAGAGGCCTCTGAGCAAAATTAACCGCCCTTTCACACCCAGTACGGAATGGGACGCTGAGAACCACAGCAGTTAAATGATGATGATGATAATGGTGTTTAAGGGCGCTCAACTGCCGAGGTCATAAGCGCCCTTACGATTAAAACTTGGCAATAGGCAGTAAGAAAATACCGAAAAAGGAAAAACACACAAGTAAAAAGGGCTAACACAGTTGAAAAGTAAGTAACAGAACGGTCCAGCCCTCTAACAGAGCTGGATATAAAACTCCATCTAAAATCAACACATTAAAATTAAAAGTGTTTAAAAAGAACTGCTATCACACTAAAACGTCAAGGTAAAAGAAAGTTTTGCTAAAAATTTAAAAACCCTGTCCACTGCTCTTGGGTCATCTGCCAGGACCTCAGCAAGAGAGGCCGGCATGCCCATAGATGACCGAATGTGTGCCAGGTGACCACACTCCAGCAACACATGACGAACTGTCTGTGCCTCCCCACAGAGCGCACAGACAGGAGCAGGTTCACGTTTAAAAAGGTAACTGTGAGTAAAAATACAGTGGCCAATTCTTAGCCGAGCTAGTGCTACCTCCTCCCGGCGGAATAAACGAGAGGAGGTTACCCAGTTGACAGGGAGGTCCTTCACCTCTCGCAGCTTATTACCACGGAGAGCCGACCACTCCGCATGCCAAGTCGAAAAAACGGCTCTCCGTACAGCCACTCTAAAATCTTCTGCTGTTGAATGGGTAATCGTAACACTGGGCGCTGTGACTGCCGATTTCGCTGCCAAATCCGCCGTGTCATTCCCTGGCAAGCCAACGTGTCCAGGAATCCATGCGCACTCCACATTAAAACCAGAAGCGTGCAAAATGTGGAGAACGTCCTGGATGCGCTGCACCAAAGGATGGTAATTGTACAGCTCACGAATGCTCTGAAGGGCACTAAGGGAATCACTAAGAATAAGGCAGTCACCTAATTTTCGACGTCGAATATACAGAAGGGCTTGATAAATAGCATATAGCTCGGCAGAATATATAGATGTGCAACTAGGCAAACCGTAAGTAGAAGTTGCGGTGCCAGTTACAAAGGCACATCCAACACCGTCGGGGCTCTTACTACCATCGGTGTAAATACAAATACGGCCACTGTATTTGGATAAAAATTCTAAAAAGCAACGACGAATACTATCAAGAGGCGTAACAGATTTCCCGTAGAGCGTCATCCCGAGATCGACATGGGAGGTAGCGCGTAACCAAGGGGGGTGTATACTCTCTCCCTTGGATAACAGCCGAGGAATGTCAACATGGTGCTGCCGTAGAAGCTCACGGAAACGAAAACCTGCTGGCCTGGGGCTCAGAGAGCGGAGGCAGTATCGCTCGTGCAGCTCAGGGGAGAAAAACGCGTGATAAGTTGGATGCCCAGGCATACACTTCAGCCCACAGCCATAGTTAGCAAGCAGGACATCACGCCGACAACGCAGAGGAGGTTCTCCCGATTCGGCGTAGAGGCTAACAACTGGGCTCGTTGGAAAAGCTCCAACGGCCACACGGATGCCCTGGTTATGGACTGTGTCTAACCTTCTGAGCACTGAAGGTCGAGCTGAAGAATACACAATGCTGCCATAGTCCAACTTCGAACGAATCACAGCACGATAAAGACGGAGCAATGTCGTCCGATCCGCACCCCAAGACTTGCCACTTAGTATCCGTAAAAGATTTAGAGAACGGTCACATCGTGCTCTAAGCTGTGCTATTTGTGGTGCCCAACAAAGTTTCCGATCGAAGATCAAACCAAGGAATCTCGCCTCGTCTGCGAAAGGAAGTAAATCTGGCCCGAGTCGAAGAGACGGCGGCATATGCCACTTACGGCGCCAGAAGTTAACGCAGACTGTCTTCTCAGCGGAGAAACGAAAACCGTGTTTCGAGCTCCATGCATAGAGATTGTCCAAACACCGCTGGAGACGGCGTTCCAAAAACGGTGTACGCTGAGAAGTACAGAAGATGGCAAAGTCGTCCACGAATAAACAGGAAGAGACACCTTGAGGCACACATAGTGATATGGAATTTATCGCAATAGCAAATAGAGTCACGCTGAGTACCGAGCCCTGCGGCACTCCGTTCTCTTGAATAAAATGGTTAGAAAAAACCGAACCCACCCTCACTCGAAAAACGCGGTCCCGCATAAACTCCTGAATGACCAACGGTAGGCGTCCACGTATGTTCCAGTTGTGCAGAGAACGCAATATTCCCGCCCGCCAACACGTGTCGTAGGCCTTCTCGAGGTCAAAAAATATCCCAACTGTGGGGCTGTTCTTAAGAAACCCGTCCATAATCTGAGTTGACAGAGAGACAAGGTGGTCAGCAGTTGAACGTCGTCGTCGAAAGCCACACTGGATGTTCGTCAGAAGATTGTGGGATTCCAGCCACCACACCAACCGTCCATTTATCATGCGTTCCATCACCTTGCAAACGCAACTGGTGAGGGAAATAGGACGGTAACTGGAAGGAAGATGGCGGTCCTTTCCAGGTTTAAGAATGGGTATGATGGTGGCCTCCCGCCACTTGTCTGGAAAAATGCCATCAACCCAGACACGATTATAGACCTCGAGTAGGAAATCTTTGCCATCAGGAGAGAGATGTTGCAACATTTGGACGTGGATACCATCTGGACCTGGTGCTGAGTGTCGTGAAGAGGAGAGTGCATTGTCTAGCTCTGCCAGGGTGAAAAGGCGATTATAATCCTCAAGGTTGCCAGAAAGAAACGAGAATTCTTGAGATTCCACCTGGTTCTTAACTGTAAGAAACTCAGGGGAATAGTTGCCTGAGCTAGACACCTGAGCGAAAGCACTGCCTAAAGTATTCGCCACGTCAAATGTATCAACAACAGCTCCGGTAGGTGTTTTGAGACCGGCGATGGGCATATGGTTCGGTTTCCCAGCCACACGTCTTAACTTATCCCATACGACAGAGGAAGGTGTATGTCGATTAAAGGAACCCACGAATTTATTCCATGACATCTTTTTGCTATCCTTAATAACCCGCCTAGAATGTGCACGCATCCGTTTATAGTGTATCAGGTTATCCAGTGTAGGAAAACGCTGGAAAACCCGTAGAGCTCGTCTGCGAGCGCGAATAGCATCCCGACAGTCATCGGTCCACCAAGGTACCGGAAATCGACGGCTGTAGCCAGTCGAACGCGGAATGGATTGCTCAGCAGCAGAAAGAATGGTCCCTGTAAGATGTTCGACCAAGTGGTTCACAGAGTCGTGCTCTTCGTAGCTAAATTCAGCCAAGTGGGAGTACAGTTCCCAGCTGGCGTGGTCTAGGCGCCAACTAGGTAAACGGGTGGAACATACAACGGGTGTCAAGACACTAATACGACAAGGAAAGTGGTCACTAGAATGCAAATCCGAGATGATATTCCAGCATAAGGTGACTGCCAGCTGAGGGGAACAAATTGCAATGTCAATGTGTGAAAAACTATGAAATGCGTCAGATAGAAAGGTGGGCTCTCCGGTGTTCAAGAGAGCAAGATTCTGATTATCCAAGAAATCTTTAAGTAGCGTACCTCTCGCACAAGCCCGAGGAGAGCCCCAAAGAGGGTGATGGGCATTCACGTCGCCTACCAATAAAAAGGGTGGTGGCAACTGCGAAATGAGGTGTTCTAAGTCGCTGTGCGAGAGGTCCGCAGATGGAGGCAAATAGATACTGCAAATGGTGAATGAAGCGGAGGGTAGCTTAATGCTGACTGCAACGGACTGGATTGCAGATTGTATGGGTACGGAGTTGGCAAAAATATCATCTCGAATAAGCATCATAGTGCCCCCATGTGCCGGGACACCGTCCTCCGGGGATAAATCACATCGTACGGAGGAGTACTGCCTGATGGTAACGGTGTCCTGTGGACGGAGCTTCGTCTCTTGTAAACATACAGCCAAGGGTTCATGCTGGCGCAGCAACAAGTCAAGCTCTGGTCGATGTGGTCGAATTCCGCGTATGTTCCAATGGAGGATAGCCATTGAGTATATTATGGGATAAGTTTCAAATCGAAAGACGCTTCTGCAGATTGGGATTAGCTGGTCGGTTCAATTTGTTCTTCTTAGGCGTTGGGCTGGTACTATTTTCAGGAGCACGATCCTGCCGTTTCCGCACTGTCCCTCTGGCAGTGGCGGCAGAATCCTCCTGGTCCATCTCCTCCACAAGGGAGGTCCCTTTTTCAAGAGCAGTTTTCGGTCCAAGTAGTTCGAACCGATTGGATGTGCTGATCGGCGAAGACGGCCGTCGCCGATTCACGCCCTCCTCCCCAGATGACCCTTCAGAGGAGGATACACGTGTGGAGTTGCGTGAACTTTTCTTACCTTTAGATGACTTGGTAATAGATTGCACATTTTCTTTCAAAAAGTCTTGTCGTACATACTTGGTCTTAAACTGTCTTTCTGGGGCAGAAGACGTCGTGAATTTAATAGCTTTAGTTCCGGAGGTCGAGGCTTTCGGTGACAACTGTGCAGGATTATTCTGTAAGCTGGCGGATTTGGCAGATGTTGATACCAACTTGGGTGTAGGTGCCGAAGGCTTTGGCAGCGCTTGGGCTAAAATAACCTTTTCCGCAATTGTAGCCCCGTTCATATCGCCGGTCTGTGTTGCGATTTCCCGACGCGGTACCGGTTTAGCTGCAACTGAGCTATAGGTACCGGACCTCGGGGCAGAGGGTTGGCGGAGTCGCAGGAGCTTCCGGGCTTCCAAGAAGGACACCTTCTCTTTCACCCGTATCTCCTGGATCGCTCGTTCCTCTGCAAAACGGGGGCAGTCTCGGGAACTAGATGGGTGTTCACCGTTACAGTTCACACACGATGGAGCTGAAGCACAAGCCCCATCGTGGGAGGTGTCACCGCAGTGGACGCAGGTGGACTTGCCGGTACACAACTCACTAGTGTGACCAAAACGTTGGCATTTAAAGCACCTCAGCGGATTGGGTATATAAGGCCTAACTTCGATGGCTTCATACCCTGCTCTAATCCTTTGAGGCAGATCAACCCGATCAAAAGTAAGAAACAGGGTACGAGTAGGCAGGAATTCACCGTTGATCTTACGTTGTACCCGATAAACAGCTGAGACACCCTGAGTCGCAAGATTTTCTTGGATCTCCTCAATGGACAAACCGTCCAACGCGCGTGTTGTTACTACACCGCGGGAGGAGTTCAGCGACTTGTGCACCTCGACCTTCACTGGATAGCTGGCTAACGTGGTGGCTTTAAGTATCCTTGCAGCTTGCGAGGCGGAGTTGGCTTCGACAAGAAGTGTACCGTTACGAGCTCGAACGCAAGATTTGACCGGACCAGCAATGGCATCGAGACCCTTTTGGATAGTAAAAGGGCTCACCGTAAGGAACTTCTTACCTTCCTCTGTCCTATGAATAACCAAGTAGCGAGGACCACATGACTCGACTACTTCCTTTCCAACGTTTGCATTTAAAATAAGGGGTTTTGGTTTTGGTGCCATAAAAAATGGTATAAATTCATCCCCCAGTGCTCCCCACCCACCACGGAGCCCAACGAGGGGTCACCCCACTGGGGTGACAGGGCTACACAGGGGATATAGCGGGCTCGCCGTCCCACTCACCCTGGAGTTCGGTGTAATACCTAGTCCTGGCCGATTGACTAGGGGTGGGTTAGTCCCTAGCCTCCCGTTTAGGCAAATCAGAAACCAAAGCGGTGTATTAGGTTGCGCACCCTCCCCAGTTACTGAAAGACAGAAGCCCAGGCTCAGGTACGCAACCCTCAACCAACCAGGATATTCCTCTTCACCGACACGGGTCTCCACGCACGGCCTACACGTGGGTGGGCATTTTCACCTACTGACTCCCTCACCACTCTGAGGTTGCCCACAGAGGGAGTCAAGGTGGCTCGGGACCCCGGGTGCGCCTAACCCGTACCTACCGTAGTAGGCCCCTGGGGGGACAGCAGTTAAAGGACCTCAAGCCTGATAGAGAGGCCTCTGAGCAAAATTAAGCGCCCTTTCACACCCAGTAAAGAATGGGACGCTGAGAACCTCAGCAGTTGAAGAACCTCAAGCCTGATAGAGAGAACTCTGAGCAAAATTAAGCGGCCTTTCACACCCAGTACAGAATGGGACGCTGAGAACCAGAGTACTTAAAGAACCTCAAGCCTGATAGAGAGGCCTCTGGGCAAAATTAAGCGACCTTTTACAACCAGTAAAGAATGGGACGCTAAGAACCAGAGCAGTTAAAGAACCTCAAGCCTGATAGAGAGGCCTCTGAGCCAAATTAAGCGACCTTAACACCCAGTACACAATGGGACGCTGAGAACCAGAGCAGTTAAAGAACATCAAGCCTGATAGAGAGGCCGCTGAGCTAAATTAAGCGGCCTTTCACACCCAGTACAGAATGGGACGCTGAGAACCAGAGCAGTTAAAGAACCTCAAGCCTGATAGAGAGGCCTCTGAGCAAAATTAAGCGGCCTTTCACACCCAGTACAGAATGGGACGCTAAGAACCACAGCAGTTAAAGAACCCCAAACCTGATAGAGAGGCCTCTGAGCCAAAATTAAGCGGCCTTTCACATCCAGTACAGAATGGGACGCTGAGAACCACAGCAGTTAAAGAATCTCAGGCCTGATAGAGAGGCCTCTGAGCCAAATTAAACGGCCTTACACACCCAGTACAGAATGGGACGCTAAGAACCACAGCAGTTAAAGAACCCCAAACCTGATAGAGAGGCCTCTGAGCCAAAATTAAGCGGCCTTTCACATCCAGTACAGAATGGGACGCTGAGAACCACAGCAGTTAAAGAATCTCAGGCCTGATAGAGAGGTTTCTGAGCCAAATTAAGCGGCCTTACACACCCAGTACAGAATGGGACGCTGAGAACCAGAGTGCTTAAAGAACCTCAGGCCTGATAGAGAGGCCTCTGAGCAAAATTAACCGGCCTTTCACACCCAGTACGGAATGGGACGCTGAGAACCACAGCAGTTAAAGAACCTCAGGCGTGATAGAGAGGCCTCTGAGCAAAATTAAGCGGCCTTTCACACCCAGTTCGGAATGGGATGCTGAGAACCAGAGGAGTTAAAGAACCTCAAGTCTGATAGAGAGGCCTCTGAGCAAAATTAAGCGGCCTTTCACACATAGTACAGAATGGGACGCTGAGAACCACAGCAGTTAAAGAACCTAAAGCCTGATAGAGAGGCCTCTGAGTGAAATTAAGCGGCCTTTCACACCCAGTACAGAATGGGACGCTAAGAACCAGAGCAGTTAAAGAACCTCAAGCCTGATAGAGAGGCCTCTGAGCAAAATTAAGCGGCCTTACACACATAGTACAGAATGGGACGCTGAGAACCACAGCAGTTAAAGAACCTCAAGCCTGATAGAGAGACCGCTGAGCAAAATTAAGCGGCCTTTCACACCCAGTACAGAATGGGACGCTGAGAACCACAGCAGTTAAAGAACCTCAAGCCTGATAGACAGGCCTCTGGGTAAAATTAAGTGGCCTTTCACACCCAGTACAGAATGGGACGCTGAGAACCACAGCAGTTAAAGAACCTCAAGCCTGATAGAGAGGCCTCTGGGTAAAATTAAGCGGCCTTTCACACCCAGTTCAGAATAGGACGCTGAGAACCAGAGCAGTTAAAAAACCACGAGCCTGATAGAGAGGCCTCTGAGCAAAATTAAGCGGCCTTTCAAACCAGTACAGAATGGGACGCTGAGAACCAGAGCAGTTAAAGAACCTAAAGCCTGATAGAGAGGCTTCTGAGCACAATTAAGCGGCCTTTCACACCAGTACAGAATAGGACGCTAAGAACCACCGCAGTTAAAGAACCCCAAGCCTGATAGAGAGTCCTTTGAGACAAAATTAAGCGGCCTTTCACACCGATTACAGAATGGGACGCTGAGAACCAGCGCAGTTAAAGAACCTCAAGCCTGATAGAGAGGCCTCTGAGACAAATGAAGCGGCCTTTCACACCCAGTACAGAATGGGACGCTGAGAACCAGAGTACTTAAAGAACCTGAAGCCTGATAGAGGCCTCTGGGCAAAATTAAGCGACCTTTTACACCCAGTACAGAATGGGACGCTGAGAACCTGAGCAGTTGAAGAAATTCAAGTCTGATAGAGAGGCCTCTGAGCCAAAATTAAGCGACCTTTCACACCCAGTACAGAATAGGACGCTGAGAACCACAGCAGTTAAAGAACCCCAAACCTGATAGAGAGGCCTCTGAGCAAAATTAACCGGCCTTTCACACCCAGTACAGAATGGGACGCTGAGAACCACAGCAGTTAGAGAACCTCAAGCCTGATATAGAGGCCTCTGAGCAAAAGTAAGCGGCCTTTCACACCCGGTACAGAATGGGACGCTGAGAACCAGAGCAGTTAAAGAACCTCAACCCTGACAGAGAGTCCTCTGAGCAAAATTAAGCGGCCTTTCACACCCAGTACAGAATGGGACGCTGAGAACCAGAGTGCTTAAAGAACCTCAGGCCTGATAGAGAGGCCTCTGAGCAAAATTAACCGCCCTTTCACACCCAGTACGGAATGGGACGCTGAGAACCACAGCAGTTAAAGGACCTCAAGCCTGATAGAGAGGCCTCTGAGCAAAATTAAGCGCCCTTTCACACCCAGTAAAGAATGGGACGCTGAGAACCTCAGCAGTTGAAGAACCTCAAGCCTGATAGAGAGAACTCTGAGCAAAATTAAGCGGCCTTTCACACCCAGTACAGAATGGGACGCTGAGAACCAGAGTACTTAAAGAACCTCAAGCCTGATAGAGAGGCCTCTGGGCAAAATTAAGCGACCTTTTACAACCAGTAAAGAATGGGACGCTAAGAACCAGAGCAGTTAAAGAACCTCAAGCCTGATAGAGAGGCCTCTGAGCCAAATTAAGCGACCTTAACACCCAGTACACAATGGGACGCTGAGAACCAGAGCAGTTAAAGAACATCAAGCCTGATAGAGAGGCCGCTGAGCTAAATTAAGCGGCCTTTCACACCCAGTACAGAATGGGACGCTGAGAACCAGAGCAGTTAAAGAACCTCAAGCCTGATAGAGAGGCCTCTGAGCAAAATTAAGCGGCCTTTCACACCCAGTACAGAATGGGACGCTAAGAACCACAGCAGTTAAAGAACCCCAAACCTGATAGAGAGGCCTCTGAGCCAAAATTAAGCGGCCTTTCACATCCAGTACAGAATGGGACGCTGAGAACCACAGCAGTTAAAGAATCTCAGGCCTGATAGAGAGGCCTCTGAGCCAAATTAAACGGCCTTACACACCCAGTACAGAATGGGACGCTAAGAACCACAGCAGTTAAAGAACCCCAAACCTGATAGAGAGGCCTCTGAGCCAAAATTAAGCGGCCTTTCACATCCAGTACAGAATGGGACGCTGAGAACCACAGCAGTTAAAGAATCTCAGGCCTGATAGAGAGGTTTCTGAGCCAAATTAAGCGGCCTTACACACCCAGTACAGAATGGGACGCTGAGAACCAGAGTGCTTAAAGAACCTCAGGCCTGATAGAGAGGCCTCTGAGCAAAATTAACCGGCCTTTCACACCCAGTACGGAATGGGACGCTGAGAACCACAGCAGTTAAAGAACCTCAGGCGTGATAGAGAGGCCTCTGAGCAAAATTAACCGGCCTTTCACACCCAGTACGGAATGGGACGCTGAGAACCAGAGTGCTTAAAGAACTTCAGGCCTGATAGAGAGGCCTCTGAGCAAAATTAACCGGCCTTTCACACCCAGTACGGAATGGGACGCTGAGAACCACAGCAGTTAAAGAACCTCAGGCGTGATAGAGAGGCCTCTGAGCAAAATTAACCAGCCTTTCACACCCAGTACGGAATGGGACGCTGAGAACCACAGCAGTTAAAGAACCTCAGGCCTGATAGAGAGGCCTCTGAGCAAAATTAAGCGGCCTTTCACACCCAGTTCGGAATGGGATGCTGAGAACCAGAGGAGTTAAAGAACCTCAAGTCTGATAGAGAGGCCTCTGAGCAAAATTAAGCGGCCTTTCACACATAGTACAGAATGGGACGCTGAGAACCACAGCAGTTAAAGAACCTAAAGCCTGATAGAGAGGCCTCTGAGTGAAATTAAGCGGCCTTTCACACCCAGTACAGAATGGGACGCTAAGAACCAGAGCAGTTAAAGAACCTCAAGCCTGATAGAGAGGCCTCTGAGCAAAATTAAGCGGCCTTACACACATAGTACAGAATGGGACGCTGAGAACCACAGCAGTTAAAGAACCTCAAGCCTGATAGAGAGGACGCTGAGCAAAATTAAGCGGCCTTTCACACCCAGTACAGAATGGGACGCTGAGAACCACAGCAGTTAAAGAACCTCATGCCTGATAGACAGGCCTCTGGGTAAAATTAAGCGGCCTTTCTCACCCAGTACAGAATGGGACGCTGAGAACCACAGCAGTTAAAGAACCTCAAGCCTGATAGAGAGGCCTCTGGGTAAAATTAAGCGGCCTTTCACACCCAGTTCAGAATAGGACGCTGAGAACCAGAGCAGTTAAAAAACCACGAGCCTGATAGAGAGGCCTCTGAGCAAAATTAAGCGGCCTTTCAAACCAGTACAGAATGGGACGCTGAGAACCAGAGCAGTTAAAGAACCTAAAGCCTGATAGAGAGGCTTCTGAGCACAATTAAGCGGCCTTTCACACCAGTACAGAATAGGACGCTAAGAACCACCGCAGTTAAAGAACCCCAAGCCTGATAGAGAGTCCTTTGAGGCAAAATTAAGCGGCCTTTCACACCGATTACAGAATGGGACGCTGAGAACCAGCGCAGTTAAAGATCCTCAAGCCTGATAGAGAGGCCTCTGAGACAAATGAAGCGGCCTTTCACACCCAGTACAGAATGGGACGCTGAGAACCAGAGTACTTAAAGAACCTGAAGCCTGATAGAGGCCTCTGGGCAAAATTAAGCGACCTTTTACACCCAGTACAGAATGGGACGCTGAGAACCTGAGCAGTTGAAGAAATTCAAGTCTGATAGAGAGGCCTCTGAGCCAAAATTAAGCGACCTTTCACACCCAGTACAGAATAGGACGCTGAGAACCACAGCAGTTAAAGAACCCCAAACCTGATAGAGAGGCCTCTGAGCAAAATTAACCGGCCTTTCACACCCAGTACAGAATGGGACGCTGAGAACCACAGCAGTTAGAGAACCTCAAGCCTGATATAGAGGCCTCTGAGCAAAAGTAAGCGGCCTTTCACACCCGGTACAGAATGGGACGCTGAGAACCAGAGCAGTTAAAGAACCTCAACCCTGACAGAGAGTCCTCTGAGCAAAATTAAGCGGCCTTTCACACCCAGTACAGAATGGGACGCTGAGAACCAGAGTGCTTAAAGAACCTCAGGCCTGATAGAGAGGCCTCTGAGCAAAATTAACCGCCCTTTCACACCCAGTACGGAATGGGACGCTGAGAACCACAGCAGTTAAAGGACCTCAAGCCTGACAGAGAGGCCTCTGAGCAAAATTAAGCGCCCTTTCACACCCAGTAAAGAATGGGACGCTGAGAACCTCAGCAGTTGAAGAACCTCAAGCCTGATAGAGAGAACTCTGAGCAAAATTAAGCGGTCTTTCACACCCAGTACAGAATGGGACGCTGAGAACCTCAGCAGTTGAAGAACCTCAAGCCTGATAGAGAGAACTCTGAGCAAAATTAACCGCCCTTTCACACCCAGTACAGAATGGGACGCTGAAAACCACAGCAGTTAAAGAACCTCAAGCCTGATAGAGAGGCCTCTGAGCCAAATTAAGCGACCTTAACACCCAGTACAGAATGGGACGCTGAAAACCACAGCAGTTAAAGAACCTCAAGCCTGATAGAGAGGCCTCTGAGCCAAATTAAGCGACCTTAACACCCAGTACACAATGGGACGCTGAGAACCAGAGCAGTTAAAGAACCTCAAGCCTGATAGAGAGGCCTCTGAGCAAAATTAAGCGGCCTTTCACACCAAGTACAGAATGGGACGTTGAGAACCAGAGCAGTTAAATAACCTCAAGCCTGATAGAGAGGCCTCTGAGCAAAATTAAGCGGCCTTTCACACCCAGTACAGAATGGGACGCTTAGAACCACAGCAGTTAAAAAACCTCAAGCCTGATAGAGAGGCCACTGAGACAAAATTAAAGGGCCTTTCACACCCAGTACAGAATGTGACGCTGAGAACCAGAGCAGTTAAAGATCCTCAATCCTGATAGAGAGGCGTCTGAGCAAAATTAAGCGGTCTTTCACACCCGGTACAGAATGGGACGCTGAGAACCAGAGCAGTTAAAGAACCTCAAGCCTGATAGAGAGAACTCTGAGCCAAATTAAGCGGCCTTAACACCCAGTACACAATGGGACGCTGAGAACCACAGCAGTTAAAGAACCTCAAGCCTGATAGAGAGGCCTCTGAGCACAATTAAGCGGCCTTTCACACCAAGTACAGAATAGGACGCTAAGAACCACAGCAGTTAAATAACCTCAAGCCTGATAGAGAGAACTCTGAGCAAAATTAAGCGGCCTTTCACAACCAGTACAGAATGGGACGCTGAGAACCAGAGCAGTTAAAGAACCTCAAGCCTGACAGAGAGGCCTCTGAGCAAAATTAAGCGGCCTTTCACACCCAGTACAGAATGGGACGCTGAGAAACAGAGCAGTTAAAGAACCTCAAGCCTGATAGAGAGGCCTCTGAGCCAAATTAAGCGACCTTAACACCCAGTACACAATGGGACGCTGAGAACCAGAGTACTTAAAGAACCTCAAGCCTGATAGAGAGGCCTCTGGGCAAAATTAAGCGACCTTTTACACCCAGTAAAGAATCGGACGCTGAGAACCAGAGCAGTTGAAGAAACTCAAGTCTGATAGAGAGGCCTCTGAGCAAAATTAAGCTACCTTTCACACCCAGTACAGAATAGGACGCTGAGAACCACAGCAGTTAAGGAACCTCAAGCCTGATATAGAGGCCTCTGAGCAAAATTAGGCGGCCTTTCACACCCGGTACAGAATGGGACGCTGAGAACCACAGCAGTTAAAGAACCTCAACCCTGACAGAGAGTCCTCTGAGCAAAATTAAGAGGCCTTTCACACCCAGTACAGAATGGGACACTGAGAACCAGAGCAGTTAAAGAACCTCAAGCCTGACAGAGAGGCCTCTGAGCAAAATTAAGCGGCCTTTCACACCCAGTACAGAATGGGACGCTGAGAAACAGAGCAGTTAAAGAACCTCAAGCCTGATAGAGAGGCCTCTGAGCCAAATTAAGCGACCTTAACACCCAGTACACAATGGGACGCTGAGAACCAGAGTACTTAAAGAACCTCAAGCCTGATAGAGAGGCCTCTGGGCAAAATTAAGCGACCTTTTACACCCAGTAAAGAATCGGACGCTGAGAACCAGAGCAGTTGAAGAAACTCAAGTCTGATAGAGAGGCCTCTGAGCAAAATTAAGCTACCTTTCACACCCAGTACAGAATAGGACGCTGAGAACCACAGCAGTTAAGGAACCTCAAGCCTGATATAGAGGCCTCTGAGCAAAATTAGGCGGCCTTTCACACCCGGTACAGAATGGGACGCTGAGAACCACAGCAGTTAAAGAACCTCAACCCTGACAGAGAGTCCTCTGAGCAAAATTAAGAGGCCTTTCACACCCAGTACAGAATGGCACGCTGAGAAGCAGAGCAGTTAAAGAACCTCAAGCCTGATAGAGAGGCCGCTGAGCTAAATTAAGCGGCCTTTCACACCCAGTACAGAATGGGACGCTGAGAACCAGAGCAGTTAAAGAACCTCAAGCCTGATAGAGAGGCCTCTGAGCAAAATTAAGCGGCCTTTCACACCCAGTACAGGATGGGACGCTAAGAACCACAGCAGTTAAAGAACCCCAAACCTGATAGAGAGGCCTCTGAGCCAAAATTAAGCGGCCTTTCACATCCAGTACAGAATGGGACGCTGAGAACCACAGCAGTTAAAGAATCTCAGGCCTGATAGAGAGGCCTCTGAGCCAATTAAACGGCCTTACACACCCAGTACAGAATGGGACGCTAAGAACCACAGCAGTTAAAGAACCCCAAACCTGATAGTGAGGCCTCTGAGCCAAAATTAAGCGGCCTTTCACATCCAGTACTGAATGGGACGCTGATAACCACAGCAGTTAAAGAATCTCAGGCCTGATAGAGACGTTTCTGAGCCAAATTAAGCGGCCTTACACACCCAGTACAGAATGGGACGCTGAGAACCAGAGTGCTTAAAGAACCTCAGGCCTGATAGAGGCCTCTGAGCAAAATTAACCGGCCTTTCACACCCAGTACGGAATGGGACGCTGAGAACCACAGCAGTTAAAGAACCTCAGGCGTGATAGAGAGGCCTCTGAGCAAAATTAACCGGCCTTTCACACCCAGTACGGAATGGGACGCTGAGAACCACAGCAGTTAAAGAACCTCAAGCCTGATAGAGAGGCATCTGAGCAAAATTAAGCGGCCTTTCAAACCAGTACAGAATGGGACGCTGAGAACCAGAGCAGTTAAAGAACCTAAAGCCTGATAGAGAGGCTTCTGAGCACAATTAAGCGGCCTTTCACACCAGTACAGAAATTGACGCTAAGAACCACCGCAGTTAAAGAACCCCAAGCCTGATAGAGAGTCCTTTGAGACAAAATTAAGCGGCCTTTCACACCGATTACAGAATGGGACGCTGAGAACCAGCGCAGTTAAAGAACCTCAAGCCTGATAGAGAGGCCTCTGAGACAAATGAAGCGGCCTTTCACACCCAGTACAGAATTGGACGCTGAGAACCAGAGTACTCAAAGAACCTCAAGCCTGATAGAGGCCTCTGGGCAAAATTAAGCGACCTTTTACACCCAGTACAGAATGGGACGCTGAGAACCTGAGCAGTTGAAGAAATTCAAGTCTGATAGAGAGGCCTCTGAGCAAAATTAAGCGGCATTTCACACCCAGTACAGAATGGGACGCTGAGAACCACAGCAGTTAAAGAACCTCAAGGCTGATAGAGAGGCCTCTGAGCAAAATTAAGCGACCTTTCACACCCAGTACAGAATAGGACGCTGAGAACCACAGCAGTTAGAGAACCTCAAGCTTGATATAGACGCCTCTGAGCAAAATTAAGCGGCCTTTCACACCCGGTACAGAATGGGACGCTGAGAACCAGAGCAGTTAAAGAACCTCAAGCCTGACAGAGGCCTCTGAGCAAAATTAAGCGGTATTTCACACCCAGTACAGAATGGGACGCTGAGAACCACAGCAGTTAGAGAACCTCAAGCCTGATATAGAGGCCTCTGAGCAAAATTAAGCGGCCTTTCACACCCGGTACAGAATGGGAAGCTGAGAATCAGAGCAGTTAAAGAACCTCTAGCCTGATAGAGAGGCCGCTGAGACAAAAATAAGCGGCCTTTCACTCCCAGTACAGAATGGGACGCTGAGAACCATTGCAGTTAAAGAACCTCAAGACAGATAGAGAGAAATCTGAGAAAAATTAAGCGGCCTTTCACACCCAGTACAGAATGGGACGCTGAGAACCAGAGCAGTTAAAGAACCTCAAGCCTGATAGAGAGGCCTCTGAGTAAAATTAAGCGGCCTTTCACACTACAGAATGGGACGCTGAGAACCACAGCAGTTAAAGAACCTCAAGCCTGATAGAGAGGCCTCTGAGCAAAATTAAGCGGCCTTTCACACCCAGTACAGAATGG
Organism: Hymenopus coronatus; assembly: GCA_030762935.1. Classification (NCBI taxonomy): domain Eukaryota; kingdom Metazoa; phylum Arthropoda; class Insecta; order Mantodea; family Hymenopodidae; genus Hymenopus; species Hymenopus coronatus. Next base: position 2,290,717 of record CM060897.1, on the reverse strand, counting down.
GACGCTGAGAACCACAGAAGTTTAAGTACCTCAAGTCTGATAGAGAGGCCTCTGAGCAAAATTAAGCGGCCTTTCACACCGAGTACAGAATGGGACGCTGTGAACCACAGCAGTTAAAGAACCTCAAGAATGATAGAGAGGCATCTGAGCAAAATTAAGCGGCCTTTCACACCCAGTACAGAATGGGACGCTGAGAACCACAGCAGTTAAAGAACCACAAGCCTGTTAGAGAGGCCTCTGAGCAAAATAAAGCGGCCTTTCAAACCCAATACAGAATGGGACGCTGAGAACCACATCTGTTAAAGAACCTCAAGCCTGATAGAGAGGCTCCTGAGCAAAATTAAGCGGCCTTTCACACCCATTACAGAATGGACGCTGAGATCCAGAGCAGTTAAAGAAACTCAAGCCCGATAGAGAGGCCTCTGAGCAAAACTAAGCGGCCTTTCACACCCAGTATAGATAGGGACGCTCAGATCTATAGCAGTTAAAGAATCTTAAGCTTGATAGAGAGGCCTCTGAGCAAAATAAAGCTGCCTTACAGACCCAGTACAGAATGGGACGCTGAGAACCAGAACTGTTAAAGAACTTCAAGTCTGATAGAGAGACCTCTGAGCAAAATTAAGCGGCCTTTCACCCCCAGTACAGAATGGGACGCTGAGAACCACAGCAGTTAAAGGACCTCAAGCCTGATAGAGAGGCCTCTGAGCAAAATTAAGCGGCCTTTCACACCCAGTAAAGAATGGGACGCTGAGAACCACAGCAGTTGAAGAACCTCAAGCCTGATAGAGAGAACTCTGAGCAAAATTAAGCGGCCTTTCACACCCAGTACAGAATGGGACGCTGAGAACCACAGCAGTTAAAGAACCCCAAGCCTGATAGAGAGAACTCTGAGCCAAATTAAGCGGCCTTAACACCCAGTACACAATGGGACGCTGAGAACCAGAGCAGTTAAAGAACCTCAAGCCTGATAGAAAGGCCTCTGAGCAAAATTAAGCGGCCTTTCACACCAAGTACAGAATGGGACGTTGAGAACCACAGAAGTTTAAGTACCTCAAGTCTGATAGAGAGGCCTCTGAGCAAAATTAAGCGGCCTTTCACACCGAGTACAGAATGGGACGCTGTGAACCACAGCAGTTAAAGAACCTCAAGAATGATAGAGAGGCATCTGAGCAAAATTAAGCGGCCTTTCACACCCAGTACAGAATGGGACGCTGAGAACCACAGCAGTTAAAGAACCACAAGCCTGTTAGAGAGGCCTCTGAGCAAAATAAAGCGGCCTTTCAAACCCAATACAGAATGGGACGCTGAGAACCACATCTGTTAAAGAACCTCAAGCCTGATAGAGAGGCTCCTGAGCAAAATTAAGCGGCCTTTCACACCCATTACAGAATGGACGCTGAGATCCAGAGCAGTTAAAGAAACTCAAGCCCGATAGAGAGGCCTCTGAGCAAAACTAAGCGGCCTTTCACACCCAGTATAGATAGGGACGCTGAGATCTATAGCAGTTAAAGAATCTCAAGCTTGATAGAGAGGCCTCTGAGCAAAATAAAGCTGCCTTACAGACCCAGTACAGAATGGGACGCTGAGAACCAGAACTGTTAAAGAACTTAAAGTCTGATAGAGAGACCTCTGAGCAAAATTAAGCGGCCTTTCACCCCCAGTACAGAATGGGACGCTGAGAACCACAGCAGTTAAAGGACCTCAAGCCTGATAGAGAGGCCTCTGAGCAAAATTAAGCGGCCTTTCACACCCAGTAAAGAATGGGACGCTGAAAACCACAGCAGTTAAAGAACCTCAAGCCTGATAGAGAGAACTCTGAGCCAAATTAAGCGGCCTTTCACACCCAGTACAGAATGGGACGCTGAGAACCGGAGTACTTAAAGAACCTCAAGCCTGATAGAGAGGCCTCTGAGCACAATTAAGCGGCCTTTCACACCAAGTACAGAATGGGACGTTGAGAACCAGAGCAGTTAAAGAACCTCAAGCCTGATAGAAAGGCCTCTGAGCAAAATTAAGCGGCCTTTCACACCAAGTACAGAATGGGACGTTGAGAACCAGAGCAGTTAAATAACCTCAAGCCTGATAGAGAGGCCTCTGAGCCAAATTAAGCGGCCTTTCACACCCAGTACAGAATGGGACGCTGAGAACCGGAGTACTTAAAGAACCTCAAGCCTGATAGAGAGGCCTCTGAGCACAATTAAGCGGCCTTTCACACCAAGTACAGAATGGGACGCTGAGAACCAGAGCAGTTAAAGAACCTCAAGCCTGATAGAAAGGCCTCTGAGCAAAATTAAGCGGCCTTTCACACCAAGTACAGAATGGGACGTTGAGAACCAGAGCAGTTAAATAACCTCAAGCCTGATAGAGAGGCCTCTGAGCAAAATTAAAGGGCCTTTCACACCCAGTACAGAATGGGATGCTGAGAACCAGAGCAGTTAAAGAACCTCAAGCCTGATAGAGAGGCCTCTGAGCACAATTAAGCGGCCTTTCACACCCAGTACAGAATGGGACGCTGAGAACCGGAGTACTTAAAGAACCTCAAGCCTGATAGAGAGGCCTCTGAGCACTATTAAGCGGCCTTTCACACCCAGTACACAATGGGACGCTGAGAACCAGAGCAGTTAAAGAACCTCAAGCCTGATAGAAAGGCCTCTGAGCAAAATTAAGCGGCCTTTCACACCAAGTACAGAATGGGACGTTGAGAACCAGAGCAGTTAAATAACCTCAAGCCTGATAGAGAGGCCTCTGAGCAAAATTAAGCGTTCTTTCACACCCAGTACAGAATGGGACGCTTAGAACCACAGCAGTTAAAGAACCTCAAGCCTGATAGAGAGGCCACTGAGACAAAATTAAAGGGCCTTTCACACCCAGTACAGAATGGGATGCTGAGAACCAGAGCAGTTAAAGAACCTCAAGCCTGATAGAGAGGCCTCTGAGCACAATTAAGCGGCCTTTCACACCCAGTACAGAATGGGACGCTGAGAACCACAGCAGTTAAAGAACACCAAGCCTGATAGAGAGAACTCTGAGCAAAATTAAGCGGCCTTTCACACCCAGTACAGAATGGGACGCTGAGAACCGGAGTACTTAAAGAACCTCAAGCCTGATAGAGAGGCCTCTGGGCAAAATTAAGCGACCTTTTACACCCAGTACAGAATGGGACGCTGAGAACCAGAGTACTTAAAGAACCTCAAGCCTGATAGAGAGGCCTCTGGGCAAAAATAAGCGACCTTTTACACCGAGTAAAGAATGGGACGCTGAGAACCAGAGCAGTTGAAGAAACTCAAGTCTGATAGAGAGGCCTCTGAGCAAAATTAAGCGACCTTTCACACCCAGTACAGAATAGGACGCTGAGAACCACAGCAGTTAAGGAACCTCAAGCCTGATATAGAGGCCTCTGAGCAAAATTAGGCGGCCTTTCACACCCGGTACAAAATGGGACGCTAAGAAACACAGCAGTTAAAGAACCTCAACCCTGACTGAGAGTCCTCTGAGCAAAATTAAGCGGCCTTTCACACCCAGTACAGAATGGCACGCTGAGAAGCAGAGCAGTTAAAGAACATCAAGCCTGATAGAGAGGCCGCTGAGCTAAATTAAGCGGCCTTTCACACCCAGTACAGAATGGGACGCTGAGAACCAGAGCAGTTAAAGAACCTCAAGCCTGATAGAGAGGCCTCTGAGCAAAATTAAGCGGCCTTTCACACCCAGTACAGAATGGGACGCTAAGAACCACAGCAGTTAAAGAACCCCAAACCTGATAGAGAGGCCTCTGAGCCAAAATTAAGCGGCCTTTCACATCCAGTACAGAATGGGACGCTGAGAACCACAGCAGTTAAAGAATCTCAGGCCTGATAGAGAGGCCTCTGAGCCAAATTAAACGGCCTTACACACCCAGTACAGAATGGGACGCTAAGAACCACAGCAGTTAAAGAACCCCAAACCTGATAGAGAGGCCTCTGAGCCAAAATTAAGCGGCCTTTCACATCCAGTACAGAATGGGACGCTGAGAACCACAGCAGTTAAAGAATCTCAGGCCTGATAGAGAGGTTTCTGAGCCAAATTAAGCGGCCTTACACACCCAGTACAGAATGGGACGCTGAGAACCAGAGTGCTTAAAGAACCTCAGGCCTGATAGAGAGGCCTCTGAGCAAAATTAACCGGCCTTTCACACCCAGTACGGAATGGGACGCTGAGAACCACAGCAGTTAAAGAACCTCAGGCGTGATAGAGAGGCCTCTGAGCAAAATTAACCGGCCTTTCACACCCAGTACGGAATGGGACGCTGAGAACCAGAGTGCTTAAAGAACTTCAGGCCTGATAGAGAGGCCTCTGAGCAAAATTAACCGGCCTTTCACACCCAGTACGGAATGGGACGCTGAGAACCACAGCAGTTAAAGAACCTCAGGCGTGATAGAGAGGCCTCTGAGCAAAATTAACCAGCCTTTCACACCCAGTACGGAATGGGACGCTGAGAACCACAGCAGTTAAAGAACCTCAGGCCTGATAGAGAGGCCTCTGAGCAAAATTAAGCGGCCTTTCACACCCAGTTCGGAATGGGATGCTGAGAACCAGAGGAGTTAAAGAACCTCAAGTCTGATAGAGAGGCCTCTGAGCAAAATTAAGCGGCCTTTCACACATAGTACAGAATGGGACGCTGAGAACCACAGCAGTTAAAGAACCTAAAGCCTGATAGAGAGGCCTCTGAGTGAAATTAAGCGGCCTTTCACACCCAGTACAGAATGGGACGCTAAGAACCAGAGCAGTTAAAGAACCTCAAGCCTGATAGAGAGGCCTCTGAGCAAAATTAAGCGGCCTTACACACATAGTACAGAATGGGACGCTGAGAACCACAGCAGTTAAAGAACCTCAAGCCTGATAGAGAGGCCGCTGAGCAAAATTAAGCGGCCTTTCACACCCAGTACAGAATGGGACGCTGAGAACCACAGCAGTTAAAGAACCTCAAGCCTGATAGACAGGCCTCTGGGTAAAATTAAGCGGCCTTTCACACCCAGTACAGAATGGGACGCTGAGAACCACAGCAGTTAAAGAACCTCAAGCCTGATAGAGAGGCCTCTGGGTAAAATTAAGCGGCCTTTCACACCCAGTTCAGAATAGGACGCTGAGAACCAGAGCAGTTAAAAAACCACGAGCCTGATAGAGAGGCCTCTGAGCAAAATTAAGCGGCCTTTCAAACCAGTACAGAATGGGACGCTGAGAACCAGAGCAGTTAAAGAACCTAAAGCCTGATAGAGAGGCTTCTGAGCACAATTAAGCGGCCTTTCACACCAGTACAGAATAGGACGCTAAGAACCACCGCAGTTAAAGAACCCCAAGCCTGATAGAGAGTCCTTTGAGACAAAATTAAGCGGCCTTTCACACCGATTACAGAATGGGACGCTGAGAACCAGCGCAGTTAAAGAACCTCAAGCCTGATAGAGAGGCCTCTGAGACAAATGAAGCGGCCTTTCACACCCAGTACAGAATGGGACGCTGAGAACCAGAGTACTTAAAGAACCTGAAGCCTGATAGAGGCCTCTGGGCAAAATTAAGCGACCTTTTACACCCAGTACAGAATGGGACGCTGAGAACCTGAGCAGTTGAAGAAATTCAAGTCTGATAGAGAGGCCTCTGAGCCAAAATTAAGCGACCTTTCACACCCAGTACAGAATAGGACGCTGAGAACCACAGCAGTTAAAGAACCCCAAACCTGATAGAGAGGCCTCTGAGCAAAATTAACCGGCCTTTCACACCCAGTACAGAATGGGACGCTGAGAACCACAGCAGTTAGAGAACCTCAAGCCTGATATAGAGGCCTCTGAGCAAAAGTAAGCGGCCTTTCACACCCGGTACAGAATGGGACGCTGAGAACCAGAGCAGTTAAAGAACCTCAACCCTGACAGAGAGTCCTCTGAGCAAAATTAAGCGGCCTTTCACACCCAGTACAGAATGGGACGCTGAGAACCAGAGTGCTTAAAGAACCTCAGGCCTGATAGAGAGGCCTCTGAGCAAAATTAACCGCCCTTTCACACCCAGTACGGAATGGGACGCTGAGAACCACAGCAGTTAAAGGACCTCAAGCCTGATAGAGAGGCCTCTGAGCAAAATTAAGCGCCCTTTCACACCCAGTAAAGAATGGGACGCTGAGAACCTCAGCAGTTGAAGAACCTCAAGCCTGATAGAGAGAACTCTGAGCAAAATTAAGCGGCCTTTCACACCCAGTACAGAATGGGACGCTGAGAACCAGAGTACTTAAAGAACCTCAAGCCTGATAGAGAGGCCTCTGGGCAAAATTAAGCGACCTTTTACAACCAGTAAAGAATGGGACGCTAAGAACCAGAGCAGTTAAAGAACCTCAAGCCTGATAGAGAGGCCTCTGAGCCAAATTAAGCGACCTTAACACCCAGTACACAATGGGACGCTGAGAACCAGAGCAGTTAAAGAACATCAAGCCTGATAGAGAGGCCGCTGAGCTAAATTAAGCGGCCTTTCACACCCAGTACAGAATGGGACGCTGAGAACCAGAGCAGTTAAAGAACCTCAAGCCTGATAGAGAGGCCTCTGAGCAAAATTAAGCGGCCTTTCACACCCAGTACAGAATGGGACGCTAAGAACCACAGCAGTTAAAGAACCCCAAACCTGATAGAGAGGCCTCTGAGCCAAAATTAAGCGGCCTTTCACATCCAGTACAGAATGGGACGCTGAGAACCACAGCAGTTAAAGAATCTCAGGCCTGATAGAGAGGCCTCTGAGCCAAATTAAACGGCCTTACACACCCAGTACAGAATGGGACGCTAAGAACCACAGCAGTTAAAGAACCCCAAACCTGATAGAGAGGCCTCTGAGCCAAAATTAAGCGGCCTTTCACATCCAGTACAGAATGGGACGCTGAGAACCACAGCAGTTAAAGAATCTCAGGCCTGATAGAGAGGTTTCTGAGCCAAATTAAGCGGCCTTACACACCCAGTACAGAATGGGACGCTGAGAACCAGAGTGCTTAAAGAACCTCAGGCCTGATAGAGAGGCCTCTGAGCAAAATTAACCGGCCTTTCACACCCAGTACGGAATGGGACGCTGAGAACCACAGCAGTTAAAGAACCTCAGGCGTGATAGAGAGGCCTCTGAGCAAAATTAAGCGGCCTTTCACACCCAGTTCGGAATGGGATGCTGAGAACCAGAGGAGTTAAAGAACCTCAAGTCTGATAGAGAGGCCTCTGAGCAAAATTAAGCGGCCTTTCACACATAGTACAGAATGGGACGCTGAGAACCACAGCAGTTAAAGAACCTAAAGCCTGATAGAGAGGCCTCTGAGTGAAATTAAGCGGCCTTTCACACCCAGTACAGAATGGGACGCTAAGAACCAGAGCAGTTAAAGAACCTCAAGCCTGATAGAGAGGCCTCTGAGCAAAATTAAGCGGCCTTACACACATAGTACAGAATGGGACGCTGAGAACCACAGCAGTTAAAGAACCTCAAGCCTGATAGAGAGGCCGCTGAGCAAAATTAAGCGGCCTTTCACACCCAGTACAGAATGGGACGCTGAGAACCACAGCAGTTAAAGAACCTCAAGCCTGATAGACAGGCCTCTGGGTAAAATTAAGTGGCCTTTCACACCCAGTACAGAATGGGACGCTGAGAACCACAGCAGTTAAAGAACCTCAAGCCTGATAGAGAGGCCTCTGGGTAAAATTAAGCGGCCTTTCACACCCAGTTCAGAATAGGACGCTGAGAACCAGAGCAGTTAAAAAACCACGAGCCTGATAGAGAGGCCTCTGAGCAAAATTAAGCGGCCTTTCAAACCAGTACAGAATGGGACGCTGAGAACCAGAGCAGTTAAAGAACCTAAAGCCTGATAGAGAGGCTTCTGAGCACAATTAAGCGGCCTTTCACACCAGTACAGAATAGGACGCTAAGAACCACCGCAGTTAAAGAACCCCAAGCCTGATAGAGAGTCCTTTGAGACAAAATTAAGCGGCCTTTCACACCGATTACAGAATGGGACGCTGAGAACCAGCGCAGTTAAAGAACCTCAAGCCTGATAGAGAGGCCTCTGAGACAAATGAAGCGGCCTTTCACACCCAGTACAGAATGGGACGCTGAGAACCAGAGTACTTAAAGAACCTGAAGCCTGATAGAGGCCTCTGGGCAAAATTAAGCGACCTTTTACACCCAGTACAGAATGGGACGCTGAGAACCTGAGCAGTTGAAGAAATTCAAGTCTGATAGAGAGGCCTCTGAGCCAAAATTAAGCGACCTTTCACACCCAGTACAGAATAGGACGCTGAGAACCACAGCAGTTAAAGAACCCCAAACCTGATAGAGAGGCCTCTGAGCAAAATTAACCGGCCTTTCACACCCAGTACAGAATGGGACGCTGAGAACCACAGCAGTTAGAGAACCTCAAGCCTGATATAGAGGCCTCTGAGCAAAAGTAAGCGGCCTTTCACACCCGGTACAGAATGGGACGCTGAGAACCAGAGCAGTTAAAGAACCTCAACCCTGACAGAGAGTCCTCTGAGCAAAATTAAGCGGCCTTTCACACCCAGTACAGAATGGGACGCTGAGAACCAGAGTGCTTAAAGAACCTCAGGCCTGATAGAGAGGCCTCTGAGCAAAATTAACCGCCCTTTCACACCCAGTACGGAATGGGACGCTGAGAACCACAGCAGTTAAAGGACCTCAAGCCTGATAGAGAGGCCTCTGAGCAAAATTAAGCGCCCTTTCACACCCAGTAAAGAATGGGACGCTGAGAACCTCAGCAGTTGAAGAACCTCAAGCCTGATAGAGAGAACTCTGAGCAAAATTAAGCGGCCTTTCACACCCAGTACAGAATGGGACGCTGAGAACCAGAGTACTTAAAGAACCTCAAGCCTGATAGAGAGGCCTCTGGGCAAAATTAAGCGACCTTTTACAACCAGTAAAGAATGGGACGCTAAGAACCAGAGCAGTTAAAGAACCTCAAGCCTGATAGAGAGGCCTCTGAGCCAAATTAAGCGACCTTAACACCCAGTACACAATGGGACGCTGAGAACCAGAGCAGTTAAAGAACATCAAGCCTGATAGAGAGGCCGCTGAGCTAAATTAAGCGGCCTTTCACACCCAGTACAGAATGGGACGCTGAGAACCAGAGCAGTTAAAGAACCTCAAGCCTGATAGAGAGGCCTCTGAGCAAAATTAAGCGGCCTTTCACACCCAGTACAGAATGGGACGCTAAGAACCACAGCAGTTAAAGAACCCCAAACCTGATAGAGAGGCCTCTGAGCCAAAATTAAGCGGCCTTTCACATCCAGTACAGAATGGGACGCTGAGAACCACAGCAGTTAAAGAATCTCAGGCCTGATAGAGAGGCCTCTGAGCCAAATTAAACGGCCTTACACACCCAGTACAGAATGGGACGCTAAGAACCACAGCAGTTAAAGAACCCCAAACCTGATAGAGAGGCCTCTGAGCCAAAATTAAGCGGCCTTTCACATCCAGTACAGAATGGGACGCTGAGAACCACAGCAGTTAAAGAATCTCAGGCCTGATAGAGAGGTTTCTGAGCCAAATTAAGCGGCCTTACACACCCAGTACAGAATGGGACGCTGAGAACCAGAGTGCTTAAAGAACCTCAGGCCTGATAGAGAGGCCTCTGAGCAAAATTAACCGGCCTTTCACACCCAGTACGGAATGGGACGCTGAGAACCACAGCAGTTAAAGAACCTCAGGCGTGATAGAGAGGCCTCTGAGCAAAATTAACCGGCCTTTCACACCCAGTACGGAATGGGACGCTGAGAACCAGAGTGCTTAAAGAACTTCAGGCCTGATAGAGAGGCCTCTGAGCAAAATTAACCGGCCTTTCACACCCAGTACGGAATGGGACGCTGAGAACCACAGCAGTTAAAGAACCTCAGGCGTGATAGAGAGGCCTCTGAGCAAAATTAACCAGCCTTTCACACCCAGTACGGAATGGGACGCTGAGAACCACAGCAGTTAAAGAACCTCAGGCCTGATAGAGAGGCCTCTGAGCAAAATTAAGCGGCCTTTCACACCCAGTTCGGAATGGGATGCTGAGAACCAGAGGAGTTAAAGAACCTCAAGTCTGATAGAGAGGCCTCTGAGCAAAATTAAGCGGCCTTTCACACATAGTACAGAATGGGACGCTGAGAACCACAGCAGTTAAAGAACCTAAAGCCTGATAGAGAGGCCTCTGAGTGAAATTAAGCGGCCTTTCACACCCAGTACAGAATGGGACGCTAAGAACCAGAGCAGTTAAAGAACCTCAAGCCTGATAGAGAGGCCTCTGAGCAAAATTAAGCGGCCTTACACACATAGTACAGAATGGGACGCTGAGAACCACAGCAGTTAAAGAACCTCAAGCCTGATAGAGAGGACGCTGAGCAAAATTAAGCGGCCTTTCACACCCAGTACAGAATGGGACGCTGAGAACCACAGCAGTTAAAGAACCTCATGCCTGATAGACAGGCCTCTGGGTAAAATTAAGCGGCCTTTCACACCCAGTACAGAATGGGACGCTGAGAACCACAGCAGTTAAAGAACCTCAAGCCTGATAGAGAGGCCTCTGGGTAAAATTAAGCGGCCTTTCACACCCAGTTCAGAATAGGACGCTGAGAACCAGAGCAGTTAAAAAACCACGAGCCTGATAGAGAGGCCTCTGAGCAAAATTAAGCGGCCTTTCAAACCAGTACAGAATGGGACGCTGAGAACCAGAGCAGTTAAAGAACCTAAAGCCTGATAGAGAGGCTTCTGAGCACAATTAAGCGGCCTTTCACACCAGTACAGAATAGGACGCTAAGAACCACCGCAGTTAAAGAACCCCAAGCCTGATAGAGAGTCCTTTGAGGCAAAATTAAGCGGCCTTTCACACCGATTACAGAATGGGACGCTGAGAACCAGCGCAGTTAAAGATACTCAAGCCTGATAGAGAGGCCTCTGAGACAAATGAAGCGGTCTTTCACACCCAGTACAGAATGGGACGCTGAGAACCAGAGTACTTAAAGAACCTGAAGCCTGATAGAGGCCTCTGGGCAAAATTAAGCGACCTTTTACACCCAGTACAGAATGGGACGCTGAGAACCTGAGCAGTTGAAGAAATTCAAGTCTGATAGAGAGGCCTCTGAGCCAAAATTAAGCGACCTTTCACACCCAGTACAGAATAGGACGCTGAGAACCACAGCAGTTAAAGAACCCCAAACCTGATAGAGAGGCCTCTGAGCAAAATTAACCGGCCTTTCACACCCAGTACAGAATGGGACGCTGAGAACCACAGCAGTTAGAGAACCTCAAGCCTGATATAGAGGCCTCTGAGCAAAAGTAAGCGGCCTTTCACACCCGGTACAGAATGGGACGCTGAGAACCAGAGCAGTTAAAGAACCTCAACCCTGACAGAGAGTCCTCTGAGCAAAATTAAGCGGCCTTTCACACCCAGTACAGAATGGGACGCTGAGAACCAGAGTGCTTAAAGAACCTCAGGCCTGATAGAGAGGCCTCTGAGCAAAATTAACCGCCCTTTCACACCCAGTACGGAATGGGACGCTGAGAACCACAGCAGTTAAAGGACCTCAAGCCTGACAGAGAGGCCTCTGAGCAAAATTAAGCGCCCTTTCACACCCAGTAAAGAATGGGACGCTGAGAACCTCAGCAGTTGAAGAACCTCAAGCCTGATAGAGAGAACTCTGAGCAAAATTAAGCGGTCTTTCACACCCAGTACAGAATGGGACGCTGAGAACCTCAGCAGTTGAAGAACCTCAAGCCTGATAGAGAGAACTCTGAGCAAAATTAACCGCCCTTTCACACCCAGTACAGAATGGGACGCTGAAAACCACAGCAGTTAAAGAACCTCAAGCCTGATAGAGAGGCCTCTGAGCCAAATTAAGCGACCTTAACACCCAGTACAGAATGGGACGCTGAAAACCACAGCAGTTAAAGAACCTCAAGCCTGATAGAGAGGCCTCTGAGCCAAATTAAGCGACCTTAACACCCAGTACACAATGGGACGCTGAGAACCAGAGCAGTTAAAGAACCTCAAGCCTGATAGAGAGGCCTCTGAGCAAAATTAAGCGGCCTTTCTCACCAAGTACAGAATGGGACGTTGAGAACCAGAGCAGTTAAATAACCTCAAGCCTGATAGAGAGGCCTCTGAGCAAAATTAAGCGGCCTTTCACACCCAGTACAGAATGGGACGCTTAGAACCACAGCAGTTAAAAAACCTCAAGCCTGATAGAGAGGCCACTGAGACAAAATTAAAGGGCCTTTCACACCCAGTACAGAATGTGACGCTGAGAACCAGAGCAGTTAAAGATCCTCAAGCCTGATAGAGAGGCGTCTGAGCAAAATTAAGCGGTCTTTCACACCCGGTACAGAATGGGACGCTGAGAACCAGAGCAGTTAAAGAACCTCAAGCCTGATAGAGAGAACTCTGAGCCAAATTAAGCGGCCTTAACACCCAGTACACAATGGGACGCTGAGAACCACAGCAGTTAAAGAACCTCAAGCCTGATAGAGAGGCCTCTGAGCACAATTAAGCGGCCTTTCACACCAAGTACAGAATAGGACGCTAAGAACCACAGCAGTTAAATAACCTCAAGCCTGATAGAGAGAACTCTGAGCAAAATTAAGCGGCCTTTCACAACCAGTACAGAATGGGACGCTGAGAACCAGAGCAGTTAAAGAACCTCAAGCCTGACAGAGAGGCCTCTGAGCAAAATTAAGCGGCCTTTCACACCCAGTACAGAATGGGACGCTGAGAAACAGAGCAGTTAAAGAACCTCAAGCCTGATAGAGAGGCCTCTGAGCCAAATTAAGCGACCTTAACACCCAGTACACAATGGGACGCTGAGAACCAGAGTACTTAAAGAACCTCAAGCCTGATAGAGAGGCCTCTGGGCAAAATTAAGCGACCTTTTACACCCAGTAAAGAATCGGACGCTGAGAACCAGAGCAGTTGAAGAAACTCAAGTCTGATAGAGAGGCCTCTGAGCAAAATTAAGCTACCTTTCACACCCAGTACAGAATAGGACGCTGAGAACCACAGCAGTTAAGGAACCTCAAGCCTGATATAGAGGCCTCTGAGCAAAATTAGGCGGCCTTTCACACCCGGTACAGAATGGGACGCTGAGAACCACAGCAGTTAAAGAACCTCAACCCTGACAGAGAGTCCTCTGAGCAAAATTAAGAGGCCTTTCACACCCAGTACAGAATGGGACACTGAGAACCAGAGCAGTTAAAGAACCTCAAGCCTGACAGAGAGGCCTCTGAGCAAAATTAAGCGGCCTTTCACACCCAGTACAGAATGGGACGCTGAGAAACAGAGCAGTTAAAGAACCTCAAGCCTGATAGAGAGGCCTCTGAGCCAAATTAAGCGACCTTAACACCCAGTACACAATGGGACGCTGAGAACCAGAGTACTTAAAGAACCTCAAGCCTGATAGAGAGGCCTCTGGGCAAAATTAAGCGACCTTTTACACCCAGTAAAGAATCGGACGCTGAGAACCAGAGCAGTTGAAGAAACTCAAGTCTGATAGAGAGGCCTCTGAGCAAAATTAAGCTACCTTTCACACCCAGTACAGAATAGGACGCTGAGAACCACAGCAGTTAAGGAACCTCAAGCCTGATATAGAGGCCTCTGAGCAAAATTAGGCGGCCTTTCACACCCGGTACAGAATGGGACGCTGAGAACCACAGCAGTTAAAGAACCTCAACCCTGACAGAGAGTCCTCTGAGCAAAATTAAGAGGCCTTTCACACCCAGTACAGAATGGCACGCTGAGAAGCAGAGCAGTTAAAGAACCTCAAGCCTGATAGAGAGGCCGCTGAGCTAAATTAAGCGGCCTTTCACACCCAGTACAGAATGGGACGCTGAGAACCAGAGCAGTTAAAGAACCTCAAGCCTGATAGAGAGGCCTCTGAGCAAAATTAAGCGGCCTTTCACACCCAGTACAGGATGGGACGCTAAGAACCACAGCAGTTAAAGAACCCCAAACCTGATAGAGAGGCCTCTGAGCCAAAATTAAGCGGCCTTTCACATCCAGTACAGAATGGGACGCTGAGAACCACAGCAGTTAAAGAATCTCAGGCCTGATAGAGAGGCCTCTGAGCCAAATTAAACGGCCTTACACACCCAGTACAGAATGGGACGCTAAGAACCACAGCAGTTAAAGAACCCCAAACCTGATAGTGAGGCCTCTGAGCCAAAATTAAGCGGCCTTTCACATCCAGTACTGAATGGGACGCTGATAACCACAGCAGTTAAAGAATCTCAGGCCTGATAGAGACGTTTCTGAGCCAAATTAAGCGGCCTTACACACCCAGTACAGAATGGGACGCTGAGAACCAGAGTGCTTAAAGAACCTCAGGCCTGATAGAGGCCTCTGAGCAAAATTAACCGGCCTTTCACACCCAGTACGGAATGGGACGCTGAGAACCACAGCAGTTAAAGAACCTCAGGCGTGATAGAGAGGCCTCTGAGCAAAATTAACCGGCCTTTCACACCCAGTACGGAATGGGACGCTGAGAACCACAGCAGTTAAAGAACCTCAAGCCTGATAGAGAGGCATCTGAGCAAAATTAAGCGGCCTTTCAAACCAGTACAGAATGGGACGCTGAGAACCAGAGCAGTTAAAGAACCTAAAGCCTGATAGAGAGGCTTCTGAGCACAATTAAGCGGCCTTTCACACCAGTACAGAAATTGACGCTAAGAACCACCGCAGTTAAAGAACCCCAAGCCTGATAGAGAGTCCTTTGAGACAAAATTAAGCGGCCTTTCACACCGATTACAGAATGGGACGCTGAGAACCAGCGCAGTTAAAGAACCTCAAGCCTGATAGAGAGGCCTCTGAGACAAATGAAGCGGCCTTTCACACCCAGTACAGAATTGGACGCTGAGAACCAGAGTACTCAAAGAACCTCAAGCCTGATAGAGGCCTCTGGGCAAAATTAAGCGACCTTTTACACCCAGTACAGAATGGGACGCTGAGAACCTGAGCAGTTGAAGAAATTCAAGTCTGATAGAGAGGCCTCTGAGCAAAATTAAGCGGCATTTCACACCCAGTACAGAATGGGACGCTGAGAACCACAGCAGTTAAAGAACCTCAAGGCTGATAGAGAGGCCTCTGAGCAAAATTAAGCGACCTTTCACACCCAGTACAGAATAGGACGCTGAGAACCACAGCAGTTAGAGAACCTCAAGCTTGATATAGACGCCTCTGAGCAAAATTAAGCGGCCTTTCACACCCGGTACAGAATGGGACGCTGAGAACCAGAGCAGTTAAAGAACCTCAAGCCTGACAGAGGCCTCTGAGCAAAATTAAGCGGTATTTCACACCCAGTACAGAATGGGACGCTGAGAACCACAGCAGTTAGAGAACCTCAAGCCTGATATAGAGGCCTCTGAGCAAAATTAAGCGGCCTTTCACACCCGGTACAGAATGGGAAGCTGAGAATCAGAGCAGTTAAAGAACCTCTAGCCTGATAGAGAGGCCGCTGAGACAAAAATAAGCGGCCTTTCACTCCCAGTACAGAATGGGACGCTGAGAACCATTGCAGTTAAAGAACCTCAAGACAGATAGAGAGAAATCTGAGAAAAATTAAGCGGCCTTTCACACCCAGTACAGAATGGGACGCTGAGAACCAGAGCAGTTAAAGAACCTCAAGCCTGATAGAGAGGCCTCTGAGTAAAATTAAGCGGCCTTTCACACTACAGAATGGGACGCTGAGAACCACAGCAGTTAAAGAACCTCAAGCCTGATAGAGAGGCCTCTGAGCAAAATTAAGCGGCCTTTCACACCCAGTACAGAATGGGACGCTGAGAACCACAGAAGTTTAAGTACCTCAAGTCTGATAGAGAGGCCTCTGAGCAAAATTAAGCGGCCTTTCACACCGAGTACAGAATGGGACGCTGTGAACCACAGCAGTTAAAGAACCTCAAGAATGATAGAGAGGCATCTGAGCAAAATTAAGCGGCCTTTCACACCCAGTACAGAATGGGACGCTGAGAACCACAGCAGTTAAAGAACCACAAGCCTGTTAGAGAGGCCTCTGAGCAAAATAAAGCGGCCTTTCAAACCCAATACAGAATGGGACGCTGAGAACCACATCTGTTAAAGAACCTCAAGCCTGATAGAGAGGCTCCTGAGCAAAATTAAGCGGCCTTTCACACCCATTACAGAATGGACGCTGAGATCCAGAGCAGTTAAAGAAACTCAAGCCCGATAGAGAGGCCTCTGAGCAAAACTAAGCGGCCTTTCACACCCAGTATAGATAGGGACGCTCAGATCTATAGCAGTTAAAGAATCTTAAGCTTGATAGAGAGGCCTCTGAGCAAAATAAAGCTGCCTTACAGACCCAGTACAGAATGGGACGCTGAGAACCAGAACTGTTAAAGAACTTCAAGTCTGATAGAGAGACCTCTGAGCAAAATTAAGCGGCCTTTCACCCCCAGTACAGAATGGGACGCTGAGAACCACAGCAGTTAAAGGACCTCAAGCCTGATAGAGAGGCCTCTGAGCAAAATTAAGCGGCCTTTCACACCCAGTAAAGAATGGGACGCTGAGAACCACAGCAGTTGAAGAACCTCAAGCCTGATAGAGAGAACTCTGAGCAAAATTAAGCGGCCTTTCACACCCAGTACAGAATGGGACGCTGAGAACCACAGCAGTTAAAGAACCCCAAGCCTGATAGAGAGAACTCTGAGCCAAATTAAGCGGCCTTAACACCCAGTACACAATGGGACGCTGAGAACCAGAGCAGTTAAAGAACCTCAAGCCTGATAGAAAGGCCTCTGAGCAAAATTAAGCGGCCTTTCACACCAAGTACAGAATGGGACGTTGAGAACCAGAGCAGTTAAATAACCTCAAGCCTGATAGAGAGGCCTCTGAGCAAAATTAAGCGGCCTTTCACACCCAGTACAGAATGGGACACTTAGAACCACAGCAGTTAAAGAACCTCAAGCCTGATAGAGAGGCCACTGAGACAAAATTAAAGGGCCTTTCACACCCAGTACAGAATGGGACGCTGAGAACCAGAGCAGTTAAAGATCCTCAAGCCTGATAGAGAGGCGTCTGAGCAAAATTAAGCGGTCTTTCACACCCAGTACAGAATGGGACACTGAGAACCAGAGCAGTTAAAGAACCTCAAGCCTGATAGAGAGGCCTCTGAGCACAATTAAGCGGCCTTTCACACCCAGTACAGAATGGGACGCTGAGAACCACAGCAGTTAAAGAACCTCAAGCCTGATAGAGAGGCCTCTGAGCACAATTAAGCGGCCTTTCACACCCAGTACAGAATAGGACGCTAAGAACCACAGCAGTTAAAGAACCCCAAGCCTGATTGAGAGAACTCTGAGCACAATTAAGCGGCCTTTCACACCCAGTACAGAATAGGACGCTAAGAACCAGAGCAGTTAAAGAACCTCAAGCCTGATAGAGAGAACTCTGAGCAAAATTAAGCGGACTTTCACACCCAGTACAGAATGGGACGCTGAGAGCCAGAGTACTTAAAGAACCTCAAGCCTGATAGAGAGTCCTCTGGGCAAAATTAAGCGACCTTTTCCAACCAGTAAAGAATGGGACGCTGAGAACCAGAGCAGTTGAAGAAACTCAAGTCTGATAGAGAGGCCTCTGAGCAAAATTAAGCGACCTTTCACACCCAGTACAGAACAGGACGCTGAGAACCACAGCAGTTAAACAACCTCAAGCCTGATATAGAGGCCTCTGATCAAAATTAAGCGGCCTTTCACACCCGGTACAGAATGGGACGCTGAGAACCAGAGCAGTTAAAGAACCTCAAGCCTGACAGAGAAGCCTCTGAGCAAAATTAAGCGGCCTTTCACACCCAGTACAGAATGGCACGCTGAGAAGCAGAACAGTTAAAGAACCTCAAGCCTGATAGAGAGGCCTCTGAGCAAAATTAAGCGGCCTTACACACATAGTACTGAATGGGACGCTGAGAACCACAGCAGTTAAAGAACCTCAAGCCTGATAGAGAGGCCGCTGAGCAAAATTAAGCGGCCTTTTACACCCGGTACAGAATGGGACGCTGAGAACCACAGCAGTTAAAGAACATCAAGCCTGATAGAGAGACCTCTGAGCAAAATTAAGCGGCATTTCACACCCGGTACAGAATGGGACGCTGAGAACCACAGCAGTTAGAAAACCTCAAGCTTGATAGAGAGGCCTCTGAGCAAAATAAAGCGGCCTTTTACACCCGGTACAGAATGGGACGCTGAGAACCAGAGCAGTTAAAGAACATCAAGCCTGATAGAGAGGCCTCTGAGCAAAATTAAGCGGCATTTCACACCCGGTACAGAATGGGACGCTGAGAACCACAGCAGTTAAAGAACCTCAAGCCTAACAGAGAGGCCGCTGAGACAAAATTAAGCGGCCTTTCACACCCAGTACAGAATGGGACGCTGAGAACCAGAGCAGTTAAATAATCTCAAGCCTGATAGAGAGGCGTCTGAGGAAAATTAAGCGGTCTTTCACACCCAATACAGAATGGGACGCTGAGAACCAGAGTACTTAAAGAACCTCAAGCCTGATACAGAGGCCTCTGGGCAAAATTAAGCGACGTTTCACACCCAGTACAGAATGGGACGCTAAGAACCACAGCAGTTAAAGAACCCCAAACCTGATAGAGAGGCCTCTGAGCCAAAATTAAGCGGCCTTTCACATCCAGTACAGAATGGGACGCTGAGAACCACAGCAGTTAAAGAATCTCAGGCCTGATAGAGAGGCCTCTGAGCCAAATTAAGCGGCCTTACACACCCAGTACTAAATGGGACGCTAAGAACCACAGCAGTTAAAGAACCCCAAACCTGATAGAGAGGCCTCTGAGCCAAAATTAAGCGGCCTTTCACATCCAGTACAGAATGGGACGCTGAGAACTACAGCAGTTAAAGAATCTCAGGCCTGATAGAGAGGCCTCTGAGCCAAATTAAGCGGCCTTACACACCCCGTACAGAATGGGACGCTGAGAACCAGAGCAGTTAAAGAACCTCAGGCGTGATAGAGAGGCCTCTGAGCAAAATTAACCGGCCTTTCACACCCAGTACGGAATGGGACGCTGAGAACCACAGCAGTTAAAGAACCTCAGGCGTGATAGAGAGGCCTCTGAGCAAAATTAACCGGCCTTTCACACCCAGTACGGAATGGGACGCTAAGAACCACAGCAGTTAAAGAACCTCAGGCGTGATAGAGAGGCCTCTGAGCAAAATTAACCGGCCTTTCACACCCAGTACGGAATGGGACGCTGAGAACCACAGCAGTTAAAAAACCTCAGGCCTGATAGAGAAGCCTCTGAGCAAAATTAAGCGGCCTTTCACACCCAGTTTGGAATGGGATGCTGAGAACCAGAGCAGTTAAAGGACCTCAGGCCTGATAGAGAGGCCTCTGAGCAAAATTAAGCGGCCTTTCACACCCAGTACAGAATGGGACGCTGAGAACCAGAGCAGCTAAAGAACCTCAAGCCTGATAGAGAGGCCTCTGAGCAAAATTAAGCGGCTTTTCTCACATAGTACAGAATGGGACGCTGAGAACCACAGCAGTTAAAGAACCTCAAGCCTGATAGAGAGGCCTCTGAGTGAAATTAGGCGGCCTTTCACACCCAGTACAGAATGGGACGCTAAGAACCAGAGCAGTTAAAGAACCTCAAGCCTGATAGAGAGGCCTCTGAGCAAAATTAAGCGGCCTTACACACATAGTACAGAATGGGACGCTGAGAACCACAGCAGTTAAAGCACCTCAAGCCTGATAGAGATGCCGCTGAGCAAAATTAAGCGGCCTTTCACACTGAGTACAGAATGGGACGCTGAGAACCACAGCAGTTAAAGAACCTCAAGCCTGATAGAGAGGCCCCTGAGTAAAATTAAGCGGCCTTTCACACCCAGTACAGAATGGGACGCTGAGAACCACAGTAGTTAAAGAACCTCAAGCCTGATAGAGAAGCCTCTGAGCGAAATTAAGCGGTCTTTCACACCCAGTACAGAATGGGACGCTGAGAACCACAGCAGTTAAAGAACCTCAAGCCTGATAGAGAGGCCTCTGGGTAAAATTAAGCGGCCTTTCACACCCAGTACAGAATGGGACGCTGAGAACCACAGCAGTTAAAGAACCTCAAGCCTGATAGAGAGGCCTCTGGGTAAAATTAAGCGGCCTTTCACAGCCAGTACAGAATAGGACGCTGAGAACCAGAGCAGTTAAAAAACCTCAAGCCTTATAGAGAGGCCTCTGAGCAAAATTAAGCGGCCTTAACACCTAGTACAGAATGGGACGCTGAGAACCAGAGCAGTTGTAGAAACTCAAGTCTGATAGAGAGGCCTCTGAGCAAAATAAAGCGGCCTTTCACACCCGGTACAGAATGGGACGCTGAGAACCAGAGCAGTTAAAGAACCTCAAGCCTGACAGAGGTCTCTGAGCAAAAGTAAGCGGCCTTTCACACCCAGTACAGAATGGGACGCTGAGAAGCAGAGCAGTTAAAGAACCTCAAGCCTGATAGAGAGGCCGCTAAGCTAAATTAAGCGGCCTTTCACACCCAGTACAGAATGGGACGCTGAGAACCAGAGCAGTTAAAAAACCTCAAGCCTGATAGAGAGGCGTCTGAGCAAAATTAAGCGGTCTTTCACACCCAGTACAGAATGGGACGCTGAGAACCAGAGCAGTTAAAGAACCTCAAGCCTGATAGAGAGGCCTCTGAGCAAAATTAAGCGGCCTTTCACACCCAGTACAGAATAGGGCGCTAAGAACCACAGCAGTTAAAGAACCCCAAGCCTGATAGAGAGGCCTCTGAGCAAAACTAAGCGGCCTTTCACACCCAGTATAGAATGGGACGCTGAGAACCACAGTAGTTAAAGAACCTCAAGCTTGATAGAGAAACCTCTGAGCAAAATAAAGCGGCCTTTCACACCCAGTACAGAATGGGACGCTGAGAACCAGAGCAGTTAAAGAACCTCAAGCCTGATAGAGAGGCCGCTGAGCAAAATTAAGCGGACTTTCACACCCAGTACAGAATGGGACGCTGAGAACCACCACAGTTAAAGAACCTCAAGCCTGATATAGAGGCCTCTGAGCAAAATAAAGCGGCCTTTTACACCCGGTACAGAATGGGACGCTGAGAACCAGAGCAGTTAAAGAACATCAAGCCTGATAGAGAGGCCTCCGAGCAAAATTAAGCGGCATTTCACACCCGGTACAGAATGGGACGCTGAGAACCACAGCAGTTAAAGAACTTCAGGCCTAACAAAGAGGCCGCTGAGACAAAATTAAGCGACCTTTCACACCCAGTACAGAATAGGACGCTGAGAACCACAGCAGTTAAAGAACCTCAAGCCTGATAGAGAGGCCTCTGAGCAAAACTAAGCGGCCTTTCACACCCAGTATAGAATGGGACGCTGAGAACCACAGTAGTTAAAGAACCTCAAGCTTGATAGAGAAACCTCTGAGCAAAATAAAGCGGCCTTTCACACCCAGTACAGAATGGGATGCTGAGAACCACAGCAGGTAAAGAACCTCAAGCCTGATAGAGGCTTTTGAGCAAAAATAAGCCGCCTTTCACACCCAGTACAGAATATACGCTGAGATCCAGAGCAGTTAAAGAAACTAAAGCCTGATAGAGAGGCCTCTGAGCAAAACTAAGCGGCCTTTCACACCCATTACAGAATGGGACGCTGAGAACCAGAGCAGTTAAAGAAACTCAAGCCTGATAGAGAGGCCTCTGAGCAAAATTAAGCGGCCTTTCACACCCATTACAGAATGGGACGCTGAGAACCAGAGCAGTTAAAGAAACTCAAGCCTGATAGAGAGGCCTCTGAGCAAAATTAAGCGGCCTTTCACACCCAGTACAGAATGGGACGCTGAGAACCAGAGCAGTTAAGGAACCTCAAGCCTGATAGAGAGGCCTCTGAGCAAAATTAAGCGTACTTTCACACCCAGTACAGAATGGGACGCTGAGAACCAGAGCAGTTAAAGAAACTCAAGCCTGATAGAGAGGCCTCTGAGCAAAATTAAGCGGCCTTTCACACCCAGTACAGAATGGGACGCTGAGAACCAGAGCAGTTAAAGAAACTCAAGCTTGATAGAGAGGCCTCTGAGCCAAATTAAGCGGCCTTAACACCCAGTACACAATGGGACGCTGAGAACCAGAGCAGTTAAAGAACCTCAAGCCTGATACAGGCCTCTGAGCAAAATTAAGCGGCCTTTCACACCAAGTACAGAATGGGACGTTGAGAACCAGGGCAGTTAAATAAACTCAAGCCTGATAGAGAGGCCTCTGAGCAAAATTAAGCGGCCTTTCACACCCAGTACAGAATGGGACGCTGAGAACCACAGCAGTTAAAGAACCTCAAGCCTGATAGAGAGGCCACTGAGACAAAATTAAGCGGCCTTTCACACCCAGTACAGAATGGGACGCTGAGAACCAGAGCAGTTAAAGAACCTCAAGCCTGATAGAGAGGCCTCTGAGCAAAATTAAGCGGTCTTTCACACATAGTACAGGATGGGACGCTGAGAACCACAGCAGTTAAAGAACCTCAAGCCTGATAGAGAGGCATCTGAGCAAAATTAAGCGGCCTTTCACACCAGTACAGAATGGGACGCTGAGAACCAGAGCAGTTAAAGAACCTAAAGCCTGATAGAGAGGCTTCTGAGCACAATTAAGCGGCCTTTCACACCCAGTACAGAATAGGACGCTAAGAACCACAACAGTTAAAGAACCCCAAGCCTGATAGAAAGTCCTTTGAGACAAAATTAAGCGGCCTTTCACACCCATTACAGAATGGGACGCTGAGAACCAGAGCAGTTAAAGAACCTCAAGCCTGATAGAGAGGCCTCTGAGCCAAATGAAGCGGCCTTTCACACCCAGTACAGAATGGGACGCTGAGAACCAGAGTACTTAAAGAACCTCAAGCCTGATAGAGGCCTCTGGGCAAAATTAAGCGACCTTTTACACCCAGTACAGAATGGGACGCTGAGAACCAGAGCAGTTAAAGAACCTCAAGCCTGTTAGAGAGGCATCTGAGTGAAATTAAGCGGCCTTTCACACCCAGTACAGAATGTGACGCTAAGAACCAGAGCAGTTAAAGAACCTCAAGCCTGATAGAGAGGCCTCTGAGCAAAATTAAGCGGCCTTTCACACCCAGTACAGAATAGGACGCTGAGAACCACAGCAGTTAGAGAACCTCAAGCCTGATATAGAGGCCTCTGAGCAAAATTAAGCGGCCTTTCACACCCGGTACAGAATGGGACGCTGAGAACCAGAGCAGTTAAAGATCCTCAAGCCTGATAGAGAGGCGTCTGAGCAAAATTAAGCGGTCTTTCACACCCAGTACAGAATGGGACACTGAGAACCAGAGCAGTTAAAGAACCTCAAGCCTGATAGAGAGGCCTCTGAGCACAATTAAGCGGCCTTTCACACCCAGTACAGAATGGGACGCTGAGAACCACAGCAGTTAAAGAACCTCAAGCCTGATAGAGAGGCCTCTGAGCACAATTAAGCGGCCTTTCACACCCAGTACAGAATAGGACGCTAAGAACCACAGCTGTTAAAGAACCCCAAGCCTGATTGAGAGAACTCTGAGCACAATTAAGCGGCCTTTCACACCCAGTACAGAATAGGACGCTAAGAACCAGAGCAGTTAAAGAACCTCAAGCCTGATAGAGAGAACTCTGAGCAAAATTAAGCGGACTTTCACACCCAGTACAGAATGGGACGCTGAGAGCCAGAGTACTTAAAGAACCTCAAGCCTGATAGAGAGTCCTCTGGGCAAAATTAAGCGACCTTTTCCAACCAGTAAAGAATGGGACGCTGAGAACCAGAGCAGTTGAAGAAACTCAAGTCTGATAGAGAGGCCTCTGAGCAAAATTAAGCGACCTTTCACACCCAGTACAGAACAGGACGCTGAGAACCACAGCAGTTAAACAACCTCAAGCCTGATATAGAGGCCTCTGATCAAAATTAAGCGGCCTTTCACACCCGGTACAGAATGGGACGCTGAGAACCAGAGCAGTTAAAGAACCTCAAGCCTGACAGAGAAGCCTCTGAGCAAAATTAAGCGGCCTTTCACACCCAGTACAGAATGGCACGCTGAGAAGCAGAACAGTTAAAGAACCTCAAGCCTGATAGAGAGGCCTCTGAGCAAAATTAAGCGGCCTTACACACATAGTACTGAATGGGACGCTGAGAACCACAGCAGTTAAAGAACCTCAAGCCTGATAGAGAGGCCGCTGAGCAAAATTAAGCGGCCTTTTACACCCGGTACAGAATGGGACGCTGAGAACCAGAGCAGTTAAAGAACATCAAGCCTGATAGAGAGACCTCTGAGCAAAATTAAGCGGCATTTCACACCCGGTACAGAATGGGACGCTGAGAACCACAGCAGTTAGAAAACCTCAAGCTTGATAGAGAGGCCTCTGAGCAAAATAAAGCGGCCTTTTACACCCGGTACAGAATGGGACGCTGAGAACCAGAGCAGTTAAAGAACATCAAGCCTGATAGAGAGGCCTCTGAGCAAAATTAAGCGGCATTTCACACCCGGTACAGAATGGGACGCTGAGAACCACAGCAGTTAAAGAACCTCAAGCCTAACAGAGAGGCCGCTGAGACAAAATTAAGCGGCCTTTCACACCCAGTACAGAATGGGACGCTGAGAACCAGAGCAGTTAAATAATCTCAAGCCTGATAGAGAGGCGTCTGAGGAAAATTAAGCGGTCTTTCACACCCAATACAGAATGGGACGCTGAGAACCAGAGTACTTAAAGAACCTCAAGCCTGATACAGAGGCCTCTGGGCAAAATTAAGCGACGTTTCACACCCAGTACAGAATGGGACGCTAAGAACCACAGCAGTTAAAGAACCCCAAACCTGATAGAGAGGCCTCTGAGCCAAAATTAAGCGGCCTTTCACATCCAGTACAGAATGGGACGCTGAGAACCACAGCAGTTAAAGAATCTCAGGCCTGATAGAGAGGCCTCTGAGCCAAATTAAGCGGCCTTACACACCCAGTACAGAATGGGACGCTAAGAACCACAGCAGTTAAAGAACCCCAAACCTGATAGAGAGGCCTCTGAGCCAAAATTAAGCGGCCTTTCACATCCAGTACAGAATGGGACGCTGAGAACTACAGCAGTTAAAGAATCTCAGGCCTGATAGAGAGGCCTCTGAGCCAAATTAAGCGGCCTTACACACCCCGTACAGAATGGGACGCTGAGAACCAGAGCAGTTAAAGAACCTCAGGCGTGATAGAGAGGCCTCTGAGCAAAATTAACCGGCCTTTCACACCCAGTACGGAATGGGACGCTGAGAACCACAGCAGTTAAAGAACCTCAGGCGTGATAGAGAGGCCTCTGAGCAAAATTAACCGGCCTTTCACACCCAGTACGGAATGGGACGCTAAGAACCACAGCAGTTAAAGAACCTCAGGCGTGATAGAGAGGCCTCTGAGCAAAATTAACCGGCCTTTCACACCCAGTACGGAATGGGACGCTGAGAACCACAGCAGTTAAAAAACCTCAGGCCTGATAGAGAAGCCTCTGAGCAAAATTAAGCGGCCTTTCACACCCAGTTTGGAATGGGATGCTGAGAACCAGAGCAGTTAAAGGACCTCAGGCCTGATAGAGAGGCCTCTGAGCAAAATTAAGCGGCCTTTCACACCCAGTACAGAATGGGACGCTGAGAACCAGAGCAGCTAAAGAACCTCAAGCCTGATAGAGAGGCCTCTGAGCAAAATTAAGCGGCCTTTCTCACATAGTACAGAATGGGACGCTGAGAACCACAGCAGTTAAAGAACCTCAAGCCTGATAGAGAGGCCTCTGAGTGAAATTAGGCGGCCTTTCACACCCAGTACAGAATGGGACGCTAAGAACCAGAGCAGTTAAAGAACCTCAAGCCTGATAGAGAGGCCTCTGAGCAAAATTAAGCGGCCTTACACACATAGTACAGAATGGGACGCTGAGAACCACAGCAGTTAAAGCACCTCAAGCCTGATAGAGATGCCGCTGAGCAAAATTAAGCGGCCTTTCACACTGAGTACAGAATGGGACGCTGAGAACCACAGCAGTTAAAGAACCTCAAGCCTGATAGAGAGGCCCCTGAGTAAAATTAAGCGGCCTTTCACACCCAGTACAGAATGGGACGCTGAGAACCACAGTAGTTAAAGAACCTCAAGCCTGATAGAGAAGCCTCTGAGCGAAATTAAGCGGTCTTTCACACCCAGTACAGAATGGGACGCTGAGAACCACAGCAGTTAAAGAACCTCAAGCCTGATAGAGAGGCCTCTGGGTAAAATTAAGCGGCCTTTCACACCCAGTACAGAATGGGACGCTGAGAACCACAGCAGTTAAAGAACCTCAAGCCTGATAGAGAGGCCTCTGGGTAAAATTAAGCGGCCTTTCACAGCCAGTACAGAATAGGACGCTGAGAACCAGAGCAGTTAAAAAACCTCAAGCCTTATAGAGAGGCCTCTGAGCAAAATTAAGCGGCCTTAACACCTAGTACAGAATGGGACGCTGAGAACCAGAGCAGTTGTAGAAACTCAAGTCTGATAGAGAGGCCTCTGAGCAAAATAAAGCGGCCTTTCACACCCGGTACAGAATGGGACGCTGAGAACCAGAGCAGTTAAAGAACCTCAAGCCTGACAGAGGTCTCTGAGCAAAAGTAAGCGGCCTTTCACACCCAGTACAGAATGGGACGCTGAGAAGCAGAGCAGTTAAAGAACCTCAAGCCTGATAGAGAGGCCGCTAAGCTAAATTAAGCGGCCTTTCACACCCAGTACAGAATGGGACGCTGAGAACCAGAGCAGTTAAAAAACCTCAAGCCTGATAGAGAGGCGTCTGAGCAAAATTAAGCGGTCTTTCACACCCAGTACAGAATGGGACGCTGAGAACCAGAGCAGTTAAAGAACCTCAAGCCTGATAGAGAGGCCTCTGAGCAAAATTAAGCGGCCTTTCACACCCAGTACAGAATAGGGCGCTAAGAACCACAGCAGTTAAAGAACCCCAAGCCTGATAGAGAGGCCTCTGAGCAAAACTAAGCGGCCTTTCACACCCAGTATAGAATGGGACGCTGAGAACCACAGTAGTTAAAGAACCTCAAGCTTGATAGAGAAACCTCTGAGCAAAATAAAGCGGCCTTTCACACCCAGTACAGAATGGGACGCTGAGAACCAGAGCAGTTAAAGAACCTCAAGCCTGATAGAGAGGCCGCTGAGCAAAATTAAGCGGACTTTCACACCCAGTACAGAATGGGACGCTGAGAACCACCACAGTTAAAGAACCTCAAGCCTGATATAGAGGCCTCTGAGCAAAATAAAGCGGCCTTTTACACCCGGTACAGAATGGGACGCTGAGAACCAGAGCAGTTAAAGAACATCAAGCCTGATAGAGAGGCCTCCGAGCAAAATTAAGCGGCATTTCACACCCGGTACAGAATGGGACGCTGAGAACCACAGCAGTTAAAGAACTTCAGGCCTAACAAAGAGGCCGCTGAGACAAAATTAAGCGACCTTTCACACCCAGTACAGAATAGGACGCTGAGAACCACAGCAGTTAAAGAACCTCAAGCCTGATAGAGAGGCCTCTGAGCAAAACTAAGCGGCCTTTCACACCCAGTATAGAATGGGACGCTGAGAACCACAGTAGTTAAAGAACCTCAAGCTTGATAGAGAAACCTCTGAGCAAAATAAAGCGGCCTTTCACACCCAGTACAGAATGGGATGCTGAGAACCACAGCAGGTAAAGAACCTCAAGCCTGATAGAGGCTTTTGAGCAAAAATAAGCCGCCTTTCACACCCAGTACAGAATATACGCTGAGATCCAGAGCAGTTAAAGAAACTAAAGCCTGATAGAGAGGCCTCTGAGCAAAACTAAGCGGCCTTTCACACCCATTACAGAATGGGACGCTGAGAACCAGAGCAGTTAAAGAAACTCAAGCCTGATAGAGAGGCCTCTGAGCAAAATTAAGCGGCCTTTCACACCCATTACAGAATGGGACGCTGAGAACCAGAGCAGTTAAAGAAACTCAAGCCTGATAGAGAGGCCTCTGAGCAAAATTAAGCGGCCTTTCACACCCAGTACAGAATGGGACGCTGAGAACCAGAGCAGTTAAGGAACCTCAAGCCTGATAGAGAGGCCTCTGAGCAAAATTAAGCGTACTTTCACACCCAGTACAGAATGGGACGCTGAGAACCAGAGCAGTTAAAGAAACTCAAGCCTGATAGAGAGGCCTCTGAGCAAAATTAAGCGGCCTTTCACACCCAGTACAGAATGGGACGCTGAGAACCAGAGCAGTTAAAGAAACTCAAGCTTGATAGAGAGGCCTCTGAGCCAAATTAAGCGGCCTTAACACCCAGTACACAATGGGACGCTGAGAACCAGAGCAGTTAAAGAACCTCAAGCCTGATACAGGCCTCTGAGCAAAATTAAGCGGCCTTTCACACCAAGTACAGAATGGGACGTTGAGAACCAGGGCAGTTAAATAAACTCAAGCCTGATAGAGAGGCCTCTGAGCAAAATTAAGCGGCCTTTCACACCCAGTACAGAATGGGACGCTGAGAACCACAGCAGTTAAAGAACCTCAAGCCTGATAGAGAGGCCACTGAGACAAAATTAAGCGGCCTTTCACACCCAGTACAGAATGGGACGCTGAGAACCAGAGCAGTTAAAGAACCTCAAGCCTGATAGAGAGGCCTCTGAGCAAAATTAAGCGGTCTTTCACACATAGTACAGGATGGGACGCTGAGAACCACAGCAGTTAAAGAACCTCAAGCCTGATAGAGAGGCATCTGAGCAAAATTAAGCGGCCTTTCACACCAGTACAGAATGGGACGCTGAGAACCAGAGCAGTTAAAGAACCTAAAGCCTGATAGAGAGGCTTCTGAGCACAATTAAGCGGCCTTTCACACCCAGTACAGAATAGGACGCTAAGAACCACAACAGTTAAAGAACCCCAAGCCTGATAGAAAGTCCTTTGAGACAAAATTAAGCGGCCTTTCACACCCATTACAGAATGGGACGCTGAGAACCAGAGCAGTTAAAGAACCTCAAGCCTGATAGAGAGGCCTCTGAGCCAAATGAAGCGGCCTTTCACACCCAGTACAGAATGGGACGCTGAGAACCAGAGTACTTAAAGAACCTCAAGCCTGATAGAGGCCTCTGGGCAAAATTAAGCGACCTTTTACACCCAGTACAGAATGGGACGCTGAGAACCAGAGCAGTTAAAGAACCTCAAGCCTGTTAGAGAGGCATCTGAGTGAAATTAAGCGGCCTTTCACACCCAGTACAGAATGTGACGCTAAGAACCAGAGCAGTTAAAGAACCTCAAGCCTGATAGAGAGGCCTCTGAGCAAAATTAAGCGGCCTTTCACACCCAGTACAGAATAGGACGCTGAGAACCACAGCAGTTAGAGAACCTCAAGCCTGATATAGAGGCCTCTGAGCAAAATTAAGCGGCCTTTCACACCCGGTACAGAATGGGACGCTGAGAACCAGAGCAGTTAAAGAACCTCAAGCCTGATAGAGAGGCCGCTGAGACAAAATTAAGCGGCCTTTCACTCCCAGTACAGAATGGGACGCTGAGAACCAGAGCAGTTAAAGAACCTCAAGCCTGATAGAGAGAAATCTGAGAAAAATTAAGCGGCCTTTCACATCGAGTACAGAATGGGACGCTGAGAACCAGAGCAGTTAAAGTACCTCAAGCCTGATAGAGAGGCCTCTGAGCAAAATTAAGCGGCCTTTCACACCGAGTACAGAATGGGACGCTGAGAACCACAGTAGTTAAAGAACCTCAAGCCTTATAGAGAGGCCTCTGAGCAAAATTAAGCGGCCTTTCACACCCAGTACAGAATGGAACGCTGAGATCCAGAGCAGTTAAAGAAACTCAAGCCAGATAGAGAGGCCTCTGAGCAAAACTAAGCGGCCTTTCACACCCAGTATAGATAGGGACTCTGAGATCTATAGCAGTTAAAGAATCTCAAGCTTGATAGAGAGGCCTCTGAGCAAAATAAAGCAGCCTTTCACACCCAGTACAGAATGGGACGCTGAGAACCGGAACTGTTAAAGAACTTCAAGTCTGATAGAGAGACCTCTGAGCAAAATTAAGCGGCCTTTCACCCCCAGTACAGAATGGGACGCTGAGAACCACAGCAGTTAAAGGACCTCAAGCCTGATAGAGAGGCCTCTGAGCAAAATTAAGCGGCATTTCACACACAGTAAAGAATGGGACGTTGAGAACCAGAGCAGTTAAATAACCTCAAGCCTGATAGAGAGGCCTCTGAGCAACATTAAGCGGCCTTTCACACCCAGTACAGAATGGGACGCTGAGAACCACAGCAGTTAAAGAACCTCAAGCCTGATAGAGAGGCCACTGAGACAAAATTAAGCGGCCTTTCACACCCAGTACAGAATGGGACGCTGAGAACCAGAGCAGTTAAAGAACCTCAAGCCTGATAGAGAGACGTCTGAGCAAAATTAAGCGGTCTTTCACACCCAGTACAGAATGGGACACTGAGAACCAGAGCAGTTAAAGAACCTCAAGCCTGATAGAGAGGCCTCTGAGCACAATTAAGCGGCCTTTCACACCCAGTAAAGAATAGGACGCTAAGAACCACAGCAGTTAAAGAACCCCAAGCCTGATAGAGAGAACTCTGAGCAAAATTAAGCGGCCTTTCACACCCAGTACAGAATGGGACGCTGAGAACCAGAGCAGTTAAAGAACCCCAAGCCTGATAGAGAGAACTCTGAGCAAAATTAAGCGGACTTTCACACCCAGTACAGAATGGGACGCTGAGAGCCAGAGTACTTAAAGAACCTCAAGCCTGATAGAGAGGCCTCTGGGCAAAATTAAGCGACCTTTTCCAACCAGTAAAGAATGGGACGCTGAGAACCAGAGCAGTTGAAGAAACTCAAGTCTGATAGAGAGGCCTCTGAGCAAAATTAAGCGGCCTTTCACACCCAGTACAGAATGGGACGCTGAGAGCCAGAGTACTTAAAGAACCTCAAGCCTGATAGAGAGGCCTCTGGTCAAAATTAAGCGACCTTTTACAACCAGTAAAGAATGGGACGCTGAGAACCAGAGCAGTTAAAGAACCTCAAGCCTGATTGAGAGGCCTCTGAGCAAAATTAAGCGGCCTTACACACATAGTACTGAATGGGACGCTGAGAACCACAGCAGTTAAAGATACTCAAGCCTGATAGAGAGGCCGCTGAGCAAAATTAAGCGGGCTTTCACACCCAGTGCAGAATGGGACGCTGAGAACCACAGCAGTTAAAGAACCTCAAGCCTGATAGAGAGGCCTCTCAGCAAAATAAAGCGGCCTTTTACACCCGGTACAGAATGGGACGCTGAGAACCAGCGCAGTTAAAGAACATCAAGCCTGATAGAGAGGCCTCTGAACAAAATAAAGCGGCATTTCACACCCGGTACAGAATGGGACGCTGAGAACCACAGCAGTTAAAGAACCTCAAGCCTAACAGAGAGGCCGCTGAGACAAAATTAAGCGGCCTTTCACACCCAGTACAGAATGGGACGCTGAGAACCAGAGCAGTTAAATAATCTCAAGCCTGATAGAGAGGCCTCTGAGCAAAATTAAGCGGTCTTTCACACCCAATACAGAATGGGACGCTGAGAACCAGAAAAGTTAAAGAACCTCAAGCCTGATAGAGAGGCTTCTGAGCAAAATTAAGCGGCCTTTCACACCCAGTACAGAATGGGACGCTAAGAACCACAGCAGTTAAAGAACTTCAAACCTGATAGAGAGGCCTCTGAGCCAAAATTAAGCGGCCTTTCACATCCAGTACAGAATGGGACGCTGAGAAACACAGCAGTTAAAGAATCTCAGGCCTGATAGAGAGGCCTCTGAGCCAAATTAAGCGGCCTTACACACCCAGTACAGAATGGGACGCTAACAACCACAGCAGTTAAAGAACCCCAAACCTGATAGAGAGGCCTCTGAGCCAAAATTAAGCGGCCTTTCACATCCAGTACAGAATGGGACGCTGAGAACCACAGCAGTTAAAGAATCTCAGGCCTGATAGAGAGGCCTCTGAGCCAAATTAAGCGGCCTTACACACCCAATACAGAATGGGACGCTGAGAATCAGAGTGCTTAAAGAACCTCAGGCCTGATAGAGAGGCCTCTAAGCAAAATCAACCGGCCTTTCACACCCAGTACGGAATGGGACGCTGAGAACCAGAGCAGTTAAAGAACCTCAGGCGTGATAGAGAGGCCTCTGAGCAAAATTAACCGGCCCTTCACACCCAGTACGGAATGGGACGCTGAGAACCACAGCAGTTAAAGAACCTCAGGCCTGATAGAGAGGAATCTGAGTAAAATTAAGCGGCCTTTCACACCCAGTTTGGAATGGGATGCTGAGAACCAGAGCAGTTAAAGAACCTCAAATCTGATAGAGAGGCCTCTGAGCAAAATTAAGCGGCCTTTCACACATAGTACAGAATGGGACGCTGAGAACCAGAGCAGTTAAAGAACCTCAAGCCTGATAGACAGGCATCTGAGTGATATTAAGCGGCCTTTCACACCCAGTACAGAATGGGACGCTAAGAACCAGAGCAGTTAAAGAACCTCAAGCCTGATAGAGAGGCCTCCGAGCAAAATATAGCGGCCTTACACACCCAGTACAGAATGGAACGCTGAGAACCACAGCAGTTAAAGAACCTCAAGCCTGATAGAGAGGCCGCTGAGCAAAATTAAGCGGCCTTTCACACATAGTACAGGATGGGACCCTGAGAACCACAGCAGTTAAAGAACCTCAAGCCTGATAGAGAGGCCTCTGAGCAAAATTAAGCGGCCTTTCACACCCAGTACAGAATGGGACGCTGAGAACCAGAGCAGTTAAAGAAACTCAAGCTTGATAGAGAGGCCTCTGAGCCAAATTAAGCGGCCTTAACACCCAGTACACAATGGGACGCTGAGAACCAGAGCAGTTAAAGAACCTCAAGCCTGATAGAGAGGCCTCTGAGCCAAATTAAGCAGCCTTACACACCCAGTATAGATAGGGACGCTGAGAACCAGAGTGCTTAAAGATCCTCAGGCCTGATAGAGAGGCCTCTGAGCATTATTAACCGGCCTTTCACACCCAGTACGGAATGGGACGCTGAGAACCACAGCAGTTAAAGAACCTCAGGCGTGATAGAGAGGCCTCTGAGCCAAAATTAAGCGGCCTTTCACATCCAGTACAGAATGGGACGCTGAGAACCACAGCAGTTAAAGAATCTCAGGCCTGATAGAGAGGCCTCTGAGCCAAATTAAGCGGCCTTACACACCCAGTACAGAATGGGACGCTGAGAACCAGAGTGCTTAAAGAACCTCAGGCCTGATAGAGAGGCCTCTGAGCAAAATTAACCGGCCTTTCACACCCAGTACGGAATGGGACGCTGAGAACCAGAGCAGTTAAAGAACCTCAAGCCTCATAGAGAGGCCTCTGAGCAAAATTAAGCGGCCTTTCACACATAGTACAGAATGGGACGCTGAGAACCACAGCAGTTAAAGAACCTCAAGCCTGATAGAGGGGCCGCTGAGCAAAATTAAGCGGCCTTTCACACTCAGTACAGAATGGGACGCTGAGAACCACAGTAGTTAAAGAACCTCAAGCCTGATAGACAGGCCTCTGAGCAAAATTAAGCGGCCTTTCACACCCAGTACAGAATGTGACGCTGAGAACCACAGCAGTTAAAGAACCTCAAGCCTGATAGAGAGGCCTCTGAGCACAATTAAGCGGCCTTTCACACCCAGTACAGAATAGGACGCTAAGAACCAGAGCAGTTAAAGAACCTCAAGCCTGATATAGAGGCCTCTGAGCACAATTAAGCGGCCTTTCACACCCAGTACAGAATGGGAAGCTGAGAACCACAGCAGTTAAAGAACCCCAAGCCTGATAGAGAGAACTCTGAGCAAAATTAAGCGGCCTTTCACACCCAGTACAGAATGGGACGCTGAGAACCACAGCAGTTAAAGAACCTCAAGCCTGATAGAGAGGCCTCTGAGCACAATTAAGCGGCCTTTCACACCCAGTACAGAATGGGAAGCTGAGAACCAGAGCAGTTAAAGAACCTCAAGCCTGATAGAGAGGCCTCTGAGCAAAATTAAGCGGCCTTTCACACCCAGTACAGAATGGGAAGCTGAGAACCAGAGCAGTTAAAGAACCTCAAGCCTGATAGAGAGGCCTCTGAGCACAATTAAGCGGCCTTTCACACCCAGTACAGAATGGGAAGCTGAGAACCACAGCAGTTAAAGAACCCCAAGCCTGATAGAGAGAACTCTGAGCAAAATTAAGCGGCCTTTCACACCCAGTACAGAATGGGACGCTGAGAACCACAGCAGTTAAAGAACCTCAAGCCTGATAGAGAGGCCTCTGAGCACAATTAAGCGGCCTTTCACACCCAGTACAGAATGGGAAGCTGAGAACCAGAGCAGTTAAAGAACCTCAAGCCTGATAGAGAGGCCTCTGAGCAAAATTAAGCGGCCTTTCACACCCAGTACAGAATGGGACGCTGAGAACCACAGCAGTTAAAGAACCTCAAGCCTGATAGAGAGGCCTCTGAGCAAAATTAAGCGGCCTTAACACCCAGTACACAATGGGACGCTGAGAACCACAGCAGTTAAAGAACCCCAAGCCTGATTGAGAGAACTCTGAGCACAATTAAGCGGCCTTTCACACCCAGTACAGAATGGGACGCTGAGAACCAGAGCAGTTAAAGAACCCCAAGCCTGATTGAGAGAACTCTGAGCACAATTAAGCGGCCTTTCACACCCAGTACAGAATGGGACGCTGAGAACCAGAGCAGTTAAAGAACCCCAAGCCTGATTAAGAGAACTCTGAGCACAATTAAGCGGCCTTTCACACCCAGTACAGAATGGGACGCTGAGAACCACAGCAGTTAAAGAACCCCAAGCCTGATTGAGAGAACTCTGAGCACAATTAAGCGGACTTTCACACCCAGTACAGAATGGGACGCTGAGAGCCAGAGTACTTAAAGAACCTCAAGCCTGATAGAGAGGCCTCTGGGCAAAATTAAGCGACCTTTTCCAACCAGTAAAGAATGGGACGCTGAGAACCAGAGCAGTTAAAGGACCTCAAGTCTGATAGAGAGGCCTCTGAGCAAAATTAAGCGACCTTTCACACCCAGTACAGAACAGGACGCTGAGAACCACAGCAGTTAAACAACCTCAAGCCTGATATAGAGGCCTCTGATCAAAATTAAGCGGCCTTTCACACCCGGTACAGAATGGGACGCTGAGAACCAGAGCAGTTAAAGAACCTCAAGCCTGACAGAGAGGCCTCTGAGCAAAATTAAGCGGCCTTTCACACCCAGTACAGAATGGCACGCTGAGAAGCAGAACAGTTAAAGAACCTCAAGCCTGATAGAGAGGCCTCTGAGCAAAATTAAGCGGCCTTACACACATAGTACTGAATGGGACGCTGAGAACCACAGCAGTTAAAGAACCTCAAGCCTGATAGAGAGGCCGCTGAGCAAAATTAAGCGGCCTTTTACACCCAGTACAGAATGGGACGCTGAGAACCAGAGCAGTTAAAGAACATCAAGCCTGATAGAGAGACCTCTGAGCAAAATTAAGCGGCATTTCACACCCGGTACAGAATGGGACGCTGAGAACCACAGCAGTTAGAAAACCTCAAGCTTGATAGAGAGGCCTCTGAGCAAAATAAAGCGGCCTTTTACACCCGGTACAGAATGGGACGCTGAGAACCAGAGCAGTTAAAGAACATCAAGCCTGATAGAGAGGCCTCTGAGCAAAATTAAGCGGCATTTCACACCCGGTACAGAATGGGACGCTGAGAACCACAGCAGTTAAAGAACCTCAAGCCTAACAGAGAGGCCGCTGAGACAAAATTAAGCGGCCTTTCACACCCAGTACAGAATGGGACGCTGAGAACCAGAGCAGTTAAATAATCTCAAGCCTGATAGAGAGGCGTCTGAGGAAAATTAAGCGGTCTTTCACACCCAATACAGAATGGGACGCTGAGAACCAGAGTACTTAAAGAACCTCAAGCCTGATACAGAGGCCTCTGGGCTTTATTAAGCGACGTTTCACACCCAGTACAGAATGGGACGCTAAGAACCACAGCAGTTAAAGAACCCCAAACCTGATAGAGAGGCCTCTGAGCCAAAATTAAGCGGCCTTTCACATCCAGTACAGAATGGGACGCTGAGAACCACAGCAGTTAAAGAATCTCAGGCCTGATAGAGAGGCCTCTGAGCCAAATTAAGCGGCCTTACACACCCAGTACAGAATGGGACGCTAAGAACCACAGCAGTTAAAGAACCCCAAACCTGATAGAGAGGCCTCTGAGCCAAAATTAAGCGGCCTTTCACATCCAGTACAGAATGGGACGCTGAGAACCACAGCAGTTAAAGAATCTCAGGCCTGATAGAGAGGCCTCTGAGCCAAATTAAGCGGCCTTACACACCCCGTACAGAATGGGACGCTGAGAACCAGAGCAGTTAAAGAACCTCAGGCGTGATAGAGAGGCCTCTGAGCAAAATTAACCGGCCTTTCACACCCAGTACGGAATGGGACGCTGAGAACCACAGCAGTTAAAGAACCTCAGGCGTGATAGAGAGGCCTCTGAGCAAAATTAACCGGCCTTTCACACCCAGTACGGAATGGGACGCTAAGAACCACAGCAGTTAAAGAACCTCAGGCGTGATAGAGAGGCCTCTGAGCAAAATTAACCGGCCTTTCACACCCAGTACGGAATGGGACGCTGAGAACCACAGCAGTTAAAAAACCTCAGGCCTGATAGAGAAGCCTCTGAGCAAAATTAAGCGGTCTTTCACACCCAGTTTGGAATGGGATGCTGAGAACCAGAGCAGTTAAAGGACCTCAGGCCTGATAGAGAGGCCTCTGAGCAAAATTAAGCGGCCTTTCACACACAGTACAGAATGGGACGCTGAGAACCAGAGCAGCTAAAGAACCTCAAGCCTGATAGAGAGGCCTCTGAGCAAAATTAAGCGGCCTTTCTCACATAGTACAGAATGGGACGCTGAGAACCACAGCAGTTAAAGAACCTCAAGCCTGATAGAGAGGCCTCTGAGTGAAATTAGGTGGCCTTTCACACCCAGTACAGAATGGGACGCTAAGAACCAGAGCAGTTAAAGAACCTCAAGCCTGATAGAGAGGCCTCTGAGCAAAATTAAGCGGCCTTACACACATAGTACAGAATGGGACGCTGAGAACCACAGCAGTTAAAGCACCTCAAGCCTGATAGAGATGCCGCTGAGCAAAATTAAGCGGCCTTTCACACTGAGTACAGAATGGGACGCTGAGAACCACAGCAGTTAAAGAACCTCAAGCCTGATAGAGAGGCCCCTGAGTAAAATTAAGCGGCCTTTCACACCCAGTACAGAATGGGACGCTGAGAACCACAGTAGTTAAAGAACCTCAAGCCTGATAGAGAGGCCTCTGAGCGAAATTAAGCGATCTTTCACACCCAGTACAGAATGGGACGCTGAGAACCACAGCAGTTAAAGAACCTCAAGCCTGATAGAGAGGCCTCTGGGTAAAATTAAGCGGCCTTTCACACCCAGTACAGAATGGGACGCTGAGAACCACAGCAGTTAAAGAACCTCAAGCCTGATAGAGAGGCCTCTGGGTAAAATTAAGCGGCCTTTCACAGCCAGTACAGAATAGGACGCTGAGAACCAGAGCAGTTAAAAAACCTCAAGCCTTATAGAGAGGCCTCTGAGCAAAATTAAGCGGCCTTAACACCTAGTACAGAATGGGACGCTGAGAACCAGAGCAGTTGTAGAAACTCAAGTCTGATAGAGAGGCCTCTGAGCAAAATAAAGCGGCCTTTCACACCCGGTACAGAATGGGACGCTGAGAACCAGAGCAGTTAAAGAACCTCAAGCCTGACAGAGGTCTCTGAGCAAAAGTAAGCGGCCTTTCACACCCAGTACAGAATGGGACGCTGAGAAGCAGAGCAGTTAAAGAACCTCAAGCCTGATAGAGAGGCCGCTAAGCTAAATTAAGCGGCCTTTCACACCCAGTACAGAATGGGACGCTGAGAACCAGAGCAGTTAAAAAACCTCAAGCCTGATAGAGAGGCGTCTGAGCAAAATTAAGCGGTCTTTCACACCCAGTACAGAATGGGACGCTGAGAACCAGAGCAGTTAAAGAACCTCAAGCCTGATAGAGAGGCCTCTGAGCAAAATTAAGCGGCCTTTCACACCCAGTACAGAATAGGGCGCTAAGAACCACAGCAGTTAAAGAACCCCAAGCCTGATAGAGAGGCCTCTGAGCAAAACTAAGCGGCCTTTCACACCCAGTATAGAATGGGACGCTGAGAACCACAGTAGTTAAAGAACCTCAAGCTTGATAGAGAAACCTCTGAGCAAAATAAAGCGGCCTTTCACACCCAGTACAGAATGGGACGCTGAGAACCAGAGCAGTTAAAGAACCTCAAGCCTGATAGAGAGGCCGCTGAGCAAAATTAAGCGGACTTTCACACCCAGTACAGAATGGGACGCTGAGAACCACCACAGTTAAAGAACCTCAAGCCTGATATAGAGGCCTCTGAGCAAAATAAAGCGACCTTTTACACCCGGTACAGAATGGGACGCTGAGAACCAGAGCAGTTAAAGAACATCAAGCCTGATAGAGAGGCCTCCGAGCAAAATTAAGCGGCATTTCACACCCGGTACAGAATGGGACGCTGAGAACCACAGCAGTTAAAGAACTTCAGGCCTAACAAAGAGGCCGCTGAGACAAAATTAAGCGACCTTTCACACCCAGTACAGAATAGGACGCTGAGAACCACAGCAGTTAAAGAACCTCAAGCCTGATAGAGAGGCCTCTGAGCAAAACTAAGCGGCCTTTCACACCCAGTATAGAATGGGACGCTGAGAACCACAGTAGTTAAAGAACCTCAAGCTTGATAGAGAAACCTCTGAGCAAAATAAAGCGGCCTTTCACACCCAGTACAGAATGGGATGCTGAGAACCACAGCAGGTAAAGAACTTCAAGCCTGATAGAGGCTTTTGAGCAAAAATAAGCCGCCTTTCACACCCAGTACAGAATATACGCTGAGATCCAGAGCAGTTAAAGAAACTAAAGCCTGATAGAGAGGCCTCTGAGCAAAACTAAGCGGCCTTTCACACCCATTACAGAATGGGACGCTGAGAACCAGAGCAGTTAAAGAAACTCAAGCCTGATAGAGAGGCCTCTGAGCAAAATTAAGCGGCCTTTCACACCCATTACAGAATGGGACGCTGAGAACCAGAGCAGTTAAAGAAACTCAAGCCTGATAGAGAGGCCTCTGAGCAAAATTAAGCGGCCTTTCACACCCAGTACAGAATGGGACGCTGAGAACCAGAGCAGTTAAGGAACCTCAAGCCTGATAGAGAGGCCTCTGAGCAAAATTAAGCGTACTTTCACACCCAGTACAGAATGGGACGCTGAGAACCAGAGCAGTTAAAGAAACTCAAGCCTGATAGAGAGGCCTCTGAGCAAAATTAAGCGGCCTTTCACACCCAGTACAGAATGGGACGCTGAGAACCAGAGCAGTTAAAGAAACTCAAGCTTGATAGAGAGGCCTCTGAGCCAAATTAAGCGGCCTTAACACCCAGTACACAATGGGACGCTGAGAACCAGAGCAGTTAAAGAACCTCAAGCCTGATACAGGCCTCTGAGCAAAATTAAGCGGCCTTTCACACCAAGTACAGAATGGGACGTTGAGAACCAGGGCAGTTAAATAAACTCAAGCCTGATAGAGAGGCCTCTGAGCAAAATTAAGCGGCCTTTCACACCCAGTACAGAATGGGACGCTGAGAACCACAGCAGTTAAAGAACCTCAAGCCTGATAGAGAGGCCACTGAGACAAAATTAAGCGGCCTTTCACACCCAGTACAGAATGGGACGCTGAGAACCAGAGCAGTTAAAGAACCTCAAGCCTGATAGAGAGGCCTCTGAGCAAAATTAAGCGGTCTTTCACACATAGTACAGGATGGGACGCTGAGAACCACAGCAGTTAAAGAACCTCAAGCCTGATAGAGAGGCATCTGAGCAAAATTAAGCGGCCTTTCACACCAGTACAGAATGGGACGCTGAGAACCAGAGCAGTTAAAGAACCTAAAGCCTGATAGAGAGGCTTCTGAGCACAATTAAGCGGCCTTTCACACCCAGTACAGAATAGGACGCTAAGAACCACAACAGTTAAAGAACCCCAAGCCTGATAGAAAGTCCTTTGAGACAAAATTAAGCGGCCTTTCACACCCATTACAGAATGGGACGCTGAGAACCAGAGCAGTTAAAGAACCTCAAGCCTGATAGAGAGGCCTCTGAGCCAAATGAAGCGGCCTTTCACACCCAGTACAGAATGGGACGCTGAGAACCAGAGTACTTAAAGAACCTCAAGCCTGATAGAGGCCTCTGGGCAAAATTAAGCGACCTTTTACACCCAGTACAGAATGGGACGCTGAGAACCAGAGCAGTTAAAGAACCTCAAGCCTGTTAGAGAGGCATCTGAGTGAAATTAAGCGGCCTTTCACACCCAGTACAGAATGTGACGCTAAGAACCAGAGCAGTTAAAGAACCTCAAGCCTGATAGAGAGAAATCTGAGAAAAATTAAGCGGCCTTTCACATCGAGTACAGAATGGGACGCTGAGAACCAGAGCAGTTAAAGTACCTCAAGCCTGATAGAGAGGCCTCTGAGCAAAATTAAGCGGCCTTTCACACCGAGTACAGAATGGGACGCTGAGAACCACAGTAGTTAAAGAACCTCAAGCCTTATAGAGAGGCCTCTGAGCAAAATTAAGCGGCCTTTCACACCCAGTACAGAATGGAACGCTGAGATCCAGAGCAGTTAAAGAAACTCAAGCCAGATAGAGAGGCCTCTGAGCAAAACTAAGCGGCCTTTCACACCCAGTATAGATAGGGACTCTGAGATCTATAGCAGTTAAAGAATCTCAAGCTTGATAGAGAGGCCTCTGAGCAAAATAAAGCAGCCTTTCACACCCAGTACAGAATGGGACGCTGAGAACCGGAACTGTTAAAGAACTTCAAGTCTGATAGAGAGACCTCTGAGCAAAATTAAGCGGCCTTTCACCCCCAGTACAGAATGGGACGCTGAGAACCACAGCAGTTAAAGGACCTCAAGCCTGATAGAGAGGCCTCTGAGCAAAATTAAGCGGCATTTCACACACAGTAAAGAATGGGACGTTGAGAACCAGAGCAGTTAAATAACCTCAAGCCTGATAGAGAGGCCTCTGAGCAACATTAAGCGGCCTTTCACACCCAGTACAGAATGGGACGCTGAGAACCACAGCAGTTAAAGAACCTCAAGCCTGATAGAGAGGCCACTGAGACAAAATTAAGCGGCCTTTCACACCCAGTACAGAATGGGACGCTGAGAACCAGAGCAGTTAAAGAACCTCAAGCCTGATAGAGAGACGTCTGAGCAAAATTAAGCGGTCTTTCACACCCAGTACAGAATGGGACACTGAGAACCAGAGCAGTTAAAGAACCTCAAGCCTGATAGAGAGGCCTCTGAGCACAATTAAGCGGCCTTTCACACCCAGTAAAGAATAGGACGCTAAGAACCACAGCAGTTAAAGAACCCCAAGCCTGATAGAGAGAACTCTGAGCAAAATTAAGCGGCCTTTCACACCCAGTACCGAATGGTACGCTGAGAACCAGAGTACATAAAAAACCTCAAGCCTGATAGAGAGGCCTCTGGGCCAAATTAAGCGACCTTTTCCAACCAGTAAAGAATGGGACGCTGAGAACCAGAGCAGTTGAAGAAACTCAAGTCTGATAGAGAGGCCTCTGAGCAAAATTAAGCGGCCTTTCACACCCAGTACAGAATGGGACGCTGAGAGCCAGAGTACTTAAAGAACCTCAAGCCTGATAGAGAGGCCTCTGGTCAAAATTAAGCGACCTTTTACAACCAGTAAAGAATGGGACGCTGAGAACCAGAGCAGTTAAAGAACCTCAAGCCTGATTGAGAGGCCTCTGAGCAAAATTAAGCGGCCTTACACACATAGTACTGAATGGGACGCTGAGAACCACAGCAGTTAAAGAACCTCAAGCCTGATAGAGAGGCCGCTGAGCAAAATTAAGCGGGCTTTCACACCCAGTGCAGAATGGGACGCTGAGAACCACAGCAGTTAAAGAACCTCAAGCCTGATAGAGAGGCCTCTCAGCAAAATAAAGCGGCCTTTTACACCCGGTACAGAATGGGACGCTGAGAACCAGCGCAGTTAAAGAACATCAAGCCTGATAGAGAGGCCTCTGAACAAAATAAAGCGGCATTTCACACCCGGTACAGAATGGGACGCTGAGAACCACAGCAGTTAAAGAACCTCAAGCCTAACAGAGAGGCCGCTGAGACAAAATTAAGCGGCCTTTCACACCCAGTACAGAATGGGACGCTGAGAACCAGAGCAGTTAAATAATCTCAAGCCTGATAGAGAGGCCTCTGAGCAAAATTAAGCGGTCTTTCACACCCAATACAGAATGGGACGCTGAGAACCAGAAAAGTTAAAGAACCTCAAGCCTGATAGAGAGGCTTCTGAGCAAAATTAAGCGGCCTTTCACACCCAGTACAGAATGGGACGCTAAGAACCACAGCAGTTAAAGAACTTCAAACCTGATAGAGAGGCCTCTGAGCCAAAATTAAGCGGCCTTTCACATCCAGTACAGAATGGGACGCTAACAACCACAGCAGTTAAAGAACCCCAAACCTGATAGAGAGGCCTCTGAGCCAAAATTAAGCGGCCTTTCACATCCAGTACAGAATGGGACGCTGAGAACCACAGCAGTTAAAGAATCTCAGGCCTGATAGAGAGGCCTCTGAGCCAAATTAAGCGGCCTTACACACCCAATACAGAATGGGACGCTGAGAATCAGAGTGCTTAAAGAACCTCAGGCCTGATAGAGAGGCCTCTGAGCAAAATCA
The DNA here is from genome assembly GCA_030762935.1 of Hymenopus coronatus. NCBI lineage: Eukaryota > Metazoa > Arthropoda > Insecta > Mantodea > Hymenopodidae > Hymenopus > Hymenopus coronatus. The sequence goes on along the minus strand of CM060897.1, from coordinate 2,247,807 downwards.
ACCGGCCTTTCACACCCAGTACGGAATGGGACGCTGAGAACCAGAGCAGTTAAAGAACCTCAGGCGTGATAGAGAGGCCTCTGAGCAAAATTAACCGGCCCTTCACACCCAGTACGGAATGGGACGCTGAGAACCACAGCAGTTAAAGAACCTCAGGCCTGATAGAGAGGAATCTGAGTAAAATTAAGCGGCCTTTCACACCCAGTTTGGAATGGGATGCTGAGAACCAGAGCAGTTAAAGAACCTCAAATCTGATAGAGAGGCCTCTGAGCAAAATTAAGCGGCCTTTCACACATAGTACAGAATGGGACGCTGAGAACCAGAGCAGTTAAAGAACCTCAAGCCTGATAGACAGGCATCTGAGTGATATTAAGCGGCCTTTCACACCCAGTACAGAATGGGACGCTAAGAACCAGAGCAGTTAAAGAACCTCAAGCCTGATAGAGAGGCCTCCGAGCAAAATATAGCGGCCTTACACACCCAGTACAGAATGGAACGCTGAGAACCACAGCAGTTAAAGAACCTCAAGCCTGATAGAGAGGCCGCTGAGCAAAATTAAGCGGCCTTTCACACTCAGCACAGAATGGGACTCTGAGAACCACAGCAGTTAAAGAACCTCAAGCCTGATAGAGAGGCCTCTGAGCAAAATTAAGCGGCCTTTCACACCCAGTACAGAATAGGACGCTGAGAACCAGAGCAGTTAAAAAACATCAAGCCTGATAGAGAGGCCTCTGAGCAAAATTAAGCGACCTTTCACACATAGTACAGGATGGGACCCTGAGAACCACAGCAGTTAAAGAACCTCAAGCCTGATAGAGAGGCCTCTGAGCAAAATTAAGCGGCCTTTCACACCCAGTACAGAATGGGACGCTGAGAACCAGAGCAGTTAAAGAAACTCAAGCTTGATAGAGAGGCCTCTGAGCCAAATTAAGCGGCCTTAACACCCAGTACACAATGGGACGCTGAGAACCAGAGCAGTTAAAGAACCTCAAGCCTGATAGAGAGGCCTCTGAGCAAAATTAAGCAGTCTTTCACACCAAGTACAGAATGGGACGTTGAGAACCAGAGCAGTTAAATAACCTCAAGCCTGATAGAGAGGCCTCTGAGCAAAATTAAGCGGCCTTTCACACCCAGTACAGAGTGGGACGCTGAGAACCACAGGAGTTAAAGAACCTCAAGCCTGATAAAGAGGCCACTGAGACAAAATAAAGCGGCCTTTCACACCCAGTACAGAATGGGACGCTGAGAACCACAGCAGTTAAAGAACCTCAAGCCTGATAGAGAGGCGTCTGAGCAAAATTAAGCGGTCTTTCACACCCAGTACAGAATGGGACGCTGAGAACCACAGCAGTTAAAGAACCTCAAGCCTGATAGAGAGACCTCTGATCAAAATTAAGCTGCCTTTCACACCCAGTACAGAATGGGACGCTGAGAACCACAGCAGTAAAAGGACCTCAAGCCTGATAGAGAGGCGACTGAGCAAAATTAAGCGGTCTTTCACACCCAGTACAAAATGGGACGCTGAGAACCAGAGCAGTTAAAGAACCTCAAGCCTGATAGAGAGGCCTCTGAGCACAATTAAGCGGCCTTTCACACCCAGTACAGAATAGGACGCTAAGAACCACAGCAGTTAAAGAACCCCAAGCCTGATAGAGAGGCCTCTGAGCAAAATTAAGCGGCCTTTCACACCCAGTACAGAATGGGACGCTGAGAACCAGAGCAGTTAAAGAACCTCAAGCCTGATAGAGAGTCCTCTGAGCCAAATGAAGCGTCCTTTCACACCCAGTACAGAATGGGACGCTGAGAACCAGAGTACTTAAAGAACCTCAAGCCTGATAGAGAGGCCTCTGGGCAAAATTAAGCGCCCTTTAAAACCAGTACAGAATGGGACGCTGAGAACCAGAGCAGTTAAAGAACCTCAAGCCTGACAGAGGCATCTGAGCATAATTAAACGGCCTTTCACACCCAGTACAGAATGGCACGCTGAGAAGCAGAGCAGTTAAAGAACCTCAAGCCTGATAGAGAGGCCGCTGAGCTAAATTAAGCGGCCTTTCACACCCATTACAGAATGGGATGCTGAGAACCACAGCAGGTAAAGAACCTCAAGCCTGATAGAGGCTTTCGAGCAAAATTAAGTGGCCTTTCACACCCAGTACAGAATGGACGCTGAGAACCACAGCAGTTAAAGAATCTCAAGCTTGATAGAGAGGCCTCTGAGCAAAATAAAGCAGCCTTTCACACCCAGTACAGAATGGGACGCTGAGAACCAGAACTGTTAAAGAACTTTAAGTCTGATAGAGAGACCTCTGAGCAAAATTAAGCGGCCTTTCACCCCCAGTACAGAATGGGACGCTGAGAACCACAGCAGTTAAAGGACCTCAAGCCTGATAGAGAGGCCTCTGAGCAAAATTAAGCGGCATTTCACACCCAGTAAAGAATGGGACGCTGAGAACCAGAGCAGTTGAAGAACCTCAAGCCTGATAGAGAGGCCTCTGAGCAAAATTAAGCGGCCTTTCACACCAAGTACAGAATGTGACGTTGAGAACCAGAGCAGTTAAATAACCTCAAGCCTGATAGAGAGGCCTCTGAGCAAAATTAAGCGGCCTTTCACACCCAGTACAGAATGGGACGCTGAGAACCACAGCAGTTAAAGAACCTCAAGCCTGATAGAGAGGCCACTGAGACAAAATTAAGCGGCCTTTCACACCCAGTACAGAATGGGACGCTGAGAACCAGAGCAGTTAAAGAACCTCAAGCCTGATAGAGAGGCCTCTGAGCACAATTAAGCGGCCTTTCACACCCAGTACAGAATAGGACGCTAAGAACCACAGCAGTTAAAGAACCCCAAGCCTGATAGAGAGAACTCTGAGCAAAATTAAGCGTCCTTTCACACCCAGTACAGAATGGGACGCTGAGAGCCAAGTACTTAAAGAACCTCAAGCCTGATAGAGAGGCCTCTGGGCAAAATTAAGCGACCTTTTACACCCAGTAAAGAATGGGACGCTGAGAACCAGAGCAGTTGAAGAAACTCAAGTCTGATAGAGAGGCCTCTGAGCAAAATTAAGCGACCTTTCACACCCAGTACAGAATAGGACGCTGAGAACCACAGCAGTTAAAGAACCTCAAGCCTGATATAGAGGCCTCTGAGCAAAATTAAGCGGCCTTTCACACCCAGTACAGAATGGGACGCTGAGAACCACAGCAGTTAAAGAACCTCAAGCCTGACAGAGGCATCTGAGCATAATTAAGCGGCCTTTCACACCCAGCACAGAATGGCACGCTGAGAACCAGAGCAGTTAAAGAAACTCAAGTCTGATAGAGAGGCCTCTGAGCAAAATTAAGCGGCCTTTCACACCCAGCACAGAATGGCACGCTGAGAAGCACAGCAGTTAAAGAACCTCAAGCCTGATAGAGAGGCCGCTGAGCTAAATAAAGCGGCCTTTTACACCCTGTACAGAATGGCACGCTGAGAAGCAGAGCAGTTAAAGAACCTCAAGCCTGATAGAACAAAATAAAGCGGCATTTCACACCCGGTACAGAATGGGACGCTGAGAACCACAGCAGTTAAAGAACCTCAAGCCTAACAGAGAGGCCGCTGAGACAAAATTCAGCGGCCTTTCACACCCAGTACAGAATGGGACGCTGAGAACCAGAGCAGTTAAATAATCACAAGCCTGATAGAGAGGCCTCTGAGCAAAATTAAGCGGTCTTTCACAACCAATACAGAATGGGACGCTGAGAACCAGAAAAGTTAAAGAACCTCAAGCCTGATAGAGAGGCCTCTGAGCAAAATTAAGCGGCCTTTCACACCCAGTACAGAATGGGACGCTAAGAACCACAGCAGTTAAAGAACCCCAAACCTGATAGAGAGGCCTCTGAGCCAAAATTAAGCGGCCTTACACATCCAGTACAGAATGGGACGCTAAGAACCACAGCAGTTCAAGAATCTCAGGCCTGATAGAGAGACCTCTGAGCAAAATTAAGCTGCCTTTTACACCCAGTACAGAATGGGACGCTGAGAATCACAGCAGTTAAAGGACCTCAAGCCTGATAGAGAGGCGTCTGAGCAAAATTAAGCGGTCTTTCACACCCAGTACAGAATGGGACGCTGAGAACCACAGCAGTTAAAGAACCTCAAGCCTGATAGACAGGCATCTGAGTGATATTAAGCGGCCTTTCACACCCAGTACAGAATGGGACGCTAAGAACCAGAGCAGTTAAAGAACCTCAAGCCTGATAGAGAGGCCTCTGAGCAAAATTAAGCGGCCTTACACACCCAGTACAGAATGGAACGCTGAGAACCACAGCAGTTAAAGAACCTCAAGCCTGATAGAGAGGCCGCTGAGCAAAATTAAGCGGCCTTTCACACTCAGCACAGAATGGGACTCTGAGAACCACAGCAGTTAAAGAACCTCAAGCCTGATAGAGAGGCCTCTGAGCAAAATTAAGCGGCCTTTCACACCCAGTACAGAATAGGACGCTGAGAACCAGAGCAGTTAAAAAACATCAAGCCTGATAGAGAGGCCTCTGAGCAAAATTAAGCGGCCTTTCACACATAGTACAGGATGGGACCCTGAGAACCACAGCAGTTAAAGAACCTCAAGCCTGATAGAGAGGCCTCTGAGCAAAATTAAGCGGCCTTTCACACCCAGTACAGAATGGGACGCTGAGAACCAGAGCAGTTAAAGAAACTCAAGCTTGATAGAGAGGCCTCTGAGCCAAATTAAGCGGCCTTAACACCCAGTACACAATGGGACGCTGAGAACCAGAGCAGTTAAAGAACCTCAAGCCTGATAGAGAGGCCTCTGAGCAAAATTAAGCAGCCTTTCACACCAAGTACAGAATGGGATGTTGAGAACCAGAGCAGTTAAATAACCTCAAGCCTGATAGAGAGGCCTCTGAGCAAAATTAAGCGGCCTTTCACACCCAGTACAGAGTGGGACGCTGAAAACCACAGGAGTTAAAGAAGCTCAAGCCTGATAAAGAGGCCACTGAGACAAAATTAAGCGGCCTTTCACACCCAGTACAGAATGGGACGCTGAGAGCCAGAGCAGTTAAAGAACCTCAAGCCTGATAGAGAGGCGTCTGAGCAAAATTAAGCGGTCTTTCACACCCAGTACAGAATGGGACGCTGAGAACCAGAGCAGTTAAAGAACCTCAAGCCTGATAGAGAGACCTCTGAGCAAAATTAAGCTGCCTTTCACACCCAGTACAGAATGGGACGCTGAGAACCACAGCAGTTAAAGGACCTCAAGCCTGATAGAGAGGCGTCTGAGCAAAATTAAGCGGTCTTTCACACCCAGTACAGAATGGGACGCTGAGAACCAGAGCAGTTAAAGAACCTCAAGCCTGATAGAGAGAACTCTGAGCAAAATTAAGCGGTCTTTCACACCCAGTACAGAATGGGACGCTGAGAACCAGAGCAGTTAAAGAACCTCAAGCCTGATAGAGAGGCCTCTGAGCACAATTAAGCGGCCTTTCACACCCAGTACAGAATAGGACGCTAAGAACCACAGCAGTTAAAGAACCCCAAGCCTGATAGAGAGGCCTCTGAGCAAAATTAAGCGGCCTTTCACACCCAGTACAGAATGGGACGCTGAGAACCAGAGCAGTTAAACAACCTCAAGCCTGATAGAGAGTCCTCTGAGCCAAATGAAGCGTCCTTTCACACCCAGTGCAGAATGGGACGCTGAGAACCAGAGTACTTAAAGAACCTCAGGCCTGATAGAGAGGCCTCTGGGCAAAATTAAGCGACCTTTTACACCCAGTACAGAATGGGACGCTGAGAACCAGAGCAGTTGAAGAAACTCAAGTCTGATAGAGAGGCCTCTGAGCAAAATTAAGCGGCCTTTCACACCCGGTACAGAATGGGACGCTGAGAACCAGAGCAGTTAAAGAACCTCAAGCCTGACAGAGGCATCTGAGCATAATTAAACGGCCTTTCACACCCAGTACAGAATGGCACGCTGAGAAGCAGAGCAGTTAAAGAACCTCAAGCCTGATAGAGAGGCCGCTGAGCTAAATTAAGCGGCCTTTCACACCCATTACAGAATGGGATGCTGAGAACCACAGCAGGTAAAGAACCTCAAGCCTGATAGAGGCTTTCGAGCAAAATTAAGTGGCCTTTCACACCCAGTACAGAATGGACGCTGAGATCCAGAGCAGTTAAAGAAACTCAAGCCCGATAGAGAGGCCTCTGAGCAAAACTAAGTGGCCTTTCACACCCAGTATAGATAGGGACGCTGAGATCTATAGCAGTTAAAGAATCTCAAGCTTGATAGAGAGGCCTCTGAGCAAAATAAAGCAGCCTTTCACACCCAGTACAGAATGGGACGCTGAGAACCAGAACTGTTAAAGAACTTCAAGTCTGATAGAGAGACCTCTGAGCAAAATTAAGCGGCCTTTCACCCCCAGTACAGAATGGGACGCTGAGAACCACAGCAGTTAAAGAACCTCAAGCCTGATAGAGAGGCCGCTGAGCTAAATAAAGCGGCCTTTTACACCCAGTACAGAATGGCACGCTGAGAAGCAGAGCAGTTAAAGAACCTCAAGCCTGATAGAGAGGCCTCTGAACAAAATAAAGCGGCATTTCACACCCGGTACAGAATGGGACGCTGAGAACCACAGCAGTTAAAGAACCTCAAGCCTAACAGAGAGGCCGCTGAGACAAAATTCAGCGGCCTTTCACACCCAGTACAGAATGGGACGCTGAGAACCAGCGCAGTTAAATAATCTCAAGCCTGATAGAGAGGCCTCTGAGCAAAATTAAGCGGTCTTTCACACCCAATACAGAATGGGACGCTGAGAACCAGAAAAGTTAAAGAACCTCAAGCCTGATAGAGAGGCCTCTGAGCAAAATTAAACGACCTTTCACACCCAGTACAGAATGGGACGCTAAGAACCACAGCAGTTAAAGAACCCCAAACCTGATAGAGAGGCCTCTGAGCCAAAATTAAGCGGCCTTTCACATCCAGTACAGAATGGGACGCTGAGAACCACAGCAGTTAAAGAATCTCAGGCCTGATAGAGAGGCCTCTGAGCCAAATTAAGCGGCCTTACACACCCAGTACAGAATGGGACGCTAAGAACCACAGCAGTTAAAGAACCCCAAACCTGATAGAGAGGCTTCTGAGCCAAAATTAAGCGGCCTTTCACATCCAGTACAGAATGGGACGCTGAGAACCACAGCAGTTAAAGAACCTCAAGCCTGATAAAGAGGCCACTGAGACAAAATTAAGCGGCCTTTCACACCCAGTACAGAATGGGACGCTGAGAACCAGAGCAGTTAAAGAACCTCAAGCCTGATAGAGAGGCGTCTGTGCAAAATTAAGCGGTCTTTCACACCCAGAACAGAATGGGACTCTGAGAACCAGAGCTGTTAAAGAACCTCAAGCCTGATAGAGAGGCCTCTGAGCACAATTAAGCGGCCCTTCACACCCAGTACAGAATAGGCCGCTAAGAACCACAGCAGTTAAAGAACCCCAAGATTGATAGAGAGGCCTCAGAGCAAAATTAAGCGGCCTTTCACACCCAGTACAGAATGGGACGCTGAGAACCAGAGCAGTGAAAGAACCTCAAGCCTGATAGAGAGGCCTCTGAGCAAAATTAAGCGGCCTTTCACACCCAGTACAGAATGGGACGCTGAGAACCACAGCAGTTAAAGAACCTCAAGCCTGATAGAGAGTCCTCTGAGCCAAATGAAGCGGCCTTTCACACCCAGTACAGAATGGGACGCTGAGAACCAGAGCAGTTAAAGAACCTCAAGCATGATAGAGAGGCCTCTGAGCAAAATTAAGTGTCTTTTCTCACCCAGTGCAGAATGGGACGCTGAGAACCAGAGTACTTAAAGAACCTCAAGCCTGATAGAGAGGCCTCTGGGCAAAATTAAGCGACCTTTTACTCCCAGTACAGAATGGGACGCTGAGAACCAGAGCAGTTGAAGAAACTCAAGTCTGATAGAGAGGCCTCTGAGCAAAATTAAGCGGCCTTTCACACCCGGTACAGAATGGGACGCTGAGAACCAGAGCAGTTAAAGAACCTCAAGCCTGACAGAGGCAACTGAGCATAATTAAGCGGCCTTTCACACCCAGTACAGAATGGCACGCTGAGAAGCAGAGCAGTTAAAAAACCTACAGCCTGATAGAGAGGCCGCTGAGCTAAATTAAGCGGCCTTTCACACCCATTACAGAATGGGATGCTGACAACCACAGCAGGTAAAGAACCTCAAGCCTGATAGAGGCTTTTGAGCAAAATTAAGTGGCCTTTCACACCCAGTACAGAATGGACGCTGAGATCCAGAGCAGTTAAAGAAACTCAAGCCCGATAGAGAGGCCTCTGAGCAAAACTAAGCGGCCTTTCACACCCAGTATACATAGGGACGCTGAGATCTATAGCAGTTAAAGAATCTCAAGCTTGATAGAGAGGCCTCTGAGCAAAATAAAGCAGCCCTTCACACCCAGTACAGAATGGGACGCTGAGAACCAGAACTGTTAAAGAACTTCAAGTCTGATAGAGAGACCTCTGAGCAAAATTAAGCGGCCTTTCACCCCCAGTACAGAATGGGACGCTGAGAACCACAGCAGTTAAAGGACCTCAAGCCTGATAGAGAGGCCTCTGAGCAAAATTAAGCGGCATTTCACACCCAGTAAAGAATGGGACGCTGAGAACCACAGCAGTTGAAGAACCTCAAGCCTGATAGAGAGGCCTCTGAGCAAAATTAAGCGGCCTTTCACACCCAGTACAGAATGGGACGCTGAGAACCAGAGCAGTTAAAGAACCTCAAGCCTGATAGAGAGGCCTCTGAGCAAAATTAAGCGGCCTTTCACACCAAGTACAGAATGGGACGTTGAGAACCAGAGCAGTTAAATAACCTCAAGCCTGATAGAGAGGCCTCTGAGCAAAATTAAGCGGCATTTCACACCCAGTACAGAATGGGACGCTGAGAACCACAGCAGTTAAAGAACCTCAAGCCTGATATAGAGGCCACTGAGACAAAATTAAGCGGCCTTTCACACCCAGTACAGAATGGGACGCTGAGAACCAGAGCAGTTAAAGAACCTCAAGCATGATAGAGAGGCGTCTGAGCAAAATTAAGCGGTCTTTCTCACCCAGTACAGAATGTTACAATGAGAACCACAGCAGTTAAAGAACCTCAAGCCTGATAGAGAGGCCTCTGAGCACAATTAAGCGGCCTTTCACACCCAGTACAGAATAGGACGCTAAGAACCACAGCAGTTAAAGAACCCCAAGCCTGATTGAGAGAACTCTGAGCAAAATTAAGCGGCCTTTCACACCCAGTACAGAATGGGACGCTGAGAGCCAGAGTACTTAAAGAACCTCAAGCCTGATAGAGAGGCCTCTGGGCAAAATTAAGCGACCTTTTACACCCAGTAAAGAATGGGACGCTGAGAACCAGAGCAGTTGAAGAAACTCAAGCCTGATATAGAGGCCGCTGAGACAAAATTAAGCGGCCTTTCACACCCAGTACAGAATTGGACGCTGAGAACCAGAGCAGTTAAATAATCTCAAGCCTGATAGAGAGGCGTCTGAGCAAAATTAAGCGGTCTTTCACACCCAATACAGAATGGGACGCTGAGAACCAGAAAAGTTAAAGAACCTCAAGCCTGATAGAGAGGCCTCTGAGCAAAATTAAGCGGCCTTTCACACCCAGTACAGAATGGCACGCTGAGAAGCAGAGCAGTTAAAGAACCTCAAGCCTGATAGAGAGGCCGCTGAGCTAAATTAAGCGGCCTTTCACACCCAGTACAGAATGGAACGCTGAGAACCAGAGCAGTTAAAGAACCTCAAGCCTGATTGAGAGGCCTCTGAGCAAAATTAAGCGGCCTTACACACATAGTACTGAATGGGACGCTGAGAACCACAGCAGTTAAAGAACCTCAAGCCTGATAGAGAGGCCGCTGAGCAAAATTAAGCGGCCTTTCACACCCAGTACAGAATGGGACGCTGAGAACCACAGCAGTTAAAGAACCTCAAGCCTGATATAGAGGCCCCTGAGCAAAATAAAGGGGCCTTTTACACCCGGTACAGAATGGGACGCTGAGAACCAGCGCAGTTAAAGAACATCAAGCCTGATAGAGAGGCCTCTGAACAAAATTAAGCGGCATTTCACACCCGGTACAGAATGGGACGCTGAGAACCACAGCATTTAAAGAACCTCAAGCCTAACAGAGAGGCCGCTGAGACAAAATTAAGCGGCCTTTCACACCCAGTACAGAATTGGACGCTGAGAACCAGAGCAGTTAAATAATCTCAAGTCTGATAGAGAGGCCTCTGAGCAAAATTAAGCGGTCTTTCACACCCAATACAGAATGGGACGCTGAGAACCAGAAAAGTTAAAGAACCTCAAGCCTGATAGAGAGACCTCTGAGCAAAATTAAGCGGCCTTTCACACCCAGTACAGAATGGGACGCTAAGAACCACAGCAGTTAAAGAACCCCAAACCTGATAGAGAGGCCTCTGAGCCAAAATTAAGCGGCCTTTCACATCCAGTACAGAATGGGACGCTGAGAACCACAGCAGTTAAAGAATCTCAGGCCTGATAGAGAGGCCTCTGAGCCAAATTAAGCGGCCTTACACACCCAGTACAGAATGGGACGCTAAGAACCACAGCAGTTAAAGAACCCCAAACCTGATAGAGAGGCCTCTGAGCCAAAATTAAGCGGCCTTTCACATCCAGTACAGAATGGGACGCTGAGAACCACACCAGTTAAAGAATCTCAGGCCTGATAGAGAGGCCTCTGAGCCAAATTAAGCGGCCTTACACACCCAGTACAGAATGGGACGCTGAGAATCAGAGTGCTTAAAGAACCTCAGGCCTGATAGAGAGGCGTCTGAGCAAAATCAACCGGCCTTTCACACCCAGTACGGAATGGGACGCTGAGAACCAGAGCAGTTAAAGAACCTCAGGCGTGATAGAGAGGCCTCTGAGCAAAATTAACCGGCCTTTCACACCCAGTACGGAATGGGCCGCTGAGAACCACAGCAGTTAAAGAACCTCAGGCCTGATAGAGAGGCCTCTGAGCAAAATTAAGCGGCCTTTCACACCCAGTTTGGAATGGGATGCTGAGAACCAGAGCAATTAAAGAACCTCAAATCTGATAGAGAGGCCTCTGAGCAAAATTAAGCGGCCTTTCACACCCAGCACAGAATGGGACGCTGAGAACCAGGGCAGTTAAAGAACCTCAGGCCTGATAGAGAGGCCTCTGAACAAAATTAAGCGGCCTTTCACACCCAGTACAGAATGGGACGCTGAGAACCAGAGCAGTTAAAGAACCTCAAGCCTGATAGAGAGGCCTCTGAGCAAAATTAAGCGGCCTTTCACACATAGTACAGAATGGGACGCTGAGAACCACAGCAGTTAAAGAACCTCAAGCCTGATAGAGAGGCATCTGAGTGAAATTAAGCGGCCTTTCACACCCAGTACAGAATGGGACGCTAAGAACCAGAGCAGTTAAAGAACCTCAAACCTTATAGAGAGGCCTCTGAGCAAAATTAAGCGGCCTTACACACATAGTACAGAATGGGACGCTGAGAACCACAGCAGTTAAAGAACCTCAAGCCTGATAGAGAGGCCGCTGAGCAAAATTAAGCGGCCTTTCACACTCAGTACAGAATGGGACGCTGAGAACCACAGCAGTTAAAGAACCTCAAGCCTGATAGAGAGGCCTCTGAGCAAAATTAAGCGGCCTTTCACACCCAGTACAGAATGGGACGCTTAGAACCACAGCAGTTAAAGAACCTCAAGCCTGATAGAGAGGTCTCTGGGTAAAATTAAGCGGCCTTTCACACCCAGTACAGAATGGGACGCTGAGAACCACAGCAGTTAAAGAACCTCAAGCCTGATAGAGAGGCCTCTGGGTAAAATTAAGCGGCAATTCACACCCAGTACAGAATGGGACGCTGAGAACCAGAGCAGTTAAAGAACCTCAAGCCTGATAGAGAGGCCTCTGAGCATAATTAAGCGGCCTTTCACACATAGTACAGGATGGGACGCTGAGAACCACAGCAGTTAAAGAACCTCAAGCCTGATAGAGAGGCCTCTGAGCAAAATTAAGCGGCCTTTCACACCCAGTACAGAATGGGACGCTGAGAACCAGAGCAGTTAAAGAAACTCAAGCTTGATAGAGAGGCCTCTGAGCCAAATTAAGCGGCCTTAACACCCAGTACACAATGGGACGCTGAGAACCAGAGCAGTTAAAGAACCTCAAGTCTGATAGAGAGGCCTCTGAGCAAAATTAAGCAGCCTTTCACACCAAGTACAGAATGGGACGTTGAGAACCAGAGCAGTTAAATAACCTCAAGCCTGATAGAGAGGCCTCTCAGCAAAATTAAGCGGACTTTCACACCCAGTACAGAGTGGGACGCTGAGAACCACAGCAGTTAAAGAACCTCAAGCCTGATAGAGAGGCCACTGAGACAAAATTAAGCGGCCTTTCACACCCAGTACAGAATGGGACGCTGAGAACCAGAGCAGTTAAAGAACCTCAAGCCTGATAGAGAGGCGTCTGAGCAAAATTAAGCGGTCTTTCACACCCAGTACAGAATGGGACGCTGAGAATCAGAGCAGTTAAAGAACCTCAAGCCTGATAGGAGGCCTCTGAGCACAATTAAGCGGCCTTTCACACCCAGTACAGATTAAGACGCTAAGAACAACAGCAGTTAAAGAACCCCAAGCCTGATAGAGAGGCCTCTGAGCAAAATTAAGCGGCCTTTCACACCCAGTACAGAATGGGACGCTGAGAACCAGAGCAGTTAAAGAACCTCAAGCATGATAGAGAGGCCTCTGAGCAAAATTAAGTGTCTTTTCACACCCAGTGCAGAATGGGACGCTGAGAACCAGAGTACTTAAAGAACCTCAAGCCTGATAGAGAGGCCTCTGGGCAAAATTAAGCGACCTTTTACACCCAGTACAGAATGGGACGCTGAGAACCAGAGCAGTTTAAGAAACTCAAGTCTGATAGAGAGGCCTCTGAGCAAAATTAAGCGGCCTTTCACACCCAGTACAGAATGGGACGCTGAGAACCACAGCAGTTAAAGAACCTCAAGCCTGACAGAGAGTCCTCTGAGCAAAATTAAGCGGCCTTTCACACCCAGCACAGGATGGCACGCTGAGAAGCACAGCAGTTAAAGAAACTCAAGTCTGATAGAGAGGCCTCTGAGCAAAATTAAGCGGCCTTTCACACCCAGCACAGAATGGCACGCTGAGAAGCACAGCAGTTAAAGAACCTCAAGCCTGATAGAGAGGCCGCTGAGCTAAATAAAGCAGTCTTTTACACCCAGTACAGAATGGCACGCTGAGAACCAGAGCAGTTAAAGAACCTCAAACCTGATAGAGAGGCCTCTGAACAAAATAAAGCGGCATTTCACACCCGGTACAGAATGGGACGCTGAGAACCACAGCAGTTAAAGAACCTCAAGCCTAACAGAGAGGCCGCTGAGACAAAATTCAGCGGCCTTTCACACCCAGTACAGAATGGGACGCTGAGAACCAGAGCAGTTAAATAATCTCAAGCCTGATAGAGAGGCCTCTGAGCAAAATTAAGCGGTCTTTCTCACCCAATACAGAATGGGACGCTGAGAACCAGAAAAGTTAAAGAACCTCAAGCCTGATAGAGAGGCCTCTGAGCAAAATTAAGCGGCCTTTCACACCCAGTACAGAATGGGACGCTAAGAACCACAGCAGTTAAAGAACCCCAAACCTGATAGAGAGGCCTCTGAGCCAAAATTAAGCGGCCTTTCACATCCAGTACAGAATGGGACGCTAAGAACCACAGCAGTTAAAGAACCCCAAGCCTGATTGAGAGAACTCTGAGCAAAATTAAGCGGCCTTTCACACCCAGTACAGAATGGGACGCTGAGAACCAGAGCAGTTGAAGAAACTCAAGTCTGATAGAGAGGCCTCTGAGCAAAATTAAGCGACCTTTCACACCCAGTACAGAATGGCACGCTGAGAAGCAGAGCAGTTAAAGAACCTCAAGTCTGATATAGAGGCCGCTGAGACAAAATTAAGCGGCCTTTCACACCCAGTACAGAATTGGACGCTGAGAACCAGAGCAGTTAAATAATCTCAAGCCTGATAGAGAGGCGTCTGAGCAAAATTAAGCGGTCTTTCACACCCAATACAGAATGGGACGCTGAGAACCAGAAAAGTTAAAGAACCTCAAGCCTGATAGAGAGGCCTCTGAGCAAAATTAAGCGGCCTTTCACACCCAGTACAGAATGGCACGCTGAGAAGCAGAGCAGTTAAAGAACCTCAAGCCTGATAGAGAGGCCGCTGAGCTAAATTAAGCGGCCTTTCACACCCAGTACAGAATGGAACGCTGAGAACCAGAGCAGTTAAAGAACCTCAAGCCTGATTGAGAGGCCTCTGAGCAAAATTAAGCGGCCTTACACACATAGTACTGAATGGGACGCTGAGAACCACAGCAGTTAAAGAACCTCAAGCCTGATAGAGAGGCCGCTGAGCAAAATTAAGCGGCCTTTCACACCCAGTACAGAATGGGACGCTGAGAACCACAGCAGTTAAAGAACCTCAAGCCTGATATAGAGGCCCCTGAGCAAAATAAAGGGGCCTTTTACACCCGGTACAGAATGGGACGCTGAGAACCAGCGCAGTTAAAGAACATCAAGCCTGATAGAGAGGCCTCTGAACAAAATTAAGCGGCATTTCACACCCGGTACAGAATGGGACGCTGAGAACCACAGCATTTAAAGAACCTCAAGCCTAACAGAGAGGCCGCTGAGACAAAATTCAGCGGCCTTTCACACCCAGTACAGAATTGGACGCTGAGAACCAGAGCAGTTAAATAATCTCAAGTCTGATAGAGAGGCCTCTGAGCAAAATTAAGCGGTCTTTCACACCCAATACAGAATGGGACGCTGAGAACCAGAAAAGTTAAAGAACCTCAAGCCTGATAGAGAGTCCTCTGAGCCAAATGAAGCGGCCTTTCACACCCAGTACAGAATGGGACGCTGAGAACCAGAGCAGTTAAAGAACCTCAAGCATGATAGAGAGGCCTCTGAGCAAAATTAAGTGTCTTTTCTCACCCAGTGCAGAATGGGACGCTGAGAACCAGAGTACTTAAAGAACCTCAAGCCTGATAGAGAGGCCTCTGGGCAAAATTAAGCGACCTTTTACACCCAGTACAGAATGGGACGCTGAGAACCAGAGCAGTTGAAGAAACTCAAGTCTGATAGAGAGGCCTCTGAGCAAAATTAAGCGGCCTTTCACACCCGGTACAGAATGGGACGCTGAGAACCACAGCAGTTAGAGAACCTCAAGCCTGACAGAGGCATCTGAGCATAATTAAGCGGCCTTTCACACCCAGTACAGAATGGCACGCTGAGAAGCAGAGCAGTTAAAGAACCTACAGCCTGATAGAGAGGCCGCTGAGCTAAATTAAGCGGCCTTTCACACCCATTACAGAATGGGATGCTGACAACCACAGCAGGTAAAGAACCTCAAGCCTGATAGAGGCTTTTGAGCAAAATTAAGTGGCCTTTCACACCCAGTACAGAATGGACGCTGAGATCCAGAGCAGTTAAAGAAACTCAAGCCCGATAGAGAGGCCTCTGAGCAAAACTAAGCGGCCTTTCACACCCAGTATAGATAGGGACGCTGAGATCTATAGCAGTTAAAGAATCTCAAGCTTGATTGAGAGGCCTCTGAGCAAAATAAAGCAGCCCTTCACACCCAGTACAGAATGGGACGCTGAGAACCAGAACTGTTAAAGAACTTCAAGTCTGATAGAGAGACCTCTGAGCAAAATTAAGCGGCCTTTCACCCCCAGTACAGAATGGGACGCTGAGAACCACAGCAGTTAAAGGACCTCAAGCCTGATAGAGAGACCTCTGAGCAAAATTAAGCGGCATTTCACACCCAGTAAAGAATGGGACGCTGAGAACCACAGCAGTTGAAGAACCTCAAGCCTGATAGAGAGGCCTCTGAGCAAAATTAAGCGGCCTTTCACACCCAGTACAGAATGGGACGCTGAGAACCAGAGCAGTTAAAGAACCTCAAGCCTGATAGAGAGGCCTCTGAGCAAAATTAAGCGGCCTTTCACACCAAGTACAGAATGGGACGTTGAGAACCAGAGCAGTTAAATAACCTCAAGCCTGATAGAGAGGCCTCTGAGCAAAATTAAGCGGCCTTTCACACCCAGTACAGAATGGGACGCTGAGAACCACAGCAGTTAAAGAACCTCAAGCCTGATAGACAGGCCACTGAGACAAAATTAAGCGGCCTTTCACACCCAGTACAGAATGGGACGCTGAGAACCACAGCAGTTAAAGAACCTCAAGCCTGATAGAGAGGCCTCTGAGCACAATTAAGCGGCCTTTCACACCCAGTACAGAATAGGACGCTAAGAACCACAGCAGTTAAAGAACCCCAAGCCTGATAGAGAGAACTCTGATCAAAATTAGGCGGCCTTTCACACCCAGTACAGAATGGGACGCTGAGAGCCAGAGTACTTAAAGAACCTCAAGCCTGATAGAGAGGCCTCTGGGCAAAATTAAGCGACCTTTCACACCCAGTACAGAATGGGACGCTGAGAACCAGAGCAGTTGAAGAAACTCAAGTCTGATAGAGAGGCCTCTGAGCAAAATTAAGCGGCCTTTCACACCCAGTACAGAATTGGACGCTGAGAACCAGAGCAGTTAAATAATCTCAAGCCTGATAGAGAGGCGTCTGAGCAAAATTAAGCGGTCTTTCACACCCAATACAGAATGGGACGCTGAGAACCAGAAAAGTTAAAGAACCTCAAGCCTGATAGAGAGGCCTCTGAGCAAAATTAAGCGGCCTTTCACACCCAGTACAGAATGGCACGCTGAGAAGCAGAGCAGTTAAAGAACCTCAAGCCTGATAGAGAGGCCGCTGAGCTAAATTAAGCGGCCTTTCACACCCAGTACAGAATGGCACGCTGAGAAGCAGAGCAGTTAAGGAACCTCAAGCCTGATAGAGAGGCCGCTGAGCTAAATTAAGCGGCCTTTCACACCCAGTACAGAATGGAACGCTGAGAACCAGAGCAGTTAAAGAACCTCAAGCCTGATTGAGAGGCCTCTGAGCAAAATTAAGCGGCCTTACACACATAGTACTGAATGGGACGCTGAGAACCACAGCAGTTAAAGAACCTCAAGCCTGATAGAGAGGCCGCTGAGCAAAATTAAGCGGACTTTCACACCCAGTACAGAATGGGACGCTGAGAACCACAGCAGTTAAAGAACCTCAAGCCTGATATAGAGGCCCCTGAGCAAAATAAAGGGGCCTTTTACACCCGGTACAGAATGGGACGCTGAGAACCAGCGCAGTTAAAGAACATCAAGCCTGATAGAGAGGCCTCTGAACAAAATTAAGCGGCATTTCACACCCGGTACAGAATGGGACGCTGAGAACCACAGCAGTTAAAGAACCTCAAGCCTAACAGAGAGGCCGCTGAGACAAAATTAAGCGGCCTTTCACACCCAGTACAGAATTGGACGCTGAGAACCAGAGCAGTTAAATAATCTCAAGCCTGATAGAGAGGCCTCTGAGCAAAATTAAGCGGTCTTTCACACCCAATACAGAATGGGACGCTGAGAACCAGAAAAGTTAAAGAACCTCTAGCCTGATAGAGAGGCCTCTGAGCAAAATTAAGCGGCCTTTCACACCCAGTACAGAATGGGACGCTAAGAACCACAGCCGTTAAAGAACCCCAAACCTGATAGAGAGGCCTCTGAGCCAAAATTAAGCGGCCTTTCACAACCAGTACAGAATGGGACGCTGAGAACCACAGCAGTTAAAGAATCTCGGGCCTGATAGAGAGGCCTCTGAGCCAAATTAAGCGGCCTTACACACCCAGTACAGAATGGGACGCTAAGAACCACAGCAGTTAAAGAACCCCAAACCTGATAGAGAGGCCTCTGAGCCAAAATTAAGCGGCCTTTCACATCCAGTACAGAATGGGACGCTGAGAACCACACCAGTTAAAGAATCTCAGGCCTGATAGAGAGGCCTCTGAGCCAAATTAAGCGGCCTTACACACCCAGTACAGAATGGGACGCTGAGAATCAGAGTGCTTAAAGAACCTCAGGCCTGATAGAGAGGCGTCTGAGCAAAATCAACCGGCCTTTCACACCCAGTACGGAATGGGACGCTGAGAACCAGAGCAGTTAAAGAACCTCAGGCGTGATAGAGAGGCCTCTGAGCAAAATTAACCGGCCTTTCACACCCAGTACGGAATGGGCCGCTGAGAACCACAGCAGTTAGAGAACCTCAGGCCTGATAGAGAGGCCTCTCAGCAAAATTAAGCGGCCTTTCACACCCAGTTTGGAATGGGATGCTGAGAACCAGAGCAATTAAAGAACCTCAAATCTGATAGAGAGGCCTCTGAGCAAAATTAAGCGGCCTTTCACACCCAGCACAGAATGGGACGCTGAGAACCAGAGCAGTTAAAGAACCTCAGGCCTGATAGAGAGGCCTCTGAACAAAATTAAGCGGCCTTTCACACCCAGTACAGAATGGGACGCTGAGAACCAGAGCAGTTAAAGTACCTCAAGCCTGATAGAGAGGCCTCTGAGCAAAATTAAGCGGCCTTTCACACATAGTACAGAATGGGACACTGAGAACCACAGCAGTTAAAGAACCTCAAGCCTGATAGAGAGGCATCTGAGTGAAATTAAGCGGCCTTTCACACCCAGTACAGAATGGGACGCTAAGAACCAGAGCAGTTAAAGAACCTCAAGCCTCATAGAGAGGCCTCTGAGCAAAATTAAGCGGCCTTACACACATAGTACAGAATGGGACGCTGAGAACCACAGCAGTAAAGAACCTCAAGCCCGATAGAGAGGCCGCTGAGCAAAATTAAGCGGCCTTTCACACTCAGTACAGAATGGGACGCTGAGAACCACAGCAGTTAAAGAACCTCAAGCCTGATAGAGAGGCCTCTGAGCAAAATTAAGCGGCCTTTCACACCCAGTACAGAATGGGACGCTTAGAACCACAGCAGTTAAAGAACCTCAAGCCTGATAGAGAGGTCTCTGGGTAAAATTAAGCGGCCTTTCACACCCAGTACAGAATGGGACGCTGAGAACCACAGCAGTTAAAGAACCTCAAGCCTGATAGAGAGGCCTCTGGGTAAAATTAAGCGGCAATTCACACCCAGTACAGAATGGGACGCTGAGAACCAGAGCAGTTAAAGAACCTCAAGCCTGATAGAGAGGCCTCTGAGCAAAATTAAGCGGCCTTTCACACATAGTACAGGATGGGTCGCTGAGAACCACAGCAGTTAAAGAACCTCAAGCCTGATAGATAGGCCTCTGAGCAAAATTAAGCGGCCTTTCACACCCAGTACAGAATGGGACGCTGAGAACCAGAGCAGTTAAAGAAACTCAAGCTTGATAGAGAGGCCTCTGAGCCAAATTAAGCGGCCTTAACACCCAGTACACAATGGGACGCTGAGAACCAGAGCAGTTAAAGAACCTCAAGCCTGATACAGAGGCCTCTGAGCAAAATTAAGCAGCCTTTCACACCAAGTACAGAATGGGACGTTGAGAACCAGAGCAGATAAATAACCTCAAGCCTGATAGAGAGGCCTCTCAGCAAAATTAAGCGGCCTTTCACACCCAGTACAGAGTGGGACGCTGAGAACCACAGCAGTTAAAGAACCTCAAGCCTGATAGAGAGGCCACTGAGACAAAATTAAGCGGCCTTTCACACCCAGTACAGAATGGGACGCTGAGAACCAGAGCAGTTAAAGAACCTCAAGCCTGATAGAGAGGCGTCTGAGCAAAATTAAGCGGTCTTTCACACCCAGTACAGAATGGGACGCTGAGAACCAGAGCAGTTAAAGAACCTCAAGCCTGATAGGAGGCCTCTGAGCACAATTAAGCGGCCTTTCACACCCAGTACAGATTAAGACGCTAAGAACAACAGCAGTTAAAGAACCCCAAGCCTGATAGAGAGGCCTCTGAGCAAAATTAAGCGGCCTTTCACACCCAGTACAGAATGGGACGCTGAGAACCAGAGCAGTTAAAGAACCTCAAGCATGATAGAGAGGCCTCTGAGCAAAATTAAGTGTCTTTTCACACCCAGTGCAGAATGGGACGCTGAGAACCAGAGTACTTAAAGAACCTCAAGCCTGATAGAGAGGCCTCTGGGCAAAATTAAGCGTCCTTTTACACCCAGTACAGAATGGGACGCTGAGAACCAGAGCAGTTGAAGAAACTCAAGTCTGATAGAGAGGCCTCTGAGCAAAATTAAGCGGCCTTTCACACCCGGTACAGAATGGGACGCTGAGAACCAGAGCAGTTAAAGAACCTCAAGCCTGACAGAGGCATCTGAGCATAATTAAGCGGCCTTTCACACCCAGTACAGAATGGCACGCTGAGAAGCAGAGCAGTTAAAGAACCTCAAGCCTGATAGAGAGGCCGCTGAGCTAAATTAAGCGGACTTTCACACCAAATACGGAATGGGACGCTGAGAACCACAGCAGTTAAAGAACCTCAAGCCTGATAGAGAGGCCTCTGAGCAAAATTAAGCGGACTTTCACACCCAGTACAGAATGGGACGCTAAGAACCACAGCAGTTAAAGAACCCCAAACCTGATAGAGAGGCCTCTGAGCAAAATTAAGCGGCCTTTCACATCCAGTACAGAATGGGACGCTGAGAACCAGAGCAGTTAAAGAACCTCAAGCTTGATAGAGAGGCCTCTGAGCCAAATGAAGCGGCCTTTCACACCCAGTACAGAATGGGACGCTGAGAACCATAGCAGTTAAAGAACCTCAAGCCTGATAGAGAGGCCTCTGAGCAAAATTAAGCGGCCTTTCACACCCAGTTTGGAATGGGATGCTGAGAACCAGAGCAGTTAAAGAACCTCAAGCCTGATAAAGAGGCCTCTGATCAAAATTAAGTGGCCTTTCACACCCAGTACAGAATGGGACACTGAGAACCAGAGCAGTTAAAGAACCTCAAGCCTGATAGAGAGGCCTCTGAGCACAATTAAGCGGCCTTTCACACCCAGTACAGAATAGGACGCTAAGAACCACAGCAGTTAAAGAACCCCAAGCCTGATAGAGAGAACTCTGAGCAAAATTAAGCGGTCTTTCACACCCAGTACAGAATGGGACGCTGAGAAACAGAGCAGTTGAAGAACCTCAAGCCTGATATAGAGGCCTCTGAGCAAAATTTAGCGGCCTTTCACACCCGGTACAGAATGGGACGCTGAGAACCAGAGTACTTAAAGAACCTCAAGCCTGACAGAGAGGCCTCTGAGCAAAATTTAGCGGACTTTCACACCCAGTACAGAATGGGACGCTGAGAGCCAGAGTACTTAAAGAACCTCAAGCCTGATAGAGAGGCCTCTGGGCAAAATTAAGCGACCTTTTACACCCAGTAAAGAATGGGACGCTGAGAACCAGAGCAGTTAAAGAAACTCAAGTCTGATAGAGAGGCCTCTGAGCAAAATTAAGCGACCTTTCACACCCAGTACAGAATAGGACGCTGAGAACCACAGCAGTTAAAGAACCTCAAGCCTGATAGAGAGGCCTCTGAGCAAAATTAAGCGGCCTTACACACATAGTACTGAATGGGACGCTGAGAACCACAGCAGTTAAAGAACCTCAAGCCTGATAGAGAGGCCGCTGAGCAAAATTAAGCGGCCTTTCACACCCAGTACAGAATGGGACGCTGAGAACCACAGCAGTTACAGAACCTCAAGCCTGATATAGAGGCCTCTGAGCAAAATAAAGCGGCCTTTCACACCCGGTACAGAATGGGACGCTGAGAACCAGCGCAGTTAAAGAACCTCAAGCCTGATAGAGAGGCCTCTGAACAAAATTAAGCGGCATTTCACACCCGGTACAGAATGGGACGCTGAGAACCACAGCAGTTAAAGAACCTCAAGCCTAACAGAGAGGCCGCTGAGACAAAATTAAGCGGCCTTTCACACCCAGTACAGAATGGGACGCTGAGAACCAGAGCTGTTAAAGAACCTCAGGCCTGATAGAGAGGCCTCTGAGCAAAATTAAGCGGCCTTTCACACATAGTACAGAATGGGACGCTGAGAACCACAGCGGTTAAAGAACCTCAAGCCTGATAGAGAGGCATCTGAGTGAAATTAAGCGGCCTTTCACACCCAGTACAGAATGGGACGCTAAGAACCAGAGCAGTTAAAGAACCTTAAGCCTCATAGAGAGGCCTCTGAGCAAAATTAAGCGGCCTTACACACATAGTACAGAATGGGACGCTGAGAACCACAGCAGTTAAAGAACCTCAAGCCCGATAGAGAGGCCGCTGAGCAAAATTAAGCGGCCTTTCACACTCAGTACAGAATGGGACGCTGAGAACCAGAGCAGTTAAAGAACCTCAAGCCTGATAGAGAGGCCTCTGAGCAAAATTAAGCGGCCTTTCACACCCAGTACAGAATGGGACGCTTAGAACCACAGCAGTTAAAGAACCTCAAGCCTGATAGAGAGGTCTCTGGGTAAAATTAAGCGGCCTTTCACACCCAGTACAGAATGGGACGCTGAGAACCACAGCAGTTAAAGAACCTCAAGCCTGATAGAGAGGCCTCTGGGTAAAATTAAGCGGCAATTCACACCCAGTACAGAATGGGACGCTGAGAACCAGAGCAGTTAAAGAACCTCAAGCCTGATAGAGAGGCCTCTGAGCAAAATTAACCGGCCTTTCACACATAGTACAGGATGGGACGCTGAGAACCACAGCAGTTAAAGAACCTCAAGCCTGATAGAGAGGCCTCTGAGCAAAATTAAGCGGCCTTTCACACCCAGTACAGAATGGGACGCTGAGAACCAGAGCAGTTAAAGAAACTCAAGCTTGATAGAGAGGCCTCTGAGCCAAATTAAGCGGCCTTAACACCCAGTGCACAATGGGACGCTGAGAACCAGAGCAGTTAAAGAACCTCAAGCCTGATAGAGAGGCCTCTGAGCAAAATTAAGCAGCCTTTCACACCAAGTACAGAATGGGACGTTGAGAACCAGAGCAGTTAAATAACCTCAAGCCTGATAGAGAGGCCTCTCAGCAAAATTAAGCGGCCTTTCACACCCAGTACAGAGTGGGACGCTGAGAACCACAGCAGTTAAAGAACCTCAAGCCTGATAGAGAGGCCACTGAGACAAAATTAAGCGGCCTTTCACACCCAGTACAGAATGGGACGCTGAGAACCAGAGCAGTTAAAGAACCTCAAGCCTGATAGAGAGGCGTCTGAGCAAAATTAAGCGGTCTTTCACACCCAGTACAGAATGGGACGCTGAGAACCAGAGCAGTTAAAGAACCTCAAGCCTGATAGGAGGCCTCTGAGCACAATTAAGCGGCCTTTCACACCCAGTACAGATTAAGACGCTAAGAGCAACAGCAGTTAAAGAACCCCAAGCCTGATAGAGAGGCCTCTGAGCAAAATTAAGCGGCCTTTCACACCCAGTACAGAATGGGACGCTGAGAACCAGAGCAGTTAAAGAACCTCAAGCATGATAGAGAGGCCTCTGAGCAAAATTAAGTGTCTTTTCACACCCAGTGCAGAATGGGACGCTGAGAACCAGAGTACTTAAAGAACCTCAAGCCTGATAGAGAGGCCTCTGGGCAAAATTAAGCGACCTTTTAAACCCAGTACAGAATGGGACGCTGAGAACCAGAGCAGTTGAAGAAACTCAAGTCTGATAGAGAGGCCTCTGAGCAAAATTAAGCGGCCTTTCACACCCGGTACAGAATGGGACGCTGAGAACCAGAGCAGTTAAAGAACCTCAAGCCTGACAGAGGCATCTGAGCATAATTAAGCGGCCTTTCACACCCAGTACAGAATGGCACGCTGAGAAGCAGAGCAGTTAAAGAACCTCAAGCCTGATAGAGAGGCCGCTGAGCTAAATTAAGCGGACTTTCACACCAAATACGGAATGGGACGCTGAGAACCACAGCAGTTAAAGAACCTCAAGCCTGATAGAGAGGCCTCTGAGCAAAATTAAGCGGACTTTCACACCCAGTACAGAATGGGACGCTAAGAACCACAGCAGTTAAAGAACCCCAAACCTGATAGAGAGGCCTCTGAGCAAAATTAAGCGGCCTTTCACATCCAGTACAGAATGGGACGCTGAGAACCAGAGCAGTTAAAGAACCTCAAGCTTGATAGAGAGGCCTCTGAGCCAAATGAAGCGGCCTTTCACACCCAGTACAGAATGGGACGCTGAGAACCATAGCAGTTAAAGAACCTCAAGCCTGATAGAGAGGCCTCTGAGCAAAATTAAGCGGCCTTTCACACCCAGTTTGGAATGGGATGCTGAGAACCAGAGCAGTTAAAGAACCTCAAGCCTGATAAAGAGGCCTCTGATCAAAATTAAGCGGCCTTTCACACCCAGTACAGAATGGGACCCTGAGAACCAGAGCAGTTAAAGAACCTCAAGCCTGATAGAGAGGTCTCTGAGCACAATTAAGCGGCCTTTCACACCCGGTAGAGAATGGGACGCTGAGAGCCAGAGTACTTAAAGAACCTCAAGCCTGATAGAGAGGCCTCTGGGCAAAATTAAGCGACCTTTTACACCCAGTAAAGAATGGGACGCTGAGAACCAGAGCAGTTGAAGAAACTCAAGTCTGATAGAGAGGCCTCTGAGCAAAATTAAGCGACCTTTCACACCCAGTACAGAATAGGACGCTGAGAACCACAGCAGTTAAAGAACCTCAAGCCTGATAGAGAGGCCTCTGAGCAAAATTAAGCGGCCTTTCACACCCGGTACAGAATGGGACGCTGAGAACCACAGCAGTTAAAGAACCTCAAGCCCGACAGAGAGTCCTCTGAGCAAAATTAAGCGGCCTTTCACACCCAGCACAGAATGGAACGCTGAGAACCAGAGCAGTTAAAGAACCTCAAGCCTGATTGAGAGGCCTCTGAGCAAAATTAAGCGGCCTTACACACATAGTACTGAATGGGACGCTGAGAACCACAGCAGTTAAAGAACCTCAAGCCTGATAGAGAGGCCGCTGAGCAAAATTAAGCGGCCTTTCACACCCAGTACAGAATGGGACGCTGAGAACCACAGCAGTTACAGAACCTCAAGCCTGATATAGAGGCCTCTGAGCAAAATAAAGCGGCCTTTTACACCCGGTACAGAATGGGACGCTGAGAACCAGCGCAGTTAAAGAACCTCAAGCCTGATAGAGAGGCCTCTGAACAAAATTAAGCGGCATTTCACACCCGGTACAGAATGGGACGCTGAGAACCACAGCAGTTAAAGAACCTCAAGCCTAACAGAGAGGCCGCTGAGACAAAATTAACCGGCCTTTCACACCCAGTACGGAATGGGACGCTGAGAACCACAGCAGTTAAAGAACCTCAGGCCTGATAGAGAGGCCTCTGTGCAAAATTAAGCGGCCTTTCACACCTAGTACAGAATGGGACGCTGAGAACCAGAGCAGTTAAAGAACCTCAAGCCTGATAGAGAGGCGCCTGAGCAAAATTAAGCGGTCTTTCACACCCAGTACAGAATGGGACACTGAGAACCAGAGCAGTTAAAGAACCTCAAGCCTGATAGAGAGGCCTCTGAGCACAATTAAGCGGCCTTTCACACCCAGTAAAGAATAGGACGCTAAGAACCACAGCAGTTAAAGAACCCCAAGCCTGATAGAGAGAACTCTGAGCAAAATTAAGCGGCCTTTCACACCCAGTACAGAATGGTACGCTGAGAACCAGAGTACTTAAAGAACCTCAAGCCTGATATAGAGGCCTCTGGGCAAAATTAAGCGACCTTTTACACCCAGTAAAGAATGGGACGCTGAGAACCAGAGCAGTTGAAGAAACTCAAGTCTGATAGAGAGGCCTCTGAGCAAAATTAAGCGACCTTTCACACCCAGTACAGAATAGGACGCTGAGAACCACAGCAGTTAGAAAACCTCAAGCCTGATATAGAGGCCTCTGAGCAAAATTAAGCGGCCTTTCACACCCGGTACAGAATGGGACGCTGAGTACCACAGCAGTTAAAGAACCTCAAGCCTGATAGAGAGGCCGCTGAGCAAAATTAAGCGGCCTTTCACACCCAGTACAGAATGGCACGCTCAGAAGCAGAGCAGTTAAAGTACCTCAAGCCTGATAGAGAGGCCGCTGAGCTAATTTAAGCGGCCTTTCATACCCAGTACAGAAAGGGACACTGAGAACCAGAGCAGTTAAAGAACCTCAAGCCTGATAGAGAGGCCTCTGAGCAAAATTAAGCGGCCTTACACACGTAGTACTGAATGGGTCGCTGAGAACAACAGCAGTTAAAGAACCTCAAGCCTGATAGAGAGGCCGCTGAGCAAAATTAAGCGGACTTTCACACCCAGTACAGAATGGGACGCTGAGAACCACAGCAGTTAAAGAACCTCAAGCCTGATATAGAGGCCTCTGAGCAAAATAAAGCGGCATTTCACACCCAGTACAGAATGGGACGCTGAGAACCACAGCAGTTAAAGAACCTGAAGCCTAACAGAGAGGCCGCTGAGACAAAATTAAGCGGCCTTTCACACCCAGTACAGAATGGGACGCTGAGAACCAGAGCAGTTAAATAATCTCAAGCCTGATAGAGAGGCGTCTGAGCAAAATTAAGCGGTCTTTCACACCCAATACAGAATGGGACGCTGAGAACCTGAAAAGTTAAAGAACCTCAAGCCTGATAGAGAGGCCTCTGAGCAAAATTAAGCGGCCTTTCACACATAGTACAGAATGGGACGCTGAGAACCACAGCAGTTAAAGAACCTCAAGCCTGATAGAGGGGCCTCTTGAGTGAAATTAAGCGGCCTTTCACACCCAGTACAGAATGGGACGCTAAGAACCAGAGCAGTTAAAGAACCTCGAGCCTGATAGAGAGGCCTCTGAGCAAAATTAAGCGGCCTCACACACAGTGTACTGAATGGGACGCTGAGAACCAGAGCAGTTGAAGAACCTCAAGCCTGATAGAGAGGCCGCTGAGCACAATTAAGCGGCCTTTCACACTCAGTACAGAATGGGACGCTCAGAACCACAGCAGTTAAAGAACCTCAAGCCTGATAAAGAGGCCTCTGAGCAAAATTAAGCGGCCTTTCACACCCAGTAGAGAATGGGACGCTGAGAACCACAGCACTTAAAGAACCTCAAGCCTGATAGAGAGGCCTCTGGGTAAAATTAAGCGGCCTTTCACACCCAGTACAGAATGGGACGCTGAGAACCACAGCAGTTAAAGAACCTCAAGCCTGATAGAGAGGCCTCTGGGTAAAATTAAGCGGCCTTTCACACCGAGTACAGAATAGGATGCTGAGAACCAGAGCAGTTAAACAACCTCAAGCCTGATAGCGAGGCGTCTGAGCAAAATTAAGCGGTCTTTCACACCCAGTACAGAATGGGACGCTGAGAACCAGTGCAGTTAAAGAACCTCAAGCCTGATAGGAGGCCTCTGAGCACAATTAAGCGGCCTTTCACACCCAGTACAGAATAGGACGCTAAGAACCACAGCAGTTAAAGAACCCCAAGCCTGATAGAGAGGCCTCTGAGCAAAATTAAGCGGCCTTTCACAACCAGTACAGAATGGGACGCAGAGAAACAGAGCAGTTAAAGAACCTCAAGCCTGATAGAGAGGCCTCTGAGCCAAATGAAGCGGCCTTTCACACCCAGTACCGAATGGGACGCTGAGAACCAGAGCAGTTAAAGAACCTCAAGCATGATAGAGAGGCCTCTGAGCAAAATTAAGTGTCTTTTCACACCCAGTGCAGAATGGGACGCTGAGAACCAGAGTACTTAAAGAACCTCAAGCCTGATAGAGAGGCCTCTGGGCAAAATTAGGCGACCTTTTACACCCAGTACAGAATGGGACACTGAGAACCAGAGCAGTTGAAGAAA
This sequence comes from Hymenopus coronatus, assembly GCA_030762935.1. Classification (NCBI taxonomy): domain Eukaryota; kingdom Metazoa; phylum Arthropoda; class Insecta; order Mantodea; family Hymenopodidae; genus Hymenopus; species Hymenopus coronatus. Next base: position 2,219,962 of record CM060897.1, on the reverse strand, counting down.
CTCAAGTCTGATAGAGAGGCCTCTGAGCAAAATTAAGCGGCCTTTCACACCCGGTACAGAATGGGACGTTGAGAACCAGAGCAGTTAAAGAACCTCAAGCCTGACAGAGGCATCTGAGCAAAATTAAGCGGCCTTTCACACCCAGTACAGAATAGGACGCTGAGAACCACAGCAGTTAAAGACGCTCAAGCCTGATAGAGAGGCCACTGAGCAAAACTAAGCGGCCTTTCACACCCAGTACAGAATGGGACGCTGAGAACCACAGCAGTTAATGAACCTCAAGCCTGATAGAGAGGCCTCTGAGCAAAATTAAGCGGCCCTTCACACCCAGTACAGAATGGGACGCTGAGAACCACAGCAGTTAAAGAACCTCAAGCCTGATAGAGAGGCCGCTGAGCAAAACTAAGCGGCCTTTCACACCCAGTACAGAATAGGACGCTGAGAACCACAGCAGTTAGAGAACCTCAAGCCTGATAGAGAGGCCTCTGAGCAAAATTAAGCGGCCTTTTACACCCGGTACAGAATGGGACGCTGAGAACCAGAGCAGTTAAAGAACATCAAGCCTGATAGAGAGGCCTCTGAGCAAAATTAAGCGGCATTTCACACCCGGTACAGAATGGGCCGCTGAGAACCACAGCAGTTAAAGAACCTCAAGCCTAACAGAGAGGCCGCTGAGACAAAATTAAGCGGCCTTTCACACCCAGTACAGAATGGAACGCTGAGAACCAGAGCAGTTAAAGAACCTCAGGCCTGATAGAGAGGCCTCTGTGCAAAATTAAGCGGCCTTTCACACCCAGTACAGAATGGGAAGCTGAGAACCAGAGCAGTTAAAGAACCTCAGGCCTGATAAAGAGGCCTCTGAGCAAAACTAAGCGGTCTTTCACACCCAGTACAGTATGGGATGCTGAGAACCAGAGCAGTTAAAGAACCTCAAGTCTGATAGAGAGGCCTCTGAGCAAAATTAAGCGACCTTTCACACCCAGTACAGAATGGGACGCTGAGAACCAGAGCAGTTAAAGAACCTCAGGCTTGATAGAGAGGCCTCTGAGCAAAATTAGCCGGCCTGTCACACTCAGTACAGAATGGGACGCTGAGAACCACAGCAGTTAAAGAACCTCAAGTCTGATAGAGAGGCCTCTGAGCAAAACTAAGCGGTCTTTCACACCCAGTACAGAATGGGCCGCTGAGAACCACAGCAGTTAAAGAACCTCAAGCCTGATAGAGAGACCTCTGATCAAAATTAAGCGGTCTTTCACACCCAGTACAGAATGGGACGCTGGGAACCAGAGCAGTTAAAGAACCTCAAGCCTGATAGAGAGGCCTCTGAGCAAAATTAAGCGGCCTTTCACACCCAGTACAGAATAGGGCGCTGAGAACCAGAGCAGTTAAAGAACTTCAAGCCTGATAGAGAGGCCTCTGAGCAAAATTAAGCGGCCTTTCACACATAGTACAGGATGGGACGCTGAGAACCACAGCAGTTAAAGAACCTCAAGCCTGATAGAGAGGCCTCTGAGCAAAATTAAGCGGCCTTTCACACTCAGTACAGAATGGGACGCTGAGAACCACAGCAGTTAAAGAACCTCAAGCCTGATAGAGAGGCCTCTGAGCAAAATTAAGCGGCCTTTCACACATAGTACAGGATGGGACGCTGAGAACCACAGCAGTTAAAGAACCTCAAGCCTGATAGAGAGGCCTCTGAGCAAAATTAAGCGGCCTTTCACACATAGTACAGGATGGGACGCTGAGAACCACAGCAGTTAAAGAACCTCAAGCCTGATAGAGAGGCCTCTGAGCAAAATTAAGCGGCCTTTCACACATAGTACAGGATGGGACGCTGAGAACCACAGCAGTTAAAGAACCTCAAGCATGATAGAGAGGCCTCTGAGCAAAATTAAGCGGCCTTTCACACATAGTACAGTATGGGACGCTGAGAACCACAGCAGTTAAAGAACCTCAAGCCTGATAGAGAGGCCTCTGAGCAAAATTAAGCGGCCTTTCACACGTAGTACAGGATGGGACGCTGAGAACCACAGCAGTTAAAGAACCTCAAGCCTGATAGAGAGGCCTCTGAGCAAAATTAAGCGGCCTTTCACACGTAGTACAGGATGGGACGCTGAGAACCACAGCAGTTAAAGAACCTCAAGCCTGATAGAGAGGCCTCTGAGCAAAATTAAGCGGCCTTTCACACGTAGTACAGAATGGGACGCTGAGAACCAGAGCAGGTAAAGAGCGTCCATAATAAAACATGACATTTACTTTTACAGCAGAAGAAATTTAAATTAAGATGCATGGGTAGAGTCAGACTGAAAAATTCAATGCCATAGCTGGGATTTTAACCACCGATCTCCTGGTCTCTAGCCATGTGTAGGACAAGAGTTGGATAGGTAGAGTCAGACTGAAAAATTCAATGCCATAGCTGGGATTTGAACCACCGATCTCCTGGTCTCTAGCCGTGTGTAGGACAGGAGTTGGATAGGTAGAGTCAGACTGAAAAATGCAATGCCATAGCCAGGATTTGAACCACAAATTATCTTGGTTATGACATTGAATTTTTCAGTCTGACTCTACCTATCCAACTCCATTCGTACACATGGCTAGAGACCGGGAGACCCGTGGTTCAAATCCCAGCGATGAAATTGAATGTTACTTTCTGACTCTACCTATCCAATTCCTGTCCTACACATGGTTAGAGACCGGGAGATCCGTGTCTCAAATCCTGGCATTGAATTTTTCAGTCTGACTCTACCTATCCAACTCCTGTCGTACACACTGCTAGAGACTGGGAGATCCGTGGTTCAAATCCCAGCTATGGCATTACATTTTTCAGTCTGACTCTACCTATCGAACTCCTGTCCTACACACGGCTAGAGACCAGGAGATCGGTGGTTCAAATCCCAGTTATGGCATTGAATTTTTCAGTCTGACTCTACCTATCCAACTCTTGTCCTACACACGGCTAGAAACCAGGAGATCGGTGGTTCAAATCCCAGCTATGACATTGCATTTTTCAGTCTGACTCTACCTATCCAACTCCTGTGCTACACACGGCTAGAGACCAGGAGATCCGTGGTTCAAATCCCAGCTATGGCATTGAATTTTTCAGTCTGACTCTACCTATCCAACTCTTGTCCTACACACGGCAACTGTGAAAAAAACATTTTATCCAGTACTAAATTTCCTTGCACAGCAATCCATATTTTATAATTGTTGCCATCTTCCGACCGGAACTGAGAATTTCGTAATCTGCTCATTATTGAATTGCGGTGCCAACCTAACGACCTTGGTTCATTTTCTGTCTCTAGTCTTCTCTCTGTTATCTACCGTCTTGCAAATACAGACACAAGCTTTCATATAACGCCCGCTAGATGTCAGTATAGAACTGCCATACCTCAAAGCTTGCTCTCTGGATGTATAGATGGCGCAAACACTTCAACACCGCCGACATTTGAATGTCGTGTCATGCTCGAAAGTTCTATTACTTCTGAATGGAAGTATTTACTTAGTTTTATTTTTACTTTCTCTACACGTACTACGTACATAGTGTATAGAGAAGGTATCGTAATGCCCCCGAAAAATTCAATACTGTGATATTACTGGAAATACATGTTTTGGGTCCCCCACAATCTGATGTGTTTCACTCACATGACTTTCTCTAGCTACTATACAAACTTCCTATGAAAGAAGTTCTTACTTTTTTCAACACCTTGCTAACTGAGATAAACATTAGCAGAATTTTATTACTTAGTTCCTTATAAGTACAATGGAACTAGGGGAATGCACTAGGCTAAAGTGATAGTAAAATGTTTTAAAAGATGTCATTATGCAATTGTCATTACAAATCACTTCTTTGCTTGGCCAGGAGTAGAAAGTCGGACACTTCCGTCTGAGAACAGTATATATACTTCACAATTGAAAGTAATAACAAGGAATACCTAAAAAATGGTAAGGAAAAAAAAATGTATATGGCATAACTTGTGTATTTTAACAGGATCTACATTATTTGTATAGTAAGTTTTTGTCTGTCTCTTACAGTTTACTAGTTATTCCAAATTCATCCAGAATAAACAGGTCTTTAGAAGCTATTCCCAGAAAATTCAAGATGTACATTTTATTTGTGAATAGAAATGACTTTAATATGTGGGATTTTAACAAAACCATTACAGCCATTTTTAATAAAAACAAAATTTTCGAATTTTTCCATGTAAAGGGTAGTTAAGGGTGGTGGGATTTTCCTAAAAATCTTCGTGTCACAAACTTGGAAGATACCAAACTTAAATACCAAGTTTGGTATTTAACAGTCTCTGTGTTTTTGAGCTATGCCGCCCATTGACACACACACAGTCACACAGACATTTTTTCTAAAAATGCTGTTTTTTGATTTAGGGGTCTCAAAACATAAATTTCTGGTGAAATCTCGGTATTGAATTTTTGGGTGCAATACACTATGCTCATAGTGTATTGCAGAGAAAGTAAAAAGATTAAAGGTAAACACGAAGAAATGCTGGGTCCTGGTTCCACAGTGCTGCAGGAGACGGAGGTGGCTTTTAGCTGGTAAGAGTCCAGGGCCACCTTCCCTGGCATCCCTGAGCATTTTCCCCTCCTTTAAAATAAAAGTAAGTCACTCGCCTCACTGATGATCTGTGATCTTGAAACAAACACATACAGATGTCACAGACTGTTATACACAGGTGCGGGCAAATTTCATCTTCAGCATGTAGCATAATATCTGGCAGCTGATCATTGAAAAAATAACAGACTTAAAGTCACCTCAAAAATTAGTTGAGTAACACTACATCACTTACTTTTTATTTCGGAAATTCCTTTGGTCGACTGCTGTGGTGGTTTGTTGAACCTCTGTATCAGTAGGACCCCTGGCAGGATTTCAAAATTGAAAACACGGTTCCTGTTTTTAAAGACTTTTAATTCTGTCTTCCTTGTGATCTTTTTGAGATTCTATTTATGGTATGTTTCTCTTTCCAAAAATACCAAACTACTGTGGATTTTATCTTCTTGTTTCAGTTCAATATTTCAGTGGTGTTCTTTTGCTCTTGTTTTTATATTTCTTTTTGTTTGGCTGATGTAGATTTTTTCACAGTCATTGCAGCTGAACTAATATATTCCTGGTTTGTTTTCTTGTGGGATATCATCTTTTAATTCAGAATGTTTTTTTATGGCGTAGTAATTGTTTTTAGGGGCTAGAATGATGTCATGTAGACCTCTGGAATTTGTAGAAAGTTGAAGGGTGGTATGTAAACTTGTTGTTTTGGGTGAGTGTACTGACTTCTTTAAGTCTCCTCCTATTAAAGTCACCTGTGCCAACCTTAAATATAACAATTTTTTTCCCAAAGAGAGAGGAAGACAGGTATTTTTGTTTTCTGTGTACAGAAAGTGGCAGCTCAATCAGCAACAATGCTTCCTTTTACTATGTTTTGTCCGAGGTGTAGTATATAAAACACTCACGCAGTCTCCTCAAGTGGTTTATTTCAAGAAAAGACATATATTTCATTTTTTCAAAAGTACAAAGTTCAACTTTAGAAAAAGCAGCACGCTTATCACAGAAAATGCAGAGCCACTCAGTGGCCAGTGCTGCAAACAATGACATTTACAACTTATCACACAGAATGTGCAACATAAAACAAAATGCAGGTACAAAAATGGAAAGTTAATATTCTCGCACAAGCTTCCAATAAAATGGTTAACATCAAAATAGCACCGGAACAGTGTAATGCTACATTCACAATTGCAATGTAAGCGCAAGAGTTTGGACTCATATTATTTAATGTAAGCATACACATAGGAACACTCAAGACGCAACACAAGAGTTTGCAAACAGTAAGAATTCTGGATAGGTAGAGTTAGACTGAAAAATTCAATGCCATAGCTGGGATTTGAACCATGGATCTCCTCGTCTCTAGCCGTGTGTAGGACAAGAGTTGGATAGGTAGAGTTAGACTGAAAAATTCAATGTAATAACCAGGATTTGAACCACGGATCTCCTGGTCTCTAGCCGTGTGTAGGACAGGAGTTGGATAGGTAGAGTCAGACTGAAAAATTCAATGTAATAGCCAGGATTTGAACCACGGATCTCCTGGTCTCTAGCCGTGTGTAGAGTAGGAGTTGGATAGGTAGAGTTAGACTGAAAAATTCAATGTAATAACCAGGATTTGAACCACGGATCTCCTGGCCTCTAACCTTGTGTAGGACAGGAGTTGGATAGGTAGAGTCACACTGAAAAATTCAATGCCATAGCTGAGATTTGAACCATGGATCTCCTCGTCTCTAGCCGTGTGTAGGACAAGAGTTGGAAAGGTAGAGTCAGACTGAAAAATTCAATGTTATAGCTGGGATTTGAACCATGGATCTCCTGGTATCTAGCTGGTTGCTCTGCCACTGAGCTACCATGGCAACATGCCGGCATAGCACTGAATTTCTCAACTGACTCGCAGGTTTCGCGGTAAACCACAAGGTGATATCAAATTATTTTGAGATGACAACCCCAATGGTCACTTACAATGCTGTAAGTACTTTAGACCCGGCATGTTGCCATGGTAGCTCAGTGGCAGAGCAACCAGCTAGAGACCAGGAAATCCGTGGTTCAAATCCCAGCAATGGCATTGAATTTTTCAGTCTGACTCTACCTATGCAACTCCTGTCCTACACATGGCTAGAGAACTGGAGATCTGTGGTTCAAATCCCAGCTATGACATTGAATTTTTCAGTCTTACTCTACCTATCTAACTCCTATCCTACACACGGCTAGAGACTGGGAGATCCATGGTTCAAATCCCAGCTATGACATTGAATGTTTCAGTCTAGCTATCCAACTCCTGTCCTACACACGGCTAGAGACCAGGAGATATGTGGTTCAAATCCCAGCTATGACATTCAATTTTTCAGACTGACTCTACCTATCCAACTCCTGTCCTACACATGGCTAGAGACCGGGTGATCTGTGGTTCAAATCCTAGTTATGACATTGAATTTTTCAGTCTGACTCTACCTATCCAACTCCTGTCCTACACATGGCTAGAGACCAGGTGATCTGTGGTTCAAATCCCAGCTATGACATTGTATTTTTCAGTCTGACTCTACCTATCCAACTCCTTTCCTGCACACGGCTAGAGACCAGGAGATCTGTGGTTCAAATCCCAGCTATGACATTGAATTTTTCAGACTGACTGTACCAATCCAACTCCTGTCCTACACATGGCTAGAGACCGGGTGATCTGTGGTTCAAATCCCAGTTATCACATTGAATTTTTCAGTCTGACTCTAGCTATCCAACTCCTGTCCTACACATGGCAGAGACCAGGAGATGCGTGGTTCAAATTGAATTTTTTAGTCTAACTCTACCAATCCAACTCCTGTCCTACACATGGCTAGAGACCAGGAGATCCGTAGTTCAAATGCCGGTTATGGCATTGAATTTTTTAGTCTGACTCTACCCATGCAACTCCTGTCCTACACATGGCTAGAGACCAGGAGATCCGTGGTTCAAATCCCAGCTATGGCATTGAATTGCTCAGTCTGACTCTACCTATGCAACTCCTGTCCTATACACGGCTAGAGACTGGGAGATCCGTGGTTCAAATCCCAGCTATGACATTGAATTTTTTAGTCTGAGTCTACCTATCCAACTCCTGTCGTACACACGGCTAGAGACCAGGAGATCTGTGGTTAAAATCCCAGCTATGACATTGAATTTTTCAGTCTGACTCTACCTAACTCCTGTCCTCACACAGCTAGAGACAGGGAGATCTGTGGTTAAAATCCCAGCTATGACATTGAGTTTTTCAGTCTGACTCTACCTATCCAACTCCTGTCCTACACACGGCTAGAGACCAAGAGATCTGTGGTTCAAATCCCAGCTATGACATTGAATTTTTCAGTCTTACTCTACCTATCCAACTCCTGTCGTACACACGGTTAATGTGTAAAAAACAGTTAGGAATTGTGCTTCTTTTCTCTATGCATTGCCTATGAATACAATAGCAATTGATCACATTGGAAGATTTTACAAGGCCTGCTGTACATGTAAGCTCTTCTATTTGACCATGCCGCGCCATCTCTAATTTCCCTCAAGAGGTTATGACAGTCACTTTGATTTAACAGATGTAACTATCATCTGTGTGTAGCTTTATCAGTTTCTGCAGTCTCTATGCTTGCACTACCTTTGATAATTAGAATGAGCAATTATTGTGATGTCACTAGTGCGAGCGGAGCACGTGGAAGATAATGGCATCAACCTGTGAGTTGCGCTTACGATTGTGAATGCAGCATAAGCAAACACATGTTCTGTAATAATAAATAAAGAGGATATGATGACTAGAGGGCTGATTCTCAGCGGGTGACGTTCTGGCAGGTGTGTCGCTGATACTCGCACTGGGAACTGCAACAATAAACATCATCTACATTTAATAGCTTATCTGTAACACAAGCTACTGCTGACCTTGGGATCATGCTTCATACTCTCGACTCATTTTACTGTCTACATGCATAGTGTATTGAGAAGGTATTGTATTCCACCCAAAAACTCTATACCAAGACTGCTGACTTGTGTTCCATTCACATGACTACATCTCTGCAACAAATTATTGTTAGAAAGGTTATGCTTCTATTTACTTCATGCTAATCAAGAAAAAATTAGCAGAAATAGTCTTATTACTTGCTTCCTTGTAAGTAGAAGTGAAATAAGGGAGTACCATAGGTTAAAGTGACAGTTAAAAGCTGGTTGCTATGTGACTGAAGTTCCTTTGTGTGTATGGACAGAAGTTGACAAATTCCTCTACGAGAAACGTATAAGTTTATCAAAGCTGAAACCAATAACAAGGAATATCTAAAAAGCGATCAGCTGTACAGAAAAAATTTATATAACATAAACTGTGTGTGTTAACATGCTCTACATTTTTTGTGCGTTAAGTTTTTGTCCATCTCTCATGATTTTGCAGTTATGCAAAAACCTCTAAACTTCATACAGAATAAAGTAGCCTTCAGAGACTATTCCCAGAAAATTCAGGACATACATTTTATTTGGTATGTAAATATCTTTAATATATAGGATTTTAATCTTAATCATAAGAGAATTTTTAGAAAATCAAAATTTTGGAAAAAAGTTCCATGTAAAGGGTAGTTTGGGGTGGGGGGGGGGATTTTCTTCAAAATCCTAATGTCACATCCTTGGAAGATACCAAAATTAAACACCAAGTCTAGTATTAAACAATATTTTCGTTTTTGAGCTATATTGTCTACAGGCACAGGCATGCACACACACACACACAGATCTTTTTCCAAAAATGTGGTTTTTGGATTCAGGGGGACCCAAAACATGAATTCTCGATATGGAATTTTTGGGTGGAACGCAATAACTTCTCTATACACAATGTATATACATGTAGAAAAACCCCTGCGGTGCCATAAATAGTTAAAATGGACGTTAAACACTACCACAAAAAAAAAAAAAAAAAAAAAAACATGTAGAGAAAGTAAAAAAGTGCATTTTTAGAAAAAGGTCCATGTGTATCTTTATCTGTCGACAACACAGTTCAAAAAGGAAAAGACCGTTAAATGCCAAAATGGTATTTAAGTTTGGTATTTTCCAAGGATGAACTGCAAAGACTTTAAAAAAAATCCCCCACCATCTACTACCCTTTAAACAGAACATTTTTCGAAAATGTTGACTTTTTTCAAACTAGCTCTAACAATTTGATAAAAATGCCCTATATTTACGATATTAAAATGTATATCTTGAATTTTCTGAACTTCATCTTTTGTGTAACCAGCAAAATGTGAGAGATACACAAAAATTAAACATTTCATTAAAACTGACAATCTATATCATATACATTTTTTTCTATAGTTTCCAGTTTTCGAGATATTCTGGATTATTTGTTTCAATTTTAAGCACTTAAAAGTTTTTTAAATGCGAAAACATCTTTCTACTTGTTTATTTATTCCAGGCAGGCATACAGATTGAAATTTCAATGTTTCACAGAGCAACCGGCTTTCAAAGGATGAGACTATCGCTTTAGCCTGTGCATTTTCTTATTTTCCTTTTACTTTCAAAGAGCTAGTAATACAACTAATTCTGCTTATATTTATGCTGATTAGCATGATGAAGATGATGTTGTGAATGAACGGTTTGTTTACTGAACAGCAAGAGAACATCATGTGAATGGAAAACATCAAATATTTTCACTTCTACTTACAAGGAAGCAAGTAATAAGATAATTTCTGTTAATGTTTATCTTGAGATAGAAGAATAAGCTATTTAACAATAATTTGTTACAAGAATGTAGAGGAAAAATTATTTACTTAAAGTAATTAGCTTGTAAGTGTTGTGTGATTATCACACTATTCATGTGTAATTTCATTTGCGATCACAACCAATTATTTAAAACAATGATAATTGCATTGGTACGTGCATGAAGTAGGAAGTTTTTCTTTCTAGTATACTGCATCCCCAAGCGTTGTATTTAAATATTCACTAAGTGCAAATAGCTTATGTAATAAATATGTACCAAAAGTAATTTATTTATAAATAAACGGAAGTCTGTATTAAATACTTAAAGAATGTTTAATAAGGAGAAACATGAGGTTATATAGACGCTCCTCATTTGTGAGTCTTCACGTGATCATCACAAGGGTAGCGTCCTATGGGAACGCAATCTTAATTTGTCTGTGCCATCCTACAGTGTTACTGTATCCAGTGATATTGACAAGAACATCTTGCCAGTGTATCATTTAAAGTATTATATTACCTGTAATGCATTTTCTCCCTCGCGGCCATGACCCTGAGACGTAATAATAAACACTATTTCAGTGAGTCATACTAAAAAGAATCACAATTAGGTCGCCAACATATTTGTAAAAAATTATGACTAAACAGATGAGGAAAGGGTTTTTGTAATAAAGTGATATTTGATTGATGTTTACAGGAATTTAGTAACAGTGACGGTCAAATTATATTTGGTATTAATTTGTTGAGTTGGTTTTTTAACACTACGTCACTACATTGTTATTATGAGGGACTAGTTTCAAAAGCCTATGCTTCCATTTTCAACCTCACGGGTCCAGCTGTCGCTGCTGGTGGAAAAATGATAAACTAATGAACATAATCCTGCCAATAGACAGCTTAGTTAAAAAGTTCATAATTTTGCCACCAGAGAAGAGAACACAATCAGCAGCGACAGTTGGACACTTGAGGTTAAAAATTGAAACTAGTCCCTCATAATAAGAATGTGAGTGACGTAGTGTTACAGACAAAGTGATGATTACCTGATGAAGTTGAGGTCCTGCTTGTATCGCACCATCCTCTTCTTCATCTTGACGAAAGAGTAGAAGTAAGCTTCGAGCTGCACGTCCAGTTTCTCGCAGATGATGTAGCAGAGGGCCGGAGATGCCTGCTCGTGGACAAAGGGCCCACATATGCTGAGCTCACGCAGGGCCTTGCGGCCACAGTGATACAGGAACCCCGTAATGACGTCTGCAGACACGTTGCAGTAATCCAGTTCCAGACGTCGCAGATAGGGAAAAGCCTTAGAGTTGTCAAAAGCCTTACTGAAGAGTTCGTCAGTGAAGAGTGGCGAGCCTGACAGACAGAGCTCCTCCAGGTTCTCGTTCGACAGCAGCCACTCAAGATATGGGGCCGAGAAGTCGCTGTGACCAGAGTTGGAGCCAAACATGAGGCGGCGCAGCCGAGGAAATGGCATGCACACCGTCTTGTCTGTTGGCATGATGAAGGAGTTGCGATCATACACGTTGTAGTACAAGCCCAGAGTGTTAAGTCGAGAGCAATAACGCTCCAGTTCACACATCTTGATGCTGTGTATACCCTCCAGAGACAGTGTGCGCATGTTACTGCCACAAACCTCAAGTATGGGCACTATGCTGGCGTCAAACAGACAGACGTCCGACTCCAGCGACATGGGCTTGCGTTCTGTATCAGCAACGCACTGAATATCCAACTCTGCCAGATGTTTCAGGCCTGCCAACGGAACAAGGATGTAAGGAGAGGCGCGCTGATCAAACTCTATACGAACACGTTCCAGATACGGACAAGAGCTGACGATCACGGATAACATACAAGTGTTGTCCTTACACGATAGCTCCATGTCAATCTCGCGCAGCTGGTAGTAGCTGGTGCTGCCACCTGCTGGCACAAGCATCAGCCAGTTTCGCGCTGACTGCAACTTGTACAGCGCACGTACAACTTCTGAGTGGTACAGGCTGCACAGCTGAGGGTTGTTCTTCAGCACCTGACTGACTCCAGCAGCCGTCACTTCCGTGTCGCGCAGGTCCAGCTCTGTCAACGCAGCTAGGTGCTTCAGGTGCCCCACAGCCTTGTCGTTCAGGAAACACGACTTGAGATCCAGCGTCCTGCAACAGAACCACGACATGAGGAATCCACCCCTTCATATCTCTGGTATTAACTCATCTAGAGGTCCAATAGCTTACCTTAGGTTGGGGCAGTGCGTGCGTATGAATTTGAGGCAGGCACTGGTCACATGGGCCATGCTCCCTACATGCAGTGACATCACTGTGGCTAGGCATGGGGCCAAGCTCTTCAGATATGGCAATGCCTCCTCGACATCTCGCAGTTCCAAGTCTTTCATATTCTGTAACAAAAACAGATGTGACAAAACTGCATATATATATAACAAGACATAGGGCCAAGCCCTTCAGATATGGCAATGCTTCGTCGACATCTCGTAGTTCCAAGTCCTTCATATTCTGTAACACAAACAGATGTGACAAAATTGCATAAATTTAACAAGACATGCGGCAAGGCCTTCAGATATTGCAATGCTTCCTCGACATCTCGCAGTTCCAAGTCCTTCATATTCTGTAACACAAACAGATGTGACAAAACTGCATATATGTAACAAGACATGGGGCAAGCCCTTCAGATATGACAATGCTTCCTCGACATCTCGCAGTTCCAAGTCCTTCATATTACGTAACACAAACAGATGTGACAAAAACTGTATATATGTCAATATATGAGACAAGACATGGGGCAAAGTTTTTCAGATATGGCAATACTTCCTCGACAACTTGCAGTTCCAAGTTTCTCATATTCTGTAACACAACAGATGTGACAAGCAAGTAAACAAAGGCTAGTGTATCACCTTGTCAAGACCAGAGCTCGTGTAACACAACAGATGTGACAAGCAAGTAAACAAAGACTAGTGTATCAGTTTGTCAAAACAAGAGCTGGTGTATCACAACAGATATCACAAGCAAATAAACAAAGACTAGTGTATCAGCTTGTCAAGACAAGAGATCGTGTAACACAACAGATGTGACAAGTAAACAAAGACTAGTGTATCAGCTTGTCAAGACAAGAGCTCGTGCAACACAACAGATGTGACAAGCAAGTAAACAAAGACTAGTGCATCAGCTTGTCAAGACAAGAGCTCGTGCAACACAACAGATGTGACAAGCAAGTAAACAAAGACTAGTGTATCAGCTTGTCAAGACAAGAGCTCGTGTAACACAATAGATGTGACATGTAAACAAAGACTAGTGTATCAGCTTGTCAAGACAAGAGCTCGTGTAACACAACAGATGTGACAAGCAAGTAAACAAAGACTAGTGTATCAGCTAGTCAAGACAAGAGCTTGTGTAAAACAACAGATGTGACAAGCAAGTAAACAAAGACTAGTGTATCAGCTTGTCAAGAAAAGATCTCGTGTAACACAACAGATATACAAGCAAGTAAACAAAGACTAGTGTATCAGCTAGTCAAGACAAGAGCTCGAGTAACACAACAGAGGTGACAAGCAAGTAAACAAAGACTAGTGTATGAGCTTGGCAAGACAAGAGCTCGTGTAACACAACAGATGAGACAAGTAAACAAAGACTAGTGTATCAGCTTGTCAAGACAAGAGCTTGTGTAACACAACAGATGTGACAAGCAAGTAAACAAAGACTAGTGTATCAGCTTGTCAAGACAAGAGCGCGTGTAACAAAACAGATGTGACAAGTAAACAAACACTAGTGTATCAGCTTATCAAGACAAGAGCTCGTGTAACACAACAGATGTGACAAGTAAACAAAGACTAGTGTATCAGCTTGTCAAGACAAGAGCTCGTGTAACACAACAGATGTGACAAGCAAGTAAACAAAGACTAGTGTATCAGATTGTCAAGACAAGAGCTCGTGTAACACAACAGATATCACAAGCAAGCAAACAAAGACTAGTGTATCAGCTAGTCAAGACATGAGCTCGTGTAACACAACAGATATCACAAGTAAGTAAACAAAGACTAGTGTATCAGCTAGTCAAGACAAGAGCTCGTGTAACACAACAGATATCACAAGTAAGTAAACAAAGACTAGTGTATCAGCTAGTCAAGACATGAGCTCGTGTAACACAACAGATGTGACAAGGAAGTAAACAAAGACTAGTGTATCAGCTTGTCAAGACAAGAGCTCGTGTAACACAACAGATATCACAAGCTAGTAAACAAAGACTAGTCTATCAGCACAAGACAAGAGCTTGTGTAACACAACAGCTGTGACAAGGAAGTAAACAAAGTCTATTGTATCAGATTGCCAAGACAAGAGCTTGTGTAGCACAACAGATGTGACAAGTAAACAAAGACTAGTGTATCAGCTTGTCAAGACAAGAGCTTGTGTAGCACAACAGATGTGACAAGTAAACAAAGACTAGTGTATCTACTAGTCAAGACAAGAGCTCCTGTAACACAACTGATGTGACAAGTAAACAAAGACTAGTGTATCAGCTTGTCAAGACAAGAGCTTGTGTAACACAACAGATGTGACAAGTAAACAAAGACTAGTGTATCAGCTTGTCAAGACAAGAGCTCGTGTAACACAACAGATGTGACAAGCAAGTAAACAAAGACCAGTGTATCAGCTTGTCAAGAAAAGAGCTCGTGTAACACAACAGATGTAACAAGTAAACAAAGACTAGTGTATCAGCTTGTCAAGACAAGAGCTCGTGTAACACAACAGATGTGACAAGTAAACAAAGACTAGTGTATCAGTTGGTCAAGACAAGAGCTGGTGTAACACAACAGATGTGACAAGCATGTAAATAAAGACTAGTGTATCAGCTAGTCAAGACAAGAGCTCGTGTAAATCAACAGATGTGACAAGTAAACAAAGACTAGTGTATCAGCTTGTCAAGACAAGAGCTTGTGTAACACAACAGATATCACAAGCAAGTAAACAAAGACTAGTGTATCAGCTAGTCAAGACAAGAGCTCGTGTAACACAACAGATGTGACAAGCAAGTAAACAAAGACTAGTGTATCAGCTTGTCAAGACAAGAGCTTGTGTAACACAACAGATGTGACAAGCAAGTAAAAAAAGACTAGTGTATCAGCTTGTCAAGACAAGAGCGCGTGTAAAAAAACAGATGTGACAAGTAAACAAACACTAGTGTATTAGCTTGTCAAGACAAGAGCTCGTGTAACACAACAGATGTGACAAGTAAACAAAGACTAGTGTATCAGATTGTCAAGACAAGAGCTTGTGTAACACAACAGATGTGACAAGTAAACAAAGACTACTGTATCAGCTTGTCAAGACAAGAGCTTGTGTAACACAACAGATATGACAAGCAAGCAAGTAAACAAAGACTAGTGTATCAGCTTGTCAAGAAAAGATCTCGTGTAACACAACAGATATACAAGCAAGTAAACAAAGACTAGTGTATCAGCTAGTCAAGACAAGAGCTCGAGTAACACAACAGAGGTGACAAGCAAGTAAACAAAGACTAGTGTATCAGCTTGTCAAGACAAGAGCTTGTGTAACACAACAGATGTGACAAGCAAGTAAACAAAGGCTAGTGTATCAGCTTGTCAAGACAAGAGCTCGTGTAACACAACAGATATCACAAGTAAGTAAACAAAACCTAGTGTATCAGCTAGTCAAGACAAGAGCTCGTGTAACACAACAGATATCACAAGTAAGTAAACAAAACCTAGTGTATCAGCTTGTCAAGACAAGAGCTCGTGTAACACAACAGATATCACAAGTAAGTAAACAAAACCTAGTGTATCAGCTTGTCAAGACAAGAGCTCGTGTAACACAACAGATATCACAAGTAAGTAAACAAAACCTAGTGTATCAGCTAGTCAAGACAAGAGCTCGTGTAACACAACAGAGGTGACAAGCAAGTAAACAAAGACTAGTGTATCAGCTTGTCAAGACAAGAGCTTGTGTAACACAACAGATGTGACAAGCAAGTAAACAAAGGCTAGTGTATCAGCTTGTCAAGACAAGAGCTCGTGTAACACAACAGATATCACAAGTAAGTAAACAAAGACTAGTGTATCAGCTAGTCAAGACAAGAGCTCGAGTAACACAACAGAGGTGACAAGCAAGTAAACAAAGACTAGTGTATCAGCTTGTCAAGACAAGAGCTTGTGTAACACAACAGATGTGACAAGCAAGTAAACAAAGACTAGTGTATCAGCTAGTCAAGACAAGAGCTCGTGTAACACAACAGATATCACAAGTAAGTAAACAAAACCTAGTGTATCAGCTAGTCAAGACAAGAGCTCGTGTAACACAACAGATATCACAAGCAAGTAAACAAAGACTAGTGTATCAGCTTGTCAAGACAAGACCTTGTGTAACACAACAGATGTGACAAGCTAGTAAACAAAGCCTAGTGTATCAGCTTGTCAAGACAAGAGCTCGTGCAACACAACAGATGTGACAAGCAAGTAAACAAAGACTAGTGTATGAGCTTGGCAAGACAAGAGCTCGTGTAACACAACAGATGAGACAAGTAAAGAAAGACTAGTATATGAGCTTGTCAAGACAAGAGCTTGTGTAACACAACAGATGTGACAAGCAAGTAAACAAAGACTAGTGTATCAGCTTGTCAAGACAAGAGCGCGTGTAACAAAACAGATGTGACAAGTAAACAAACACTAGTGTATCAGCTTATCAAGACAAGAGCTTGTGTAACACGACAGATGTGACAAGTAAACAAAGACTAGTGTATCAGCTTGTCAAGACAAGAGCTTGTGTAACACAACAGATGTGACAAGTAAACAAAGACTACTGTATCAGCTTGTCAAGACAAGAGCTTGTGTAACACAACAGATATGACAAGCAAGCAAGTAAACAAAGACTAGTGTATCAGCTTGTCAAGACAAGACTTCGTGTAACACAACAGATGTGACAAGCAAGTAAACAAAGATTAGTGTATCAGCTTGTCAAGGTAAGAGGTCATTTAACACAACAGATGAGACAAGCAAGTAAACAAAGACTAGTGTATCAGCTTGTCAAGACAAGAGCGCGTGTAACACAACAGATATGACAAGCAAGCAAGTAAACAAAGACTAGTGTATCAGCTTGTCAAGACAAGACCTCGTGTAACACAACAGATGTGACAAGCAAGTAAACAAATACTAGTGTATCAGCTTGTCAAGATAAGAGGTCGTTTAACACAACAGATGTGACAAGCAAGTAAACAAAGACTAGTGTATCAGCTTGTCAAGACAAGAGCACGTGTAACACAACAGATGTGACAAGTAAACAAAGACTAGTGTATCAGCTTGTCAAGACTCGAGCTCGTGTAACACAACAGATGTGACAAGTAAACAAAGACTAGTGTATCAGCTTGTCAAGACAAGAACTCGTGTAACACAACAGATGTGACAAGTAAACAAAGACTAGTGTATCAGCTTGTCAAGACTAGAGCTCGTGTAACACAACAGATTTGACAAGTAAACAAAGACTAGTGTATCAGCTTGTCAAGACAAGAAAACGTGTAACACAACAGATATGACAAGCAAGCAAGTAAACAAAGACTAGTGTATCAGCTTGTCAAGACAAGAACTGGTGTAACACCAAAGATGTGACAAGCAAGCAAATAAAGACTAGTTTATCTTCTAGTCAAGACAAGAGCTCGTGTAACACAACAGATGTGACAAGTAAACAAAGACTAGTGTATCAGCTTGTCAAGACAAGAGCTTGTGTAACACAACAGAAGTGACAAGTAAACAAAGCCTAGTGTATCAGCTTGACAAGACAAGAGCTCGTGTAGCACAACAGATGTGACAAGTAAACAAAGACTAGTGTATCAGCTTGTCAAGACAAGAGCTCGTGCAACACAACAGATGTGACAAGTAAACAAAGACTAGTGTATCAGCTTGTCAAGACAAGAGCTCGTGTAACACAACAGATGTGACAAGCAAGTAAACAAAGACTAGTGTATCAGCTCGTCAAGACAAGAGCTCGTGTAACACAACAGATGTGACAAGTAAACAAAGACTAGTGTATCAGCTTGTCAAGACAAGAGCTCGTGTAACACAGCAGATGTGACAAGCAAGAAAACAAAGACTAGTGTATCAGCTTGTCAAGTCCAGAGCTCGTGTAACACAACAGATGTGATAAGCAAGTAAATAAAGACTAGTGTATCAGCTTGTCAAGACAAGAACTCGTGTAGCACAACAGATGTGACAAGTAAACAAAGGCTAGTGTATCAGCTTGTCAAGACAAGAGCTCGTGTAACACAACAGATATCACAAGCAAGTAAACAAAGACTAGTTTATCAGCTTGTCAAGACAAGAGCTCGTGTAACACAACAGATGTGACAAGTAAACAAGTAAACAAAGCTTGTGTATCAGCTTGTCAAGACCAGAGCTCGTGTAGCACAACAGATATCACAAGCAACTAAACAAAGACTAGTGTATCAGCTAGTCAAGACAAGAGCTCGAGTAACACAACAGAGGTGACAAGCAAGTAAACAAAGACTAGTATATCAGCTTGTCAAGACAAGAGCTCGTATAACACAACCAATGTGACAAGCAAGTAAACAAAGACTAGGATATCAGCTTGTCAAGACAAGAGCTCGTGTAACACAACAGATGTGACAAGCAGGTAAACAAAGTCTAGTGTATCAGCTTATCCAGACAAGAGCTCGTGTAACACAACAGATGTGACAAGTAAACAAGTAAACAAAGACTAGTGTATCAGCTTGTCAAGACAAGAGCTCGTGTAACACAACAGATGTGACAAGTAAACAAGTAAACAAAGACTAGTGTATCAGCTTGTCAAGACAAGAATTCGTGTAACACAACAGATTAGACAAGCAAGTAAACAAAAACTAGTGTATCAGCTTGTCAAGACAAGAGCTCGTGTAACACAATAGATTTCACAAGCTGGTAAATAAAGACTAGTGTATCATCTAGTCAAGACAAAAGCTCGTGTAACACAACAGATGTGACAAGTAAACAAAGACTAGTGTATCAGATTGTCAAGACAAGAGCTCGTGTAACACAACCGATGTGACAAGTAAGTAAATAACACTAGTGTATCAGCTATTCAAGACAAGAGCTCGTGTAACACAACAGATATCACAAGCAAGTAAACAAAGACTAGTGTATCAGCTAGTCAAGACATGAGCTCGTGTAACACAACAGATGTGACAAGCAAGTAAATAAGACTAGTGTATCAGCTAGTCAAGACAAGAGCTCGTGTAACACAAATGATATCACAATTAAGTAAACAAAACCTAGTGTATCAGCTTGTCAAGTCCAGAGCTCGTGTAACACAACAGATGTGACAAGCAAGTAAACAAAGACTAGTGTATCAGCTTGTCAAGACAAGAGCTCGTGTAACTCAGTAGCAGTGAGGACAGATGGCTTCGTCACTTGCACATCATTAGCTCTACAAGTAGCTACATAGTGTATACATAAGGTATTGTACTGCACCTAAAACTTCAATACCCACAGTTCACCAGAAGTATATATTTTGGGGTCCCCTGAGTAGAACAAAAATCTGATGTATTCCATTCACATGACTTTCTCTACATCTTTGTAACAAATTAATGGTAAAAAGCATATGTTTCTATTTACTTCATACTAATCGAGAAAAAATTAACAGAAACAGTCTTATTACTTGCTTCCTTAAGTAGAAGTGAAATAAGGGAGTGTCATATTTTATAGTGATAGTCAAAAGCTGGTTGCTATGTGACTGAAATTCCTTTGTTTGTATGGACACGAGTTGACAAATTCCTGTATGAGAAAAGTATAAGTTTTTCAAAGCTGAAACCAAAAACAAGGAATATCTCATAAACAAACAACTCCAAGAAAAAAATGTATATTACATAAATTGTGTGTTTTAATGTGTTCTACATTTTTTATGCAGTAAGTTTTGACATCTCTTACCGTTTATCAGTAATGCAAAATTTAATAAAAATCATCCATAATTCAGAGGTCTTTAGAGGCTATTCCCAGAAAATTCAAGGTACACATTTCGTTTGTAAGGCAAATATCTTTAATACAGCATATTTTAATCAAAATCGTTAGAGCCATTTTTGAGAAAACCAAAAATTTCGGAATTTTTTCTATCTAAAGGTACTTGTTGGTGGGGGGATTTTCTTGAAAATCTTCCATGTGGTATCCTTGGAAGATACCAAGCTTAAATACCAAGTTTGGTACTTAACAGTCTTTTCGTTTTTGAGCTATGCTGCCATCAGACAGACACAGATACAAAAAAATGGAAATGGTATGTTATTTATGGACGCTGTTTAACTGCTTTGGTTCTTTGCGTCCCATTCTATATTGGGCATGAAAGATTTCTTAATTTTGCTCAGAGGCCTCTCTTATCAGGCTTGAGGTTCTTCAACATGCCGTAAATCTACGACACGGGACCCACGGCTTTACTTCCCTTCCGAAGGAAGCCATGCTAAGGATTTTTACGCCCGAAAAAATCCATCGTCCTCCACCGGGTTTGAACCCGCGACCTTGGGTATATGAAGTTAGCATGGTAACCATTACACCACGGAGGGCGACTAGACACAGACACACACACACAGACATTTTTCTAAAAATAATTTTTGTGGATTCTGGGGGTCCCAAAACATGTATTTCCAATGAAAACTCTGTATCAAATTTTTGGGTGCATTACAATACCTTCTCTATACACTATGTACATAGTACCTGTAGAGAAAGTAAAAAGAAAAAAGAAAGTATTTTTTAGAAAAAGGCCTGTGTGTCTGTGGATAGCATAGTCCAAAAACGAAAAGTCTGTTAAATACCAAACCTGGTATTTCAGTTGAATATCTACCAAGGATGCGACACAGATTTAAAAAAAAAAATCCCCCACCCCAACTACCCTTTACAGGGAACATTTTTTGAAAATTTTGATTTTCTCAAAAATGGCTCTTGACAATTTTGATTAAAATACCTTATGTATAAGATACTTTTATGATAAACAAAATGTATATGTTACATCTTGTGGGAATAGTCTCTGAAGATCTCCTCATTCTGAATGACCTTTGTATAACTGGCAAACTGTAAGAGATAACAAAAACTTACCACACAAAAAATGTAGATCGCATTAAAACACACAATTTATGTCATATAAATATTTTTTTTTGTAGAGTTAACCATTTTAGAGATATTCTGGATTATTGGTTTCAATTTTAAGCCACTTAAACTTTTCCTAAACAGGATTTCTTTATTCTCGTTTCTCATTTATTTACTCCTGGCAAGCAAAGAGATTGGTATTTCAATTGTTTCACATAGCGACCAAGTTTTACAGCATGAGACTAACGCTTTAGCCCGTGCATTTTCTTATTTCCCTTCTACTTAAAAGGAAGTTACTAATTCTGTCTTATGTTTATCTCAATTAGCATGACATAGATAACAGATTAATGTTTTGAATAAAAGGTTTGTTTACCAAACAGCTAGAGGACATCATGTGAATGGAACACATTAGATGTTTAATATTTTGTTTGCCTTAGCGCTATATTTTACCTTGCATCCTAAATTTGTAATAAATAATAATAAAAGTAAAGAGAAAAACGCATTACTACTGATATAGTATGGTGGACTTTGTGACAGGAATTAACAATGGAGCCTTCTAAAACATGTTTTCCAATAATAAAAGTAAGTGACATATAAAATCAACTCAATTAATTAATTTCAAGTGATAAAAGCTTATTTATTATTCCTTCTGTGTGTGATTAAAGCAGACATAACCTCTCTTAAGCTTAGGTTTAATCAATGATGTCACGTTTAATTATTACTTTAAACTTTTGAGTAAAGCATTAGCATTGTGAGTTATAATACAATTCTGCATCATTGTTAAAGAAAGGTGCACATGGCGTTGGACAATAACAAGAAAGCTGACAGTATCAGTTGTCACTAGGACAGTCAAGTGTCTTTTCAATTAAACAAGTTTTAATGCTGATAATGTTTTAATTACTTACATAAGGACCTGGTAATGATATCAGTTTTCAGTTAGCAGGAGTATAAAGCACCTCCAGAGGACTGTCATTGACCCCATAACCAGGTGCATTCCCTTAGCATTGAATGCAGAAGAAAAATAGAGCAGTGGGGACTATGGCCATCTGGTGGCAAATAAATAAGTATGTTTTTTAAGTGTTCGTCACCAGGAAAGCTTTCCTTCTTTATTTTAAACAATAGGAGTAAGGCAAGGAATTTCACTGCTGCATTGTGTCGATAAACTGGTGTGTTACTTTAACATTGAATGGGAAGGGAAATATATAGCAGTACTACGACCATTTAGCGACAAATAACTGTGGTATCACATCCATCCATTAACTGAAATGTGTACCCTTGGCACTCTTATTATTCATATTATGAGACTTTAAAAACTTTCCTGTACTATTTTCAAACATTTTCTTTTGCACAAACCTTGTCGTGTCACACAAAAAAAAAAAAAAAAAAAAAAAAAAAAGAAGAAGAAGAAGAAGAAAGAATTGTTCAATTTGGTGCAGTCGTTCGGAAGTGATATGCGTACATACATTTCGGTGATTCATTTTTATATATATAGATTAGAGTCGTCATTAAGAGGAATTCAATTTTACTTTGTTGCTGCATAACCCCGCCGGAATAAACATTTTCAATCTGGTTGTTTAAACTGCACCACATAAATCAATAAATGAATGAAAATGGATATTCATGAAGAAGTTTTACATTATGCTAAAAAAGCTGTACATCGTTTGTTAACCGGCAAGTGAAGGACTTAGATGACAAGGAATTTTCAAGGAGTTAAAATAATTTGCAGTGAAATAAAGACTCATTTTTGTTATTTTCTAGAATTAATTAAATGTGTACATGAAGTCTATAGGATAGGATAAAGATATTTTATTTTATAAATTGAACTGTTACATTAATAACTTTTTTTAAATTTCTGTGCACAAGAATAGCCACAAAAAGTTATGATCAGGAACCAAACCGTTCTGTAGAGGATGGGACTAAGTCTTAAGCAGAAATGAGATGCTTCACTTGTCACATACTTTTCTTTCAACTTGAAGTGAATTGATTATAGCAATCCTAAAATTATATAAATGTGGCAACAGCAATATAAAGCACATATAACAGCAACATAGTACAGTTTTTGCAACAGCAAGCAGACACAGACACAGTTATGTACAATTAGAAACACAAAATAGGGATATGGTAGTATAGATTTTACAACAGAAGTAGCAGACAGTTTTACCTTTGGCAACACAGTAATGTAAACAGTATACATTACACAATCTAGCAAACATGCACAAAGTTGTATGATTGGCAACACGGCAGTATAAACAATGTCAATTAGGCAACAATAGCAAACAAATTTAGGTTTGGAAGCAGCAGTATGAACAATGTTGATTGGCAGTAATAGCAAACAAATTTAGGTTTGGAAACAGCAGTATAAACAATGTCAATTTTCAGCAATAGCAAAGAAATTTAGGTTTGGAAACACAGCAATATAAACAATATCAATTTGGCAACAAAAAGCAAACAAATTTAGGTTTGGAAACAGTAGCATAAACAATGTTAATTGGCAGCAATAGCAAACACATTTAGGTTTGGAAACACAGCAATATAAACAATAACAATTTGGCAACAAATAGCAAACCGTTTTAGACTTGAGAAATTGGCTGTCACATTGAATGAAACAAGAGACAGTCTACTTACCTTACACGTCGCAGCTATGTGCAGCAGACTCACTTTGTCCGTGCACTCTGTAACGGTCAGACGACAAATTCCCCGTGTTACAAACAATCTCCAGTTGTCTTGGTGCTCTGCCCACACGTTGTAACGTATTGGGGTCCCATGTTTCCCCACGTACAGGTCCAGTAGATCCTGTTCCAGACTGGGGGCTGAAAACATACAAAATAGTAAGGATGCTGCACTTTCTACAGTGTGAGCTTGTCTGTCACATTATGTACTTACGTAGACTATTGAATGGGTTAGCATTTTGCGTTTCTTGTATCTGGAGCCAGAATCCCCTGTTCTGTACGATATTCTCCAAGCACAGTTGGTACAGTGTCTGAATCTTATGCATTGCCCTGCAAAAAAAAAAAAAAAAAAAACCTTACATGTTGAGGTTATGAGAAAAAAGACTACGTATTTACTCTCTTATTACTAACTCCCGTTCTTAATTATTTTTTTAATCTAATTTTAAAGGTCTAAGGACATTACGCGTATGGACAACAAATACCTACGTTGACTACAACATTAACTTTTTATTGCTCTTCTTGTCCTGTATATTGATTAAAGCACCCACTTTTCGGCCCACATCTCTGGCTCAGTTGTACAGGAAGCAAGCGCTTTTATCAATACGCAAAAGCTGCCGTATTGCAACAAATCGATTGTACAAATGTAACTCATGTGGTCACCGTAATGTATTAATTATTATTTTTTAATTAGTGATTTAAGCAACACTTTATTTTATAGTTGTAAAAGTTTCGCTACGGTTGAGTTGTTATTGGGATGTTGTACCAGTTTGACTGAGTTGGACAGTAGAGAGCTCTACTTGTGATATTTGTTGACATATTTGTAACCCGGATCCGCCAGCTGTTGCTTTAGCTAATGAGGTTATGTTCAAAGAAGATTTTAAATTTTACAAAAGAAAATGTCCCCCGCCGGATCTTTCAGGCGTTTTGGGTCTGCAAAGTTTGTGTTATAGAGTTGCTGAGGTAGCAATTAAATTTATAATGAAAGTGCAGTATTTTTCAAATGACAAGTTTCCTGATTTTGTAATTGTGACATTTGTGTAGGTGGAGGAACGTCCTTTACCCGGTCTGAAGCCGCTGAAAGAGTGGAAAATATACGAGATTCCAAAGAAACCAGGTAATATTTGTTTTGGTAATGTTACTTCCCCACGTCTCACTAATGCTATTATAGTTAAAGCTGCTACAAGCAATTGGAAAGGAAATTGCCACCTACGCGTGATAAAACAAAGTTCAGCTCTACAGGAAGTCTTTCTTGCACAAATATTTGCCATTCACATAAAATGGAATATATTATACAATGATTTAACAAAGCCTTGATGCACCCTTAAATAAAACTTTATAGAATTTTAATAACATATCATATGTGTTACATTCATTTCATTATCTCTACCAAGATTTCATGGTAAATACATAATTTGAAAACCCTTACAAAAAATATTTTTAGAAAACGATCTGTCACTGTGGGTTGTTTTTTATAATAACTTTATTTTCAGCATGTTTTATTATATAATGAATAATATTACATGTTCATATTTGTGTACCTGTTTATGTGGAATTTACAATAAATTCCCGCCCACCTAGGTAGAGTAGTGGTAGCGCGTCTGTCATACATTCATACATAACATTGCAATCTGTAGATCCTATTATGAGATTAGACTCAAAGCCTAAACTCTAGGATGTAGATCATGTCAACAATTACATTTATTATTTACATTAATACATTTATTTACAAATAATAACTCTGACAATGAATTTTCAGATATGTCAGTTTTGCATAATTTACAATTACATGTCTCTTTCCAAAAACCTACCCGTACACTTGCATTCTTAGAATATTCATGTTTATTACATTTACAACAGTATGTTTTGAATGAATGAAATCCTCCTATGTATAGAAGGTGTCAGTAATAAGGTATCTTTTTAATTCTGATCTAAACTTTTTTTGTTCATTTGCAATTCTTTTATAGAAGAGGGAAGTGAATTAAACAAAACTATTCCTTTGTAGTAAACTCCTTTTTGGAATAACTGCAAATTATTTGTTGGTCTATGTAAGTCCTGCCTTTGTCTGGTTTCTTTGTTATGAATATCTGTAAACTTTTCTGGGTTATTTATTACAAATGACAATATGGCTAGAATATATTCACAGGCTAATGATAAAAGTCCAAACATTTTGAAAAGTGGCTTGCTGTGAGTTGATCGTCTTTCCCCTGCCATTATTCTTATTACCTTTTTTTACATTTACTGAATTTCCCCAAAATATTATTCCATAGGTCATCAATGAATGAAAATGTGCATGATAAGCTGTTTTTAGTTTGCTCTTATTTATAAGCTGAGTTAAAACATGCAGAGCTCAGTTTGCATAAGATATAATCAATATGGTGTTACGATCAATCATAAGACCTAGCAATATTGTATTACAGGCTTCTGCAATCTGATTATTTTCATATTCTATCCTTAGGTCTGCCATGTTTTTATACTTTGTGTAAAAATTAATGTAGTTAGTTTTTTCAAAGTTTATGTGAATTTTGTTACTTTCAAACCAGTCATTTAGTGTTTTGAAGATTTTATTAGATGAATTTGGGAACTGACTGACATTGTGTTCTTTAATTATAATACTTGTGTCAACAGGCTGCGAGTTCGAATCTCGTTTAGGGTGAATTACTCAGATAAGATTTTCCCTTATCCTGAGAAGGTGAATGTTGAGGAACGCCAAGATCATTCATCGTCCAATGTGACCTACCAGGTTAAAGAACATTATGCCACCAAAAAAAAAATCCTTGTTATAGACTTGGATGTTTATTTTAATGTAACTTTGAATATTCAATTCTAGCAACTGTTCGCAAAACTTTTACGATATTTCATAATTGATATTATCAAGAAAGTATAAAAATTCCTTTTTGATAATGAAACCATATCACATATTAGTGCTGCATATTTTCCTTCTCTTCAACAGCGTGCACTCTTATATAACATGTTCTGATGTTTGATCTCCTGGTGTGTGAAAATAAGTTGCTTAAATACTAAACTTGATATTTAACTTCAGTTCAAACATTTTCAAGAAAATACTTTCTACCAAAATACCCTTTAGATCAAACATTTTTTAAACATTTTCTCAAAAGTGGCTGTAATTCTTTTGATTAAAGTATCATATATTAAAGATATTTACCTGACAAATAAAATGTGTATCTTGAATTTTCTGGGAATAGCCTCTGAAGACTACTTTATTCTGGATGAATTTGTGTAACTGGCAAACCGTAAGAGATAGACAGAACTGTACATCTTGTTAAAATGGGATTATATATATATATATATATATATATATATAATGTATTTTGTGCATTTAACCATCTCTGGTATTTTCCTTGTTTCAATTTTTCAGTAGCTATCTTAAATGGGAAATGATTCATTTTTCTTTCTCCTGATTAAGGAACGTGAAGAGAACTTGAGAACTGTCAAATAGCAACCATGTTTAAACTATTGCTTTAGCATGTTCCCATGTTCCTGTTTTATATACAGGCAAATATCCAATAAAATACATCATCATTAATGCAAAATAGACAGAAAAATAAACATTTTAAGAATATTTTGGTGAAGAATGGGAAGAAAAGTCATGTGAATATAAGAATTTTTAAATCTATATTCCTTTCCAAGAATTACAAATTTGTTTTACTTCCAGTAGAAGGTGATTTTACAGTTGGTGTGCTTGTTCTAGGATTGATTGTAATCCAGAATCCTTTCACAGCAGTGGGGCAGCGATACTGGGTGTGTCGCTGTTTACAAGACTTCACTTGCAAGCCTCAGAGACTGAATCTTGATGCTCATGGGGACCTCGCCCCACAAGAAAACTGGTGGCATGTCTGTAATACGTAAGTTTCCAGTTTTGATGCTTGTAGGCAGTTGTCTGTTGTGTCTATTACACCCAGGTGTGACATTGCAATGCCTGGAATTACTGAGGCTGCTCTTCACATCTTACTGAATACAAGATTATGATTTTTTCCAAAATATTGATGTTAAGAACTGGGAGGTTATGTTGCATTCTCAAGTCATATTGTGTGGTCTGCAGGTAGGTAACAGCCTCTCGTTTCAAAGGTTTTGGCTTCAGATCCAGTAGAGTGCAATGGCTCCCTTCAGAATTAAGTAAAGCCATTCATCCCAATTCATGGATTTACAGCACATAAAACACTTCAAACCTGATAAAGAGGCCTCTGAGCAAAATTAAGTGGTCTTTCATATCCAATATAGAATGGGACACTCGAGAACTGCAGCAGTTAAAATATGATGTTTTCCATTCACATAACTTTCTCTAACCATTCCAAAAACAAATATTTCTTACAAAAGCTTACTCTTCTATCTACTTCATGATAATCAAGATAAACATTAACAGAAAGTGTCTTATTACTTGCTTCCTTGTAAGTAGAAGGGAATACACTAGGCTAAAGTGATAGTCAAATGTTTTAAAAAGTGTTGCTATGTGATTGAAATGCGTTTGTTTGCGCAGCCAGGAGATGACAAATTCCCGTATGAGAAAAGTTTTAAGTATTTTAAGACTGAAACCAATAACAAGGAATATCTCAAAATTGCTCAACTCCACAGCAAAATTGTATTTGTATAGGATATAAATTATGTGTTATAACGAGATCTACAATTTTTTACTTTCTCCACACGTAATGTGTACATAGTGTATAGAGAAGGTATTGTAATGCATCCAAAAATTCAATACCAATATATGTTTTGAGACCCCCTGAGTCCAAAAAAAAGCATTCTTAGAAAAATGTCTGTGTGTATGTGTGTCTGTCTGTGGGCAGCATAGCTCAAAAACGAAAAGTCCATTAAAAACCAAACTTGGTATTTAGGTTTGGTATCTTCCAAGGATGCAACATGAAGATTTCAAGGAAATCCCCCCACTCCCAACTACCTTTTACATGGAACTTTTTTGGAAAATTATTAATATCACATATTAAAGATATTTTCCAAACAAATAAAATGTATATCTTGAATTTTCCGGGAATAGCTCTGAAGACTACTTTATTCTGGATGAATTTTACAGAATTTTGCATACCTGCTAAACCATAAGAGATTGACAAAAATTACTGCACCATTAGAGCACATTAAAACACACATTTTATGTTATATACATTTTTTTGTGGAGCTGATCGTTTTTGAGATATTCTTTACTTCGGTTTCAGCTTTGTAAAACATACTTTTCTCATACGGAATTTGTCAACTGCTGTCCATACAAAGGAACTTCAGTCACATAGCAACCAGCTTTTGACTATCACTTTAACCTATGGTACTCCCTTATTTCGCTTCTACTAACAAGGAAGCAACTAATAAGACTATTTCTGCTAATTTTTACTTTCTCCATACGCACTATGTACATAGTGTATAGAGAAAGTATTGCACTCCACCAAAAATTTGATACCGAGATTTCACCGGAAATATATGTTTTAGGGTCCCCAATATCCAAAAAAAGCATTTTCACAAAAAAGTCTGTGTGTGTGTGTGTGTGTGTGTGTGTGTCCGTGTGTCTGTGAACACGATAACTCAAAAACGAAAAGTCGGTAACATACCAAACTTGGTATTTAAGTTTAGTATCTTCCAGGGATGCGACACGAAGATTTTGAGAAAAATCCCCCCACCCCCAACTACCCTTTACATGGAACTTTTTTCGAAAATTTTGATTTTCTCAAAAATGGCTCTAACGATTTTGATTAAAATTTCGGATATTAAACATATTTACCTTACAAATAAAATGTATATCTTGAATTTTCTGGGAATAGCTTCTGAAGAGTAGTTTATTCTGGATGAATTTTACTAAATTTTGAATAGCTGCTGCTAAACCGTAAGAGATGGAAAAAAACTTACTGCACAAAAAATGTAGAGCACATTAAAACACACAATTTATGTTATGTACATTTTTTTTGTGGAGTTCGTCGTTTTTGTGACATTCCTTATTTTTGGTTTCTGCTATGAAAAACTTACTTTTTCATACAGGAACTTGTCAACTCCTATCCATATAAGCAAAGGAACTTCATTGACATAGCAACCAGCTTTTGACTATCACTTTAACCTACGGTTGTCCCTTATTTCGCTTCAACTTACAAGGAAGCAAGTAATAAGACTACTTCTGCTAATTTTTTCTGATTAGCATAAACTAAATAGAAGTATAAGCTTTTTAAGAATTATTTGTTGCAGGGATATGGAGAAAGTCATGTGAATGGTACACATCAGATTTTTTTGATTAGCATGAAGTAAATAGAAGCATAAGATTTTTAACAATAATTTGTTACAGTGATGTAGAGAAAGTCATGTGAATGGAACACATCAGATTTTAATTTCTCTAGCCCTGTATGTACAATGTACATAGTGGAAAGAGAAGTATTGTATTTCACCCAAAAATTTGATGTCGGGATTTCACCAGAAATACATATTTTAGGACCCCCTGAGTCCAAAAAAAAAAAAAAAGCATTTTCAGAAACAGGTCCATGTGTGTGTGTGTGTCTGGACAGCATACCTCAAAACCAAAAAGACTGTTGATAACCAAACTTGGTATTTAAGTTTGGTATTTTCTAAGGATGCGACACAAAGATATTCAAGAATATTACCCCACCCCTAATTACCCTTTACATAGAAAAATGTTTGAAAATTTTGTTTTTCTTAAAAATTACTCTTAACGATTTTGATTAAAGCCAGTTCTATCACAAATAAAATGTATATATTGAATTTTCTGGGCATAGCTTCTAAAGACCTGTTTATGCTGGATGAATTGCTTAATTTGACATAACTAGTAAAGCGTAAGAGATAGATAAAAACTTACTATACAAAACATGTAGATCTTGTTAAAATACACAAACTGTGTCATATACTTTTTTTTCATAGAGCTTCGAGTATTCATTGTTATTAGTTTCAGTTGTGAAGTACTTATACTTTTCTCCAATGGGAGTGTCCGTTTCTCTTTTGTTTTACTCCTGGTCAAGCAAAGAAGTCATTTGCAATGACAATCACATAACAACAGCTTTTAAAACATTTGACTATCTCTTAAGCCTAGTGTATTCCCTTAGTTCACTTCTACTTATAAGGAACTAAGTAATAAGAACATTCTGCTAATGTTTATCTCCATTAGCATTGTGTTGAAAGAAGAATAATCTTTTGTAAGAAGTTTGTTTGTAGAGCAGCTACAGAAAGTCATGAGAGTGTATCACATCAGATTTTTTTGTAATGCATTTGTCTGTCTGTATGGTTTACCAGTAATGAAAATTGACCAGAATAAAGAGGTCTTCAGAGTCTATTTCCAGAAAATTCAGTATACACTTTTTGTTTGTCGTGTAAATATCTTTAATGTCTATATCGTGTAAATTAGTTGAGCAATTTTTGAGAAAAACAAAATTTACATAAGTTTTCTATGTAACTAGCATTTTTTGAAAAATTTTGTGTCACATTCTTCGAAATAACATAACATAAGTATCAAATTTTGTATTTAATGGACTTTTCATTTTTGAGCAACACACACAGACCTGTTTTTATATTTTTACTTTCTCTACACGTAGTATTACGTAGTTTATACAGAAGGTGTGTGTCCGTGAACACGATAACTCAATAACGAAAAGTTGGTAAAATACCAAACTTGGTATTTAAGTTTAGTATCTTCCAGGGATATGACACAAAGATTTTGAGAAACATTTTCCCACCCCAAACTACCCTCTACATAGAAAACAATTTGAAACTTTTGATTTTCTTAAAAATGGCTATAATGATTTTGATTAAAATACTGTAAGTTAAAGATATTTAAAGGGCAAATAAAATGTGTTTCTTGGAAAAGCATCTAAAGACTTCTTTATTCTGAATGAATTTTACATAACAGATAAACAGTAAGAGATAGATAAAAACTTACTATATAAAATCTTAAATCTAGTTTAAACACACAAGATATGTTATATATGTTTTTTCGTTGAATTGCCCATTTCTGAGATGTTCCTTGTTATTTATTTCAGATGTAAAATACTTAAACTTTTCTCACAGGGAAAGTTGTAAACTTAGAATTGGATTTCATCCACATGTCAACCAGCTTTTAAATGATCTGACTCACTTTATCCTAGTGTATTCCTGCTACTTACAAGGAAGCAAGTAACAAGACAATTTCTGTTAATGATTATCTGGATTAACATGAGGTAGATAGAAGAATAAGGTTTTTAACAATTATATGTTACAGCGATGTGGAGAAAGTCACGTGAATGGAACATATTGGAAAAAACATATATTTTTAGTTTTTAATTGGTAGTCGAATATACACACATGTGCTTCACAAAAACTAACTTTTACGCAGAACTAGTTTCGCATGCGTGTTACATGCATTGTCTACTGCTTTCGACTATCGGATACAACACGAGGATCCTTGATGTATGACTGTCTTCCCTCTGGTGTTGGATTGATGAACTTCATTAGCGGGTTCTCTTCAAAGGGACGATTAAAATTCATGAGGTGCGCTTCATGTTTTTTCATGTATATTTTCTCCCATGCGTCGAGTTCTACTGTCCGTTGTACATTTTTTAAAAGATGGATGTCTTGCTTAATTTCATGTTGGTTGTTCCAAAAATGAGCCAATACTGCAGATTTTTCACTTTCCCTATTTTTGATATTTCTAATATGTTCTTTAAGACGGGTACCTATGTTTCTTTTTGTTCTGCCAATGTATACTTGGTTACACTCATTGCAATTTGTTCTATAGATGCCTGGTTTTTTGTCAATTGGGTCTTTTTTTGTTCTATGGGATGGAATCAAATTTTTTACACTGAACCTGTTGTAAGGTGCCAGTGTTATATTATGTTCTTTAAATATTTTTTGGAATTTCTTAGTTGCCCAAGGGTGGTAAGTGAATCTCCTGTAGTTATCATCATCTTTAATTCGTTTGAGGGTGGATATTTCTGTGATCTTATTTTGTTGTTTAATTTTCTTGAGTTTATTGAGCTGAAATAAATGGTTTCAACAAGGATTTAGTATTCAAAAAACTCAAGAAAAAACTCCGCCGGGTTTGAACCCGCGACCTTGGGTATATGAAGATAGCATGGTAACCATTACACAACGGAGGGCGACTTTATGAGGTAATGCTGTTTGAGCCTCAGATTTTTCTATGGCTATTGTCCTAAACTTGTGAGGTAATATTTCTTGTGTCCCAGATGTTCCTATGGCTATTGTCCAAACTTGTGGTGTACTGCTGTTTGTGTTCCAGATGTTTCTATGGCTATGTCCCATTTGAGGTACTGCTGCTTGTGTTCCAGATGTTTCTATGACTATTGTGCCAAGTGAGGTACTGCTGCTTGTGTCCAAAATATTTCTATGACTATTTTCCCAAGTGAGGTACTGCTGCTTGTGTCCCAGATGTTTCTATGGCTATTGTCCCAAACTTGTGAGGTACTGCGGTTTGTGTCCTAGATGTTTCTATGGCTATTGTCCAAACTTGTAAGGTACTGCTGCATGTGTCCCAGGTGTTTCTATGGCTATTGTCACAAGCAAGGTACTGCTGCTTGTGTTCCAGATATTTCTATTGCTTTTGTCGCAAGTGAGGTACTGCTGCTTGTGTCCCAGATGTTTCTTTGATTATTGTCCCAAGTGAGGTACTGCTGCTTGTGTCCCAGATGTTTCTATGGCTATTATCCCAAACTTGTGAGGTACTGCTGCTTCTATCCAAGAATTTTTATGGATATTGTCCCCTGTGAGGTACTGCTGTTTGTGTCCCAGATGTTTCTATGGCTATTAGCCCAAACTCTTGAGGTACTGCTGCTTCTGTCCCAGAGTTTTTATGGCTATTGCCCCAAACTTGAGAGGTACTGCTGCTTGTTTCCCAGATGTTTCTATGACTATTGTCCCAAGTGAGGTACTGCTGCTTGTGTCTCAGATCTTTCTATGACTATTGCCCCAAACTTGAGAGGTACTGCTGCTTGTTTCCCAGATGTTTCTATGACTATTGTCCCAAGTGAGGTACTGCTGCTTGTGTCTCAGATCTTTCTATGACTATTGCCCCAAACTTGAGAGGTACTGCTGCTTGTTTCCCAGATGTTTCTATGACTATTGTCCCAAGTGAGGTACTGCTGCTTGTGTCTCAGATCTTTCTATGACTATTGCCCCAAACTTGAGAGGTACTGCTGCTTGTTTCCAAGATGTTTTTTATGACTATTGTCCCAAGTGAGGTACTGCTGCTTGTGTCCCAGATGTTTCTATGGATATTGTCCCAAACCTGTGAGGTACTGCTGCTTGTGTCCAAGATGTTTCTATGGCTATTGTCCCAAACTTGTGAGGTACTGCTGCTTCTGTCCCAGATGTTTCTATGGCTATTGTCCCAAACTTGTGAGGTACTGCTGCTTGTGTCCCAGATGTTTCTATTGCTATTGTCCCAAGTGACCTACTGCTGCTTGTGTCCCAGATGTTTCTATGGCTATTGTCCCAAGTGAGATACTGCTGCTTGTGTCCCAGATGTTTCTATGACTATTGTCACAAACTTTTGAGGAACTGCTTTTGTGTCCCAAATGTTTCTATGGCTATTGTCACAAACTTGTGAGATACTGCTGCTTGTGTCCCAAATGTTTCTATGGCTATTGTCACAAACTTGGGTGGTATTGCTATATGTGTCCCAGATGTTTCTATTGCTATTATCCCAAGTGAGGTACTGCTGCTTGTGTCCCAGATGTTTCTATGGCTATTTTCCCAAACTTGTGAGGTACTGCTGCTTGTGTCCAAGATGTTTCTATGGCTATTGTCCCAAACTTGTGAGGTACTGCTGCTTGTGTCCCAGATGTTTCATTGGCTATTGTCCCAAACTTGTGAGGTACTGCTGCTTGTGTCCCAGATGTTTCTATGGCTATTGTCCCAAGTGAGATACTGCTGCTTGTGTCCCAGATGTTTCTATTGCTATTGTCCTAAGTGAGATACTGCTGCTTGCGTCCCAGATGTTTCTATGGCTATTGTCACAAACTTGTGAGGTACTGCTGCTTGTATCCCAAATGTTTCTATTGCTATTGACCCAAGTGACGTACTGCTGCTTGTGTCCCAGATGTTTCTATTGCTATTGTCCCAAGTGAGGTAATGCTGCTTGTGTCCCAGATGTTTCTATGACTATTGTCCCAAACTTGTGAGGTACTGCTTACTGTGGCCCAGGTATTTCTATGGCTAATTACCCAAACTTGTGAGTTACTGCTGCTTGTGTCCCAGATGTTTCTATGGCTATTGTCACAAGTGAGATACTGCTGTTTGTGTCCCAGATGTTTCTATGGCTAGTGTCCCAAATTTGTGAGGTACTGCTGCTTGTGTCCCAGATGTTTCTATGACTATTGTCCTAAACTTGTGAGGTACTGCTGCTTGTGTCCCAAATGTTTCTATGGCTATTGACACAAACTTGTGAGGTAATGCTGCTTGCGTCCCAGATGTTTCTATGGCTATTGTCACAAACTTTTGAGGTACTGCTGCTTGTCTCCCAGATGTTTCTATTGCTATTGTCCCAAGTGAGGTACTGCTGCTTGTGTCCCAGATGTTTCTATGGCTAGTGTCCCAAGTGAGGTAATGCTGCTTGTGTCCCAGATGTTTCTATGACTATTGTCCCAAACTTGTGAGGTACTGCTTACTGTGGCCCAGGTATTTCTATGGCTAATATCCCAAACTTGTGAGTTACTGCTGCTTGTGTCCCAGATGTTTCTATGGCTATTGTCCCAAGTGAGATACTGTTGTTTGTGTACCAGATGTTTCTATGGCTATTGTCCCAAATTTGTGAGGTACTGCTGCTTGTGTCCCAGATGTTTCTATGACTATTGTCCTAAACTTGTCAGGTACTGCTGCTTGTGTCCCAGATGTTTCGCTGACTATTATCTCAAGTGAGGTACTGCTGCTTGATTCCCAGATGTTTATATGACTATTGCCCCAAGTGACGAATTGCTGCTCGTGTTCAGATGTTTCTATGGCTATTGTCCCATAAATTGTGAGGTACTGTTGCTTGTATCCCAGATGTTTCTATGGCTATTGTCCCAAACTAGTAAAGGTACTGATGCTTATGTCCCAGATGTTGCTATAACTATTGTCCCAAGTGAGGTACTGCTGCTTGTGTCCCAGTTTTGTCTATGTCTCTTGTCCCAAGTGAGGTATTGCTGCTCGTGACCCAGATGATTCTATTGCTTTGTCCCAAGTGAGGTACTGCTGCCTGTATCTCAGATGTTTCTATGGCTATTGGCTCAAGTTAGGTACTGCTTGTTACATCCCAAATGTTTCAATGGCTATTGTACCAAGTGAGGTACTGCTGCTTGTGTCCCAGATGTTTCTTGTGACTATTGTCCCAAACTTGTGAGGAACTGCTCTCTGTGGCCCAGATGTTTCTATGACTATTGTCCCAAACTTGTGATGAACTGCTTACTGTGGCCCAGATGTTTCTATGACTATTGTCCCAAACTTGTGATGAACTGCTTACTGTGGCCCAGATGTTTCTATGACTTTTGTCCCAAACTTGTGAGGTACTCCTGCTTGAGTTCCAGATGTTTCTATGAATATTGCCCCAAACTTGAGAGGTACTGCTGCTTGTTTCCAAGATGTTTTTTATGACTATTGTCCCAAGTGAGGTACTGCTGCTTGTGTCCCAGATTTTTCTATGGCTATTGTCCCAAGTGAGATACTGCTGCTTGTGTCCCAGATGTTTCTATGGCTATTGTCCCAAGTGAGAATCTGCTGCTTGTGTCCCAGATGTTTCTATGACTATTTTCACAAACTTGTGAGGTACTGCTTTTGTGTCCCAAATGTTTCTATGGCTATTGTCACAAACTTGTGAGATACTGCTGCTTGTGTCCCAAATGTTTCTATGGCTATTGTCACAAACTTGGGTGGTATTGCTGTTTATGTCCCAGATGTTTCTATTGCTATTGTCCTAAGTGAGATACTGCTGCTTGCGTCACAGATGTTTCTATGGCTATTGTCACAAACTTATGAGGTACTGCTGCTTGTTTCCCAGATGTTTCTATTGCTATTGACCCAAGTGAGGTACTGCTGCTTGTGTCCCAGATGTTTCTATGGCTATTGTCCCAAATGAGGTAATGCTGCTTGTGTCCCAGATGTTTCTATGACTAGTGTCCCAAACTTGTGAGGTACTGCTTACTGTGGCCCAGGTATTTCTATGGCTAAGATCCCAAACTTGTGAGTTACTGCTGCTTGTGTCTCAAATGTTTCTATGGCTATTGTCCCAAGTGAGATACTGCTGTTTGTGTCCCAGATGTTTCTATGGCTATTGTCCCAAGTGAGATACTGCTGTTTGTGTCCCAGATGTTTCTATGGCTATTGTCCGAAATTTGTGAGGTACTGCTGCTTGTGTCCCAGATGTTTCTATGACTATTGTCCTAAACTTGTGAGGTACTGCTGCTTGTGTCCCAGATGTTTCCCTCACTATTGTCTCAAGTGAGGTACTGTTGCTTGAATCCCAGTTGTTTCTATGGCTTTTGTCCCAAACTAGTGAGGTACTGATGCTTATGTCCTATATGTTGCTATGGCTATTGTCCCAAGTGAGGTACTGCTGCTTCTGTCCCAGTTTTGTCTATGTCTCTTGTCCCAAGTTAGGTACTGCT
Source organism: Hymenopus coronatus (assembly GCA_030762935.1). NCBI lineage: Eukaryota > Metazoa > Arthropoda > Insecta > Mantodea > Hymenopodidae > Hymenopus > Hymenopus coronatus. The sequence goes on along the minus strand of CM060897.1, from coordinate 2,182,411 downwards.
GCTCGTGACCCAGAAGATTCTATGGCTTTGTCCCAAGTGAGGTACAGCTGCCTGTATCTCAGATATTTCTATGGCTATTGGCCCAAGTTAGGTACTGCTTGTTACATCCCAAATGTTTCACTGGCTATTGTCCCAAGTGAGGTACTGCTGCTTGTGTCCCAGATGTTTCTATGACTATTGTCCCAAACTTGTGAGGAAGTGCTCTCTGTGGCCCAGATGTTTCTATGACTATTGTCCCAAACTTGTGAGGTACTCCGGCTTGTGTCCCAGATGTTTGTATAGTTAGTGTCCCAAACTTGTGAGGTACTGCTGTTTGTGTCCCAGATGTTTCTATGGCTATTGTCCCAAGTGAGGTACTGCTGCTTGTGATCCAGATGATTCTATGGCTTTGTCCCAAGTGAGGTACTGCTGCTTGTGTCTCATATCTTTCTATGGCTATTGGTCGAAGTTAGGTACTGCTGCTTACAACCCAAATGTTTCTATGGTTATTGTCTCAAGTGAGGTACTGCTGCTTGTGTCCCAGATGTTTCTATGACTATTGTCCCTAAACTTGTGAGGTACTGCTTACTGTGGCCCAGATGTTTCTATGACTATTGATCTAAACTTGTGAGGTACTGCTGCTTGTGTCCCAGATCTTTCTAAAGCTATTGTCCCAAACATGTGAGGTACTGCTGTTTTCTCAGATGTTTCTATCACTAATGTGACAGGTGAGGTTCTGCTGTTTGTGTCCCAGATGTTTCTATGACTATTGTCCCAAGTGAGGTACTGCTGCTTGAGTCCCAGATGTTTCTATGGCTAATGTCCCAAACTTGAGAGGTACTGCTGTTTGTGTCCCAGATGTTTCTATGGCTAATGACCCAAGTGAGGTACTGCTGCTTGTGTCCCAGTTGTTTCTACGGCTATTGTCCCAAGTGAAGTACTGCTGCTTGTGTCCCAGATGTTTCTATGTATATGGTACCAAGTGAGGTACTGCTGCTTGTGTCCCAGATGTTTCTATGACTATTGTCCCAAGTGAGGCACTGCTTCTTGTGTCCCAGATGTTTCTATGACTATTGTCCCAAGTGAGGCACTGCTGCTGGTGACCCAGATGTTTCTATGGCTATTGTCCCAAACGAGGTACTGCTTCTTGCATCCCAGATGTTTCTATGACTATTGTCCCGAGTGAGGTACTGCTGCTGCTGTCCCAGATGTTTCTATGACTATTGTCCAAAACTTGTGAGGTACTTCTGCTTGCTTCCCAGATGTTTCTATAGCTATTGTCTCAAAATTGTGAGGTACTGCTGTTTCTGTCCCAGATGTTTCTATCACTATTGTGACAGGTGAGGTTCTGCTGTTTGCGTCCCAGATAATTCTATGGCTATTGTCCCAAGTGAGGTTCTGCTGGTTGTGTCCCAGATGTTTCTATGACTATTGTCCCAAGTGAGGTACTGCTGCTTGTGTCCCAGATGTTTCTATGGCTAATGTCCCAAACTTGAGAGGTACTGCTCTTTGTGTCCAAGATGTTTCTATAGCAAATGACCCAAGTGAGGTACTGCTGCTTGTGTCCCAGATGTTTCTATGGATTTTGTCCCAAGTGAGGTACTGCTGCTTGTGTCCCAGATGTTTCTATGTACATGGTACCAAGTGAGGTACTGCTGCTTGTGTCCCAGATGTTTCTATGACTATTATCCCAAGTGAGGCGCTGCTTCTAGTGTCCCAGATGTTTCTAAGACTATTGTCCCAAGTGAGGTACTGCTGCTTGTGACCCTGATTTTTCTATGGCTATTGTCCCAAACGAGGTAGTGCTGCTTGCATCCCAGATGTTTCTATGACTATTGTCCCAAGTGAGGTACTGCTGCTGTCCCAGATGTTTCTATGACTATTGTCCCAAACATGTGAGGTACTGCTGCTTGTGTCCCAGATGTTGCTATGGCTATTATCCCAAACTTGTGAGTTACTGCTGTTTGTGTCCCAAATGTTTCTATGGCTATTTTCCCTAACTTGTGAGATACTTCTGTTTGTGTCCCAGATGTTTCTATGGCTATTGTCACAAGTGAGGTACTGCTGCTTGTGTCCCAGATGTTTCTATGGCTATTGCCTAGAGTGAGGTACTGCAGCTTGTGTCCCAGATGTTTCTATGGCTATTGTCACATGTGAGGTACTGCTGCTTGTGTTCAAGATGATACTATGGCTATTGTCCCAAGTTCAGTACTGCTGCTTGTAACCCAGATGTTTCTTTGGCTATTATCGCAGACCTGTGAGCTACTGCTGTTTGTGTCCCAGATGTTTCTATGGCTAATGTCCCAAACTTGTGAGGTAATGCTGCCTGAGTCCCAGATGTTTCTACGGCTATTGTCCCAAACTTGTGAGGTAATGCTGCTTGTGTCCCAGATGTTTCTATGGCTATTGTCCCAAACTTGTGAGGTACTGCTGCTTGTGTCCCAGGTGTTTCTATATCTATTGTCCCAAACTTGCGAGGTAATGCTGCTTGTGTCCCAGATGTTTCTATGGCTATTGTACCGAACTTGTGAGGTAATGCCGCTTGTGTCCCAGATGTTTCTATATCTATTGTCCCAAACTTGTGAGGTAATGCTGCTTGTGTCCCAGATGTTTCTATGGCTATTGTCCCAAACTTGTGAGGTACTGCTGCTTGTGTCCCAGATGTTTCTATATCTATTGTCCCAAACTTGCGAGGTAATGCTGCTTGTGTCCCAGATGTTTCTATGGCTATTGTACCGATCTTGTGAGGTAATGCTGCTTGTGTTCCAGATGTTCCTATGACTATTGTCCCAAACTTATTAGGTACTGCTGTTTGTGTTCCAGATTTTCATATGGCTACTGTCCCAATCGTGTGAGGTAATGAAATGGCCTGTTTTATTATGGACGCTCTTTAACTGCTTTGTTTCTTTGTGTCCCATTTTATATTGGGCGTGAAAGATCGCTTGCTCATAGGCTTCTCTTATCAGGCTTGAGGTTCTTTTACGTGCCATAACTCTACGACACGGGACCCCCAGCTTTACTTCCCTTCCGTAGGAAGCCATACTATGTATTTTTACGCCCAAAAACATCCATCGTCCTCTGCCGGGTTTGAACCCGCGACCTTGGGTGTATGAAGTAGGCATGTTAAGCATTACACCATGGAGGGCGTCTTTGTGAGGTAATGCAGTTTCAGTCCCAGATGTTTCTATGGCTATTGTCCCAAACTTGTGAGGTTATGCTGCTTGTGTCCCAGTTGTTCCTATGGCTATTGTCATAAACTTGTTAGTTACTGCTGCTTATGTTCCAGATGTTTCTATGGCGATTGTCCCAAACTTGTGAGTTACTCCTGCTTGTGTCCCAGATGTTTCTATGACTATTGTCCCAAACTTGTGAGGTGCTGCTGCTTGTGTCCCAAATGTTTCTATGACTATTGTACCAAGAGAGGTACTGCTGCTTATGTTCCAGATGTTTCTATGGCGATTGTCCCAAACTTGTGAGTTACTCCTGCTTGTGTCCCAGATGTTTCTATGACTATTGTCCCAAACTTGTGAGGTACTGCTGTTTGTGTTCCAGATGTTTCTATGGCTATTGTCCCAAACTTGTTAGTTACTGCTGTTTGTGGCCCAGATGTTTCTATGGCTATTGTCCCAAACTTTTGAGGTACTGCTGCTTGTGTCCCAGATGTTTCTATGGCTATTGACACAAGTGAGGTACTGCTGCATGCGTCCCAGATATTTCTATGGCTATTGTCTCTAGTGAGGTACTGCTGCTTGTGTCCCAGATATTTCTATGACTATTGTCCTAAACTTGTGAGGTACTGCTGCTTGTGTCCCAGATGTTTCTATGGCTATTGTCCCAAACTTGTAAGGTACTCCTGCTTGTATCCCAGATGTTTCTATGGCTATTGTCCCAAACTTGTGAGTTACTGATGCTTGTGTCCCAGATGTTGCTATGGCTATTGTCCCAACTTAGTGAGTTACTTATGCTTGTGTCCCAGATGTTGCTATTGCTATTGTCCCAAGTGAGATACTGCTGCTTGTGTCCCAGATGTTGTTATGGCTATTGTCCCAAGTGACGTACTGATGCTTGTGTCCCATATGTTCCTATGGCTATTGTCCCAAGCGAGGTACTGCTGTTTGTGTCCCAGATATTTCTATGGCTATTGTCCCAAGTGAGGTACTGCTACTTGTGACCCAGATGATTGTATGGCTTTGTCCCAAGTGAGGTACTGCTGATTGTGTTCCAGATGTTTCTATGACTATTGTCCCAAACTTGTGAGTTACTCCTGCATGTGTCCCAGATGTTTCTATGACTATTGTCCCAAACTTGTGAGGTACTGCTGCTTTTGTCCCAGATGTTTCTATGGCTATTGTCCCAAACTTGTGAGTTTATGCTGCTTGTGTCCCAGATGTTTCTATGACTATTGTCCCAAGAGAGGTACTGCTGCTTGTGTCCTAGATGTTTCTATGACTATTGTCCCAAGAGAGGTACTGCTGCTTGTGTTCCAGATGTTTCTATGGCTATTGTCCCAAGAGAGGTACTGCTGCTTGTGTTCCAGATGTTTCTATGGCTATTGTCCCAAACTTGTGAGTTTATGCTGCTTGTGTCCCAGATGTTTCTATGACTATTGTCCCAAGAGAGGTACTGCTGCTTGTGTTCCAGATGTTTCTATGGCTATTGTCCCAAGAGAGGTACTGCTGCTTGTGTCCCAGATGTTTCTATGACTATTGTCCCAAGAGAGGTACTGCTGCTTGTGTTCCAGATGTTTCTATGGCTATTGTCCCAAACTTGTGAGTTTATGCTGCTTGTGTCCCAGATGTTTCTATGGCTATTGTCCCAAACTTGTGAGTTTATGCTGCTTGTGTCCCAGATGTTTCTATGGCGATTGTCCCAAACTTGTGAGTTACTGCTGTTTGTGTCCCAGATGTTTCTATGGCTATTGTCCCAAACTTGTGAGTTTATGCTGCTTGTGTCCCAGATGTTTCTATGACTATTGTCCCAAGAGAGGTACTGCTGCTTGTGTCCTAGATGTTTCTATGACTATTGTCCCAAGAGAGGTACTGCTGCTTGTGTTCCAGATGTTTCTATGGCTATTGTCCCAAGAGAGGTACTGCTGCTTGTGTGCCAGATGTTTCTATGGCTATTGTCCCAAACTTGTGAGTTTATGCTGCTTGTGTCCCAGATGTTTCTATGACTATTGTCCCAAGAGAGGTACTGCTGCTTGTGTTCCAGATGTTTCTATGGCTATTGTCCCAAACTTTTGAGTTTATGCTGCTTGTGTCCCAGATGTTTCTATGACTATTGTCCCAAGAGAGGTACTGCTGCTTGTGTTCCAGATGTTCCTATGACTATTGTCCCAAGAGAGGTACTGCTGCTTGTGTTCCAGATGTTTCTATGACTATTGTCCCAAGAGAGGTACTGCTGCTTGTGTCCCAGATGTTTCTATGAATATTGTCCCAAGTGAGGTACTGCTGCTTGTGTCCCAGATGTTTCTATGACTATTGTCCCAAACTTTGAGGTAATGCTGGTGTTGTCCCTGATGTTTCTATGGCTATTGTCCCAAGTGGGGAAGTGCCGCTTGTGTCCCAGAAGTTTCTCTGACTATTGCCCCTAGTGAGGTACTGCTGCTTGTGTCCCGGATGTATCTATAGCTATTGTTCCAAACTTGTGAGAGACTGCTGTTTGTGTCCCAGATATTTCTATGACTATTGTGACAGGTGAGGTTCTGCTGTTTGTGGCCCAGATGTTTCTATGGCTATTGTCCCAAGTGAGGTACTGCTGCTTGTGTCCCAGATGCTTCTATGGCTATTGCCCAAACTTGTTAGGTACTGCTGCTTGTGATCCAGACTTTCATATGGCTACTGTCCCAAACTTGTGAGGTAATGAAATGGCCTGTTATTTATGGACGCTCTTTAACTGCTTTGCTTCTCTGCGTCCCATTTTATATTGGGCATGAAAGATCGCTTGCTCATAGGCCTCTCTTATCATGCTTGAGGTTCTTTTACGTGCCATAAATCTACGACACGGGACCCACAGGTTTACTTCCCTTTCGTAGGATGCCATGCTAAGGGTTTTTACGCCAGAAAAAATCCATCGTCCTCCGCCGGGTATGAACCCGTGACCTTGGGTATATGAAGTTAGCATGTTAAGCATTACACCATGGAGGGCGTCTTTGTGAGGTAATGCAGTTTCAGTCCCAGATGTTTCTATGGCTATTGTCCCAAACTTGTGAGGTTATGCTGCTTGTGTCCCAGATGTTTCTATGGCTAATGTCCCAAACTTGAGAGGTACTGCTGTTTGTGTCCCAGATGTTTCTATGGCTAATGACCCAAGTGAGGTACTGCTGCTTGTGACCCAGTTGTTTCTATGGCTATTGTCCCAAGTGAGGTACTGCTGCTTGTGTCCCAGATGTTTCTATGTATATGGTACCAAGTGAGGTACTGCTGCTTGTGTCCCAGATGTTTCTATGACTATTGTCCCAAGTGAGGCAATGCTTCTTGTGTCCCAGATGTTTCTATGACTATTGTCCCAAGTGAGGTACTGCTGCTTGTGACCCAGATGTTTCTATGGCTATTGTCCCAAACGAGGTACTGCTGCTTGCACCCCAGATGTTTCTATGACTATTGTCCCAAGTGAGGTACTGCTGCTGCTGTCCCAGATGTTTCTATGACTATTGTCCCAAACTTGTGAGGTACTGCTGCTTGCTTCCCAGATGTTTCTATAGCTATTGTCCCAAAATTGTGAGCTACTGCTGTTTCTGTCCCAGATGTTTCTATCACTATTGTGACAGGTGAAGTTCTGCTGTTTGCGTCCCAGATAATTCTATGGCTATTGTCCCAAGTGAGGTACTGCTGCTTGTGTCCCGGATGTTTCTATGGCTAATGTCCCAAACTTGAGAGGTACTGCTCTTTGTGTCCCAGATGTTTCTATAGCAAATGACCCAAGTGAGGTACTGCTGCTTGTGTCCCAGATGTTTCTATCGCTATTGTCCCAAGTGAGGTACTGCTGCTTGTGTCCCAGATGTTTCTATGTATATGGTACCAAGTGAGGTACTGCTGCTTGTGTCCCAGATGTTTCTATGACTATTGTCCCAAGTGAGGCACTGCTTCTTGTGTCCCAGATGTTTCTATGACTATTGTCCCAAGTGAGGTACTGCTGCTTGTGACCCAGATGTTTCTATGGCTATTGTCCCAAACGAGGTACTGGTGATTGCATCCCAGATGTTTCTATGACTATTGTCCCAAGTGGGGTACTGCTGCTGCTGTCCCAGATGTTTCTATGACTATTGTCCCAAACTTGTGAGGTACTGCTGCTTGTGTCCCAGATGTTGCTATGGCTATTATCCCAAACTTGTGAGTTACTGCTGTTTGTGTCCCAGATTTTCTATGATTATTGTCCCAAGTGAAGTACTGCTGTTTGTGTCCCAAATGTTTCTATGGCTATTTTCCCTAACTTGTGAGATACTTCTGTTTGTGTCGCAGATGTTTCTATGGCTATTTTCACAAGTGAGGTACTGCTGCTTGTGTCCCAGATGTTTCTATGGTTATTGCCTAGAGTGAGGTACTGCAGCTTGTGTCCCAGATGTTTCTATGGCTATTGTCACAAGTGAGGTACTGCTGCTTGTGTTCAAGATGTTTCTATGGCTATTGTCCCAAGTTCGGTACTGCTGCTTGTAACCCAGATGTTTCTTTGGCTATTATCGCAGACCTGTGAGCTACTGCTGTTTGTGTCCCAGATGTTTTTATGGCTAATGGCCCAAACTTGTGAGGTAATGCTGCCTGAGTCCCAGATGTTTCTACGGCTATTGTCCCAAACTTGTGAGGTAATGCTGCTTGTGTCCCAGATGTTTCTATGGCTATTGTCCCAAACTTGTGAGGTACTGCTGCTTGTGTCCCAGATGTTTCTATATCTATTGTCCCAAACTTGCGAGGTAATGCTGCTTGTGTCCCAGATGTTTCTATGGCTATTGTACCGAACTTGTGAGGTAATGCTGCTTGTGTTCCAGATGTTCCTATGACTATTGTCCCAAACTTGTTAGGTACTGCTGTTTGTGTTCCAGATTTTCATATGGCTACTGTCCCAAACATGTGAGGTAATGAAATGGCCTGTTTTATTATGGACGCTCTTTAACTGCTTTGTTTCTTTGTGTCCCATTTTATATTGGGCGTGAAAGATCGCTTGCTCATAGGCTTCTCTTATCAGGCTTGAGGTTCTTTTACGTGCCATAACTCTACGACACGGGACCCCCAGCTTTACTTCCCTTCCGTAGGAAGCCATGCTATGTATTTTTACGCCCGAAAAAATCCATCGTCCTCTGCCGGGTTTGAACCCGCGACCTTGGGTATATGAAGTAGGCATGTTAAGCATTACACCATGGAGGGCGTCTTTGTGAGGTAATGCAGTTTCAGTCCCAGATGTTTCTATGGCTATTGTCCCAAACTTGTGAGGTTATGCTGCTTGTGTCCCAGTTGTTCCTATGGCTATTGTCATAAACTTGTCAGTTACTGCTGCTTATGTTCCAGATGTTTCTATGGCGATTGTCCCAAACTTGTGAGTTACTCCTGCTTGTGTCCCAGATGTTTCTATGACTATTGTCCCAAACTTGTGAGGTACTGCTGCTTGTGTCCCAAATGTTTCTATGACTATTGTACCAAGAGAGGTACTGCTGCTTATGTTCCAGATGTTTCTATGGCGATTGTCCCAAACTTGTGAGTTACTCCTGCTTGTGTCCCAGATGTTTCTATGACTATTGTCCCAAACTTGTGAGGTACTGCTGCTTGTGTCCCAGATGTTTCTATGGCTATTGTCACAAGTGAGGTACTGCTTCTTGTGTCCCAAATGTTTCTATGACTATTGTCCCAAGAGAAGTACTGCTGCATGTGTCCCAAATATTTCTATGGCTATTGTCCCTAGTGAGGTACTGCTGCTTGTGTCCCAGATATTTCTATGACTATTGTCCCAAACTTGTGAGGTACTGCTGCTTGTGTCCCAGATGTTTCTATGGCTATTGTTACAAACTTGTAAGGTACTCCTGCTTGTATCCCAGATGTTTCTATGGCTATTGTCCCAAACTTGTGAGTTACTGATGCTTGTGTCCCAGATGTTGCTACGGCTATTGTCCCAACTTAGTGAGTTACTGATGCTTGTGTCCCAGATGTTGCTATTGCTATTGTCCCAAGTGAGATACTGCTGCTTGTGTCCCAGATGTTGCTATGGCTATTGTCCCAAGCGACGTACTGATGCTTGTGTCCCATATGTTCCTATGGCTATTGTCCCAAGCGAGGTACTGCTGTTTGTGTCCCAGATATTTCTCTGGCTATTGTCCCAAGTGAGGTACTGCTGCTTGTGACCCAGATGATTGTATGGCTTTGTCCCAAGTGAGGTACTGCTGCTTGTGTCCCAGATGTTTCTATGACTATTGTCTCAAACTTGTGAGGTACTGCTGCTTTTGTCCCAGATATTTCTATGACTATTGTCCCAAGTGAGGTACTGCTGCTTGTGTCCGAGATGTTTCTATGACTATTGTCCCAAACTTTGAGGTAATGCTGGTGTTGTCCCTGATGTTTCTATGGCTATTGTCCCAAGTGGGGAAGTGCCGCTTGTGTCCCAGATGTTTCTCTGACTATTGCCCCTAGTGAGGTACTGCTGCTTGTGTCCCGGATGTATCTATAGCTATTGTTCCAAACTTGTGAGAGACTGCTGTTTGTGTCCCAGATGTTTCTATGACTATTGTGACAGGTGAGGTTCTGCTGTTTGTGTCTCAGATGTTTCTATGGCTATTGTCCCAAGTGAGGTACTGCTGCTTGTGTCCCAGATGTTTCTATGGCTATTGCCCAAACTTGTGAGGTAATGCTGTTTGTGTTCCATATGTTCCTATGACAATTGTCCCAAACTTGTTAGGTACTGCTGCTTGTGATCCAGACTTTCATATGGCTACTGTCCCAAACTTGTGAGGTAATGAAATGGCCTGTTATTTATGGACGCTCTTTAACTGCTTTGCTTCTCTGCGTCCCATTTTATATTGGGCGTGAAAGATCGCTTGCTCATAGGCCTCTCTTATCATGCTTGAGGTTCTTTTACGTGCCATAAATCTACGACACGGGACCCACAGGTTTACTTCCCTTTCGTAGGATGCCATGCTAAGGGTTTTTACGCCAGAAAAAATCCATCGTCCTCCGCCGGGTATGAACCCGTGACCTTGGGTATATGAAGTTAGCATGTTAAGCATTACACCATGGAGGGCGTCTTTGTGAGGTAATGCAGTTTCAGTCCCAGATGTTTCTATGGCTATTGTCCCAAACTTGTGAGGTTATGCTGCTTGTGTCCCAGTTGTTCCTATGGCTATTGTCATAAACTTGTGAGTTACTGCTGTTTGTTTTCCAGATGTTTCTATGGCTATTGTCCCAATTCAGGTACTGCTGCTTGGGTCCCAGATGTTTCTATGACTATTGTGCCAAGTGAGGTACTGCTGCTTGTGTCCCAAATGTTTCTATGACTATTGTCCCAAGAGAGGTACTGCTGCTTATGTTCCAGATGTTTCTATGACTATTGTCCCAAACTTGTGAGTTACTCCTGCTTGTGTCCCAGATGTTTCTCTGACTATTGTCCCAAACTTGTGAGGTACTGCTGCTTTTGTCCCAGATGTTTCTATGGCGATTGTCCCAAACTTGTGAGTTACTGCTGTTTGTGTCCCAGATGTTTCTATGGCTATTGTCCCAAACTTGTGAGTTTATGCTGCTTGTGTCCCAGATGTTTCCATGACTATTGTCCCAAGAGAGGTACTGCTGCTTGTGTCCCAGATGTTTCTATGACTATTGTCCCAAGTGAGGTACTGCTGCTTGTGTCCCAGATGTTTCTATGACTATTGTCCCAAGTGAGGTACTGCTGCTTGTGTCCCAGATGTTTCTATGACTATTGTCCCAAGTGAGGTACTGCTGCTTGTGTCCCAGATGTTTCTATGGCTATTGTCCCAAGTGAGGTACTGCTGTTTGTGTCCCAGATGTTTCTATGGCTATTGTCCCAAGTGAGGTACTGCTGTTTGTGTCCCAGATGTTTCTATGGTTATTGTCCCAAACTTGTGAGGTACTCCTGCTTGTGTCCCAGATGTTTCTATGACTATTGTCCCAAGTGAGGTACTGCTGCTTGTGTCCCAGATGTTTCTATGGTTATTGTCCCAAACTTGTGAGGTACTCCTGCTTGTGTCCCAGATGTTTCTATGGCGATTGTCTCAAACTTGTGAGTTACTGCTGTTTGTGTCCCAGATGTTTCTATGGTTATTGTCCCAAACTTGTGAGGTACTCCTGCTTGCGGTCTGTAAAGAGGTCTAAAAAAAACGCAAAAGTTATGTTTGAAGAATGGAAAACAGTATAGGTGGAAAGTGGGTTCAGGACTTGCTTAGAAATATATGCAGGCTCGGTGCGAATAATGTGTTAGTCTGAATGTAAGGGACCGTAAAACGTGTATTTCCATGAAAAGGTCGCTACCAATCTTATGCCAACCATTCTTGTAGTAGCCTCCAAGAAATGGTACCACTAGTGTGCACTAACATATGTTTAGCGAACGAAAGGCGTACACCTCAGAATTAAAAAGCAAGATAGTGTTGTTTCTGACACAGGAAAGATGAAGTTTTATATTATTATCGTTTTTCTTATTTATTTATTTAATGGAGTAGTCATATGGATTCTCGAAGTGAACAATTCCAGTTTCAACACTTGTACTATTATAGAATAGGGAATGGTCGATGAACAAAGTAACTGAAGACGACCGCGTACCCAAGAAATGCGAAGAAATTCTATTGGAAATAAAACACTTTCGTTTCGTGGAACGGACCGTCTCCGTAGAAAAACTGCTCTCGCGCGGCAAGAAGTAAGCAGATAAGCACTTCCGTTAACAGCGTGAGCTGTAAATATTACTACAGAATGTGTTAGGCCGGCCAGCGTATCGGAACGATTCCTCTCATGACAGTGAACATAAATACGAAATGTTTGAATGGCATTAAACACTGCTTTCCGCCAATACGATCCAAAAGACACCTAATAACCGTGACGAGTGTGGAGTGTGCGTACGAGAAGTATTTTCCTAATGGTGAAATAACGTAACATAGGAACTTTTATGTCTGTGAGCGCTCTATGTGTGCTTATCCTAATTGCACAATAATTATCAACAACGAGGTAAGTGTAGTTCTAGAGAATACGTGTTGTTAAGTATTGCTTTTAACTGCCTTATAAGTGAGTAACCATTGAAGATCCGAAGAGTGTACTAAAAGCAATGGTTTCTTTAACTTGCTTCACGAGTGTGAAACATGCTATTTATAATCAACTGAAATGTGTGACGGGTAACGAGGACGCGTCTATTAACAATAATTGTTACGATCTAACTTATTGAGAAAGTAGATAAATAAAGCTACCAGTTTTCGGTGTCATTGCTAGGTATACAGTATGGAAGAAAATTGATCGTGCAATAAGAACCGATTATGACCAATGAAAGGTAAATTACAGACTAGTGAATAGAATTTGTTTTTGTCGTGTTGCATAGAGGAAAATGTTATGCTTCTTATGTAGTTTTGCCGGGTGTTTTTTTTTTTTTTTTCCATTTGTTTTGTAATAGCACTAAAAACTTAAGTTATATCGTTATGTCCGAATTACCGAATTTAGTTATTTCGTCGCAATATGATCGTTGGTGGCAGAAGTATACAACTGCAATTCACTGTAATTCCGTTTTATTGCTTGATTCCGAACTTTGTTTTCGTTGTATAAAACAGTATAACCATTTTTATGTGCATATGTTAATCTGCATGCTACCTAAAAGGTAGGTACTCTTTTCACCGGTAATATTTTTTTTTTAAATAAGCATAATTAGCAAGTACTTTTCGCGAACACTTATTACGATCAGTGATATTACAACAACGGTCAAACCTATACTTATCCAGTTTGTTTCTACTAGTATCAGTAGTGTTCTTATTACCTATTTATTATTATTATTATTATTATTATTATTATTGTTCTGATGAACCTAGGTAACATTATTAACAGCATTATGGCGCTTATTATTATTATGACCATAATTAATATGCATCTACTCATTTATGATGATTTATATTCTTAATATGTTTTTTATTTGAGCGTTATGATTAATATCAGCAATTTAAATTTAAATTATTAAAGGCTGATTAAAGCTATTATTTATTATTATAGTTATTGTCAACAGCATTATTAACACACTAGTACTAACAACTCTATCATTGTTAGCAATATTAATACTATTACTGGTATCATCAATGATGCTTTAGTAATCATCATTAATTATTATTGGTGTTTATCAATGTAGGAATTATAGTTATTCGTAACGTATATTAAGATGTATAAGTATTGTTTACGATAGGAGGTATTAGTATCATTGTATTAATTTATAATTCTATGACGTATCCAAATTTTAATTCCTTACCAGAATTATTTATTGATTGTGTTTTTTATTCTTCTTATTGTAAAACGGCTTTCTTTACTTTTTTTTCTTTATATTATTTTATTTATTTATTCAATTATTTATTTATTTTTTGTTTTAATGTGTTTTTTTTTTTTCAGATAATTGTTTAAGGTTTCTTTATGAATTTACTACCAAGCATTCCGACCGTTCATCATAGTGCTTTTAAATAATGCAGTTTTATTAGTGGGTTTTTAGGGTTAATAATAACGATTTATACTCTGTTACTTAAGCACTATTCCGTATTACATATCCAGAATTATGGATCAGTAAAAAAAATTACATTGTCATATATAGTGATTTATTCTGAACTGCTTTCTAATAGGTGTAGTCAAGTAGTTAATACAGCGTGGTTATCATTGCTTGCAAGCATTTAAATATCGTTTCTGATGTTTTGTTACAGAATTATATGTGTGCTATTGTTGATTGACTTGAGAATTATAATAGGTATTGTTGTCGTAGAGCAAGATATGGCAATATAGTGAACAGTATTATCATAAGAGTGAATTATTATAAATTAGTGAGCTGAATTGTTTTTAGTTTCTGATTATACCGTGGTCCTGTTTTTTTTTTTTTTTTTTTTTCTTTTACAATGTTCGATAGTATTTTATTTCGAAGAATAAGAGGATAAACGGACAGATTGAAAACTACTTTTGAACGTTAACTCGCGAAAAGAGAGGTGAGTTATGGTTCCTTAGTCGTGAGTACGGTTTATCAATGATAATGTTGTAATTTGAGTATAAAGTCACATCGACATTCTCAGTGAAGGAACGCCATTAATTCGTGTGAACCTGAATATGTGTAGCTAAGATTTTTCCGACAGTGAACGTCCTTCATCAGGACTTTGTTGTCGTAGGTTGTAAAAGAATGGAACCGCGTTGGAAGTCTGCCACATGAGGTGGGGGTCATGGGTTTGATCCTCGGTCGCGGCCTATATAACCACTGTAGGGTATTTATGAATTATTTATTACCCTGTTTATGGTCATATCCCATATGAGTTTGTGTTTATGTTTTTATTGTTCTTTTTTTGTAAGCCTAATCGTGAATATTGATTACAAAAAGGGAAGGAAATCATCTTAACTTTGGTGGTGGGGGTGGGGGAGGTGGTCTAACCGGTCGCGGGGAATTATTGTCAGGAACAAAATAATCCATATGCTGATCCAGCTGTAGTGTAGATTCAGCACTAGATCGTGAAGATAGTATACCAATCACATAACTTCGAATCATAAATATAATAAGAATTAAAGGAAATATTCCCAAAAGGATGATGTGCATTTGCATCCGAGAAATGCGCTCAACGTTGCGTGAAGGAGCGTACTAGGGTATATGACGTCATGCTAAGTGGCGATTATTATTGTTATTGGCGATTACACAACTAAGACCATTGGCCATTCTATGTGTAATTGTATACCTAAGAGTATCGTTATTCCTAGAAGTCATATCTTTGGTATAACACTGTAGTGCCAACGTCATATATCAACCAATTAAGTTAACTATAAAGTTTAGGACTGTTGATAATATAAGGGATATTAGTAAATAAGTTTACACACAGGGACACTGGTATGGACTATAAATACTTGTCCAGTTATAACAAACACAGAATATACCTAAGTAGCTACTACATACAAGCCACTAAGAATAATTATGTTGGATACTTAAACATAACTAAACAAATAAGTAAATTAAATTGGACCATTTTAGTTTTAATGTATGAGGATACTTATATGATATTGGTGTCTTAAAATAATACACACAGAATATGTGTTTGCTCTAATCGACTCCCGTAATGTGGAAGTACTGTCTCCGCATACCAAACAAAAGAGCCGGGTTCGAGTCCCGGTTACCAATGTACCAATGGATCTCTCCTGTGGTAAGCAGAAGTGGAGGGTGCAGCGGTCATGCAGCAGGCTATGGCCCTTCTTAGGCTGTCATGTCATGGAGTTACGTCCTTTATATGTTTATAAGTAGGTTTATATTATAATTACACAATACATTGTTCCAACAACACACAAAGATATAAGAAAAAAAAAAAAAAATTAACCTACGCCTAATTTAAAACTAAAGCAGATCATACCAGTAGGATACTGGCAGAGAGCTAAGGGATAGTCCTGATGCATAGATCAAATTAAATGGTTCAACCGCATGTACTTAAAGCACACTGCGATACTTCTTGTGTAGGTGGAGTCAGTTCTACCGTCGTTTATACGGTGCATAGTAAGGGTATAAACGGGAGACATGCACCACCATTTCCTTAGTCACGAGGCCTGTAGCTGGTCTCACGCTGTAGTTCACAGGTGATGTTTGTCGTACAATTACATAGGGTCCTTGGAACCTATGCAATAGTTTAGTCGTTCTTCCTTTCTTGCGGGTAGGCGTAAATAATTTCACGAATTGACCGCCGTTTGCGGTCGAAGATGCGTTTGTCTTTAACCTGTCTGCGCCTTATATTTTCCCTGGCAAGTTCTCGTGCCTGACGGATTCGAGTTTGAGTCTCTTTCACTGGTATGTTTTAATTGAACTTCTCCTGGTAAAGTAGGGTTTCGGCCATAAATTAAAAAGAAAGGTGTCATGCCTGTGGACTGGTATTATATGCAAACACCACGTGTGGTACCGCGACATCCCAATCATCTTGTTTCGTGGAAGTGTAGTGAGATATCATATTGATGATCGTTTGATTAGTTCGCTCACACAGGCCCGGGTGATAGGCTGTGGTAAACGCAGATTTAACTCCCATGGATGCTAACAAATGTCGCGTAACCGTACTAAGAAATACAGCACCTCGATCTGATAGCAACGTGGCAGGCGCTCCATGTCGACATATTATGTTCTCCAAGATGAATTGAGCTACATGCTCAATGGATCGCCTTCACTTCCGCCCATCTACTTGCAAATTCGGTACCTACGATTGGCCCGACCATGTCCAGACTCCAACGATCTCCAATATGATTAACTGGGATTGGCTGAAGAAAACCAGCCGGCTTGACATTTTTAGGCGATTGGCAGCTAGGACACCCTTTGACATATTTTTCAATGTGTTTACGCATTCCGATCCAATAATACCGGGCATTAATTTTAGTAAAGGTCTTTGTAAAGCCTAAATGACCAGAAAGTGGATCGTCATGACAGGAGAACAAAATTTCTTGTTTCAAAGATTCTGGGATAACCAACAAGTGGAGGGGTCCCGTCGCTCCCGCGTTTTTTCTATACAGGACTCCTGATTTCAGGCAATAAGAAGCGGCTTGTCGCCGTAATTTGGGAGATCCTACATTGGGGTCTTCTAAAGCCTGTATTATAGGTATGATTTGAGGGTCAGCCTGTTGTTCTTGCGCTACCTCTACCGGTGACAACAGACAAGTCAGAAGGTCGTCCATTTGTTCGAGTACGGGCTGTTTAGGTTGATCAACAGGGTAACGCGACAATGTGTCTGCGTCTAGATGTTTTGCACCAGACTTATAAATGATAAAATATTGGTACTCCTGTAATTTGAGAGCCCATCTTGCCAACCGTCCTGTAACATCTTTTAAGTTGCGCAAATAACACAGCGCATGGTGGTCGCTCACAATGTTAACAGGGTAGCCATAGATATAGGGTCGAAAATGTGTTAAACCATAAACTATGGCCAGCAATTCTAGTTCCGAGATACTATAATTTTTTTTCATGTTTGTTCAATGACCTAGAGCAGAACGCTACAGGGTGGAGTTCTCCATTAATTCGTTGCAAAAGGGCACAGCCCACACCTATGGTACAGGCATCGGTGTGGAGCTCTGTGTAGGCGCCGGGCTGGTAATGTGCCAGCACAGGGGCTGTTGTCAAGCATTTTTTAAGAGTATCAAAAGATTCTTGATGTTTTTGAGTCCACTCAAATTCCTTGTTTTTACGAGTTAGGTCGTGAAGTGGTTGGGCAATAAGAGCAAAATTTGACACAAAACGTCTGTAAAAACTAAATAATCCCAACACTTTTCACACGTCTCGTACCGTTTTAGGAATCGGAAGATTCGTGATGGCTCTAATTTTGTCTTCGTCTGGTTCGATTCCCTTTGTCGATACTTCAAAGCCTAGAAGCTTTATACGGGACATGCCGAAAAAACATTTTTCCGGTTTCAACTTAAAGTTATGTTCGTACAATTTACGAAACACTTCTTCCAAATTGCTTAGCATTTCCGAAAATGTTGAGCCGAACACTACAATATCGTCCAGATACACTAAAGCTTTTTTATATCTAAGATCACCCAACAATTCATTCGCTGCTCGCGAAAAGAACCGTGGGGCGTTCACCAGACCAAACGACATCCGGTCGAACTGGAACTGTCCATCCGGTGTGACAAAAGAGGTATATTTCTTACTGTCTTCCGCCACCGGGACTTGGAAATATGCACTCAACAAGTCCAAAGAACAATACCAACTCGATTGACCTAAATAGCTTAACAGATCATCTATCAGGGGCAAGGGGTAAGAGGAAGCAACAGTTACCGAATTTAACTTCCGGTAATCTACACAAAATCGGAAGGAATTATCCTTCTTCTTTACCAATACTACCGGGGAGGCCCACGGGCTATTAGAGTCACTAATAATATTAGCTTCTTTCATCTCCCGCACTTGGGCTTGAATAATCTCCCGCTGTGCTTGAGATACCCTGTAAGGCCTTTGACTAATGGGTGTGTCATTCGTTACCTCAATTTGGAATTCACCAATGTCCGTCGTGCCCAATTCATGTAATTGAGTCGCAAAAACATGTCTGTACCTCTCCAGCAACGTATGTAATTGAAAATGCTGCTCCTGAGTGAGTTGCGAATTTAGGTTGAATTTAGCACCTTTAATAGCAACTGAACTTGATTCCTCAGTCAACCAATTGGCTGATTGTACCAGAGCAACTTCATACGCCTTAGCAAGGGTAGTACCCGCGAAAATTGTTTTTGGCTCCGCGGTGTTGTTATGTACGGGAATAACACATTCACGTTCAGCCGTGCAAAACACGGGGGTAATATTGATATTTTTACTCTGCATCAGTCTCAAATTAGGTTCCAACACAACCCTTCCCATGCCATTCGGTGGGAGATGGGCGTTCACATTTAGGGAGGTAAAAGGAGGTATCCTAATATCTTGGGTGCAAGAGGCCTTATAACTTTCTACTGGGTCCTCATCGGGCTCTATAGTAATCTGTGCCAAAGGACAGTGTACCTTCTCCTTACATTCCAGGGTAACCGTACTACTGTCGAGGAGACGAAGGGTGACCAAAAATAATGACAAGTCGATTATGGCTTTGTAACGGTTCAGAAAGTCCATCCCCAACAAGAGATAAGTTCCAAATTCCTTCACTACGAGGACATCTTCAGAAAAATGGACGCCCCCAACATTAAACGAAAGGGTTGTGGCGTACCGAACGTCCAATAATTTATTATTTGCTGTCCGTAAAGTTAGATCTTCTGGGGCAGGGTGGATAGATGTGGTCACAAAACTTTCATGTACAATGCTAACGGCACTCCCGGTATCAAACAAAATATCAATCGAACCGTTATTATCCAATGTACCCTTATAAGTAAGTATATTTACCGGCTGAATTAGTGAAGTAGGGTGGGCTTGAATTTGACTTGGATAGGGCGTCACGGAATTTATGCCCGTGACGAACCTTGCCCGTTTGGGGGATTCCGTTTCTGATTGCAATTCAGGGCTACGTGGCCCGGTCTACGACAAATAAAACATGTATGCCGACCGTCTCGCGTCCGACCGTCCGCATTTGGTCCGCGCCATGAGCCACGGCTTTGGGGAATAGTACTGTTTCTCACATTGAAGTTTCTACCTCGTGGGGTAAAAGAACTACGACCAGTGCCACGCCCTCTAGAGTAAATAAATTGACCCTGATTACGCGGCTCATTGTTAATCAGATTACGTCCCAACTGTAAAATTTGTAACTGTCGTTGTAAACCTCGAACCTCCTGCGTGGGGTTTGCAATAGGGTCCCCTAGGGTCGTGTCACTCACAAAAGTTACCTGCTTTGGTGGGGGTGGCTGTAGGAGGTCCACTCGCTGACCAGCGAGATATCTAGCGGCAATTCGACGCACAAATTTTGTTAAATCTTGTACCGTTTGAGGGTCCGCTGGGAGGACTTGTTCCAAAAGAGAGGGTTTCAGACCACGCATAACATGGCGAATGCACTCTCGTTCAGACATTCCCGGGTTAACCAGGTGTTTTTATGGCTATTATCCCAAACTTGTGAGTTACTGCTGCTTGTGTCCCAGATGTTTCTATGGCTATTGTCCCAAGTGAGAAACTGCTGCTTGTGTCCCAGATGTTTCTATGGCTATTGTCCCAAACTTGTGAGGTACTGCTGCTTGTGTCCCAGATGTTTCTATTGACTATTGTCCTAAACTTGTGAGGTACTGCTGCTTGTATCCCAGATGTTTCTCTGACTATTGTCTCAAGTGAGGTACTGCTGCTTTTGTCCCAGATGTTTCTATTGACTATTGACCTAAACTTGTGAGGTACTGCTACTTATGTCCCAGATGTTTCTCTGACTATTGCCCCAAGTGACGCACTGCTGCTCGTGTTCAGATGTTTCTATGGCTATTGTCCCAAACTTGTGAGGTACTGCTGCTTGTATCCCAGATGTTACTATGGCTATTGTCCCAAGTGAGGTACTGCTTCTTGTGTCCCAGTTTTTTCTATGTCTCTTGTCCCAAACTTGTGAGGTACTCCTGCTTGTGCCCCAGATGTTTCTATGGCTATTGTCCCATTTGAGGTACTGCTGCTTGGGTCCCAGATGTTTCTATGACTATTGTGCCAAGTGAGGTACTGCTGCTTGTGTCCCAAATGTTTCTATGAACCATTGTCCCAAGAGAGGTACTGCTGCTTGTGTCCCAGATTTTTCTATGGTTATTGTCCCAAAATTGTGAATTACTGCTATTTGTGTCCCAGATGTTTCTATGACTACTGTCCCAAACTTGTGAGGTACTGCTGCTTGCGTCACAGATGTTTCTATGGCTATTGTCACAAGTGAGGTACTGCTGCTTGTGTCCCAAATGTTTCTATGACTATTGTCCGAAGAGAGGTACTGGCACTTCTGTCCCAGATGATTCTATGGCTATTGTCCCAAGTGAGGTACTGCTTCTGTCCCAAATGTTTCCATGACTATTGTCCCAAGAGAGGTACTCCTGCTTGTGTCCCAGATGTTTCTATGGCTATTGTCCCAAACTTGGGAGTTACTGCTGTTTGTGTCCCAGATGTTTCTATGGCTATTGTCCCAAACTTGTGAGGTACTGCTCCTTGTGTCCCAGATGTTTCTATGTCTATTGTCCCAAACTTGTGAGGTACTGCTGTTTGTGTCCCAGATGTTTCTATGGCTAATGTCCCAAGTGAGGTACTGCTGTTTGTGTCCCAGATGTTTCTATGGCTACTGCCCCAAACTTGTGAGGTACTGCTGTTTGTGTCACAGATATTTCTCTGGCTAATGTCACAAGTGAGATACTGCTGCTTGTGTCCCAGATGTTTCTATGTATATTGTCCCATATGAGTACTGCTGCTTGTGTCCCAGATGTTTCTATGACTATTGTCCCAAGTGAGGCATTGCTTCTTGTGTCCCAGATGTTTCTATGGCTATTGTCCCAAGTGAGGTACTGCAGCTTGTAACCCAGATGTTTATATGGCTACTGTCCCAAGTGAGGGACTGCGTTTGTGTCCCAGATGTTTCTATGGCTATTGTCCCAAACTTGTGAGATAGTGCTGCTTGTGTCCCAGATGTGTCTATGGCCATTGTCCCAAGTGAGGTACTGCTGCTTGAGTCAAAGATGTTTCTATGACTATTGTGCCAAGTGAGGTACTGCTGCTTGTGTCTCAAATGTTTCTATGGCTATTGTCCCTAACCCTTGAGATACTGCTGCTTGTGTCCCAGATGTTTCTATGGCTATTGTCCCATGTGAGGTAGTGCTGCCTGTGTCCCAGATGTTTCTATGGCAACTGTCCCAAGTGAGGTAGTGCTGCTTGTGTCCCAGATGTTTCTATGGCAACTGTCCCAAGTGAGGTGCTGCTGTTTGTTACCCAGATGTTTCTATGGCAACTGTTCTAAGTGAGGTAGTGCTGCTTGTGACCCAGATGTTTCTATGGCAACTATCCCAAATAAGGTAGTGCTGCTTGTGTCCCAGATGCTTCTATGGCTATTGTCCCAAGTGAGGTGCTGCTGCTTGTGTCCCTGATGTTTCTATGACAACTGTCCTAAGTGAGGTAGTGCTGCTTGTGTCCCAGATGTTTCTATGGCTATTGTACCAAGTGAGGTTCTGCTGCTTGTGACCCAGATGTTTCTATGGCTATTGTCCTAAGTGAGGTACTGCTGCTTGTGTCCCAGATGTTTCTATGGCTATTGTCCCAAGTGAGGTACTGCTGCTTGTGTTCCAGGTGTTTCTGTGGGTAAGGTCCCAAGTTAGATACTGCTGCTTGTGTCCCCGATGTTTCTTTGGCTATTGTCCCAAGTGAGGTACTGCTGTCTGTGACCCAGATGTTTCTGTGGCTATTATCGCAGACCTGTGAGTTACTGCTGTTTGTGTCCCAGATGTGTCTAAGGCTAATGTCCCAAACTTATGAGGTAATGCTGCCTGAGTCCCAGATGTTTCTACGGCTATTGTCCCAAACTTGTGAGGTAATGCTGCTTGTGTCCCAGATGTTAATATGGCTATTGTCCCAAGTGATGTACTGCTGCTTGTGTCCGAGATGTTTCTATGGCTATTGTCCTAAGTGAGGTACTGCTGCTTGTGTCCCAGATGTTTCTATGGCTATTGTCCCAAGTGAGGTACTGCTGCTTGTGTCCCAGATGTTTCTATGACTATTGTCCCAAACTTGTGAGGTACTCCTGCTTGTGTCCGAGATGTTTCTATGGCTATTGCCCCAAGTGAGGAACTGCTGCTTGTGTCCCAGATGTTTCTATGGCTATTGTCCCAAGTGACGTACTGCTGCTTGTGTCCCAGAAGTTTCTATGTATATTATCCCAAGTGAGGTAGTGCTGCTTGTGTCCCAGATGTTAATATGGCTATTGTCCCAAGTGAGGTTCTGCTGCTTGTGTCCCAGATGTTTCTATAGCTATTGTCCGAAGTGATGCACTGCTGCTTGTGTCCCAGATGTTTCTATGGCTATTGTCCCAAGTGAGGTACTGCTGCTTGTGTCCCAGGTTTTTCTATGGAAATTGTACCAAATGAGGTACTGCTGCTTGTGTCCCAGATGTTAATATGGCTATTGTCCCAAGTAAGGTACTGCTGCTTTTGTCCAAGATGTTTCTATGGCTATTGTCCCAAGTGAGGCACTGCTTCTTGTGTCCCAGATGTTTCTATGGCTATTGTCCCAAGTGAGGTACTGCTGCTTGTGTCCCAGATGTTTCTATGGATATTGTCCCAAGTGAGGTACTGCTGCTTGTGTCCCAGATGCTTCTAAGGATATTGTCCCAAGTGAGGTACTGATGCTTGTGTCCCAGATGTTAATATGGATATTGTCCCAAGTGATGTACTGCTGCTTGTGTCCCAGATGTTTCTATGGCTATTGTCCCAAGTGATGTAGTGCTGTTTGTGTCCCTGATGTTTCTATGACTATTGTCCCAAACTTGTGAGGTACTGCTTTTTGTGTCCCAGATGTTTCTATGTTTCTTTTATCACAGTTTTTACACTTGATCTGTAAACTCTGGGATGCAGGTGTCTTGTGCAACTTGTTCTTTAGAAGGTTTATTTTATGCATTGTTTGTTTTGTGGGGCTAATAAGATGTTGTGTTCTGTGAAGATCTTTTTAAATTTGTGGAAGGCCAGTGGGTCAAATATGAAGTTCTTGCTACCATGAGGGTGGTTGTAGCTGCTATTTTTGTCTTTCTCTCACTTGTTTTTAGTTTTTTTCAGAACGAGTGTTTTGTGCACTCGTTATAATCAGTATAGCGACCGCTAGAATTAAACTTATGACAAAAGATGTTTATTCTAAAACAGAAACACAGGCCCATGACAAGCTGCGCTATCAGCTACCAGAGAAAGGTGACAAGTTCACAGAAAATACCAACATACGCCTGCAAAACATGTCCAGGTAATTTATTTTTTAGTGAAGCAATTGAAGTGTAAATTTTATAAGCAATGTGTAATTATGCTTTACTGTGTACCACTTGCAGTCTGTGATGATAATGAAATTAAGCTGTGCTAAAGCGTTGAGGTAGTGTATGTTTGTGTTACAGAGACGCTGACAGAGGAAAGACGCTCTTGAAGAAACTGAGATGGGCAACTCTGGGTTACCATCACAACTGGGACACCAAGGTAAGACATCTCATATGTACTCCCTATTCTTGGTTACATGCCACAATAAGATGCTGAGCCACCTGCTGGAAAAGATCCTGACATTGATATCAAACAGAGCTCTCTCCAGTCTTATACTTGGATGACGTAAAGTGTTCAAGTATAAAATACGTTTGCTCACGGTTAATTGCTTTTGACAAACTTTGCTCAGTCCCAAACTAACAGATTCTATTTGTGGGTGTGAGAAGAAATTACAGTTTGAAGTACTCAATAACGGGATCTGAAGAAAAGGTAGCTTTGCAGAGTGCCTGGCGTGAAAAGGAATGAGTTGATCACTGCACAAACATGAATTGTTTTCTGCTCCCTCCACGTAATGCTAAACTCCCACTTCTTGGAAACATATGTATTGCTGGAGAATAACATTCTCAGCAAATTTCTGTCTCAGGTGTGTGTCTGTGGGCAGCATACCTTAAAAACAAAGTATTTAAGTTTGGTTTCTTCCAGGGATGCGACATGAATATTTTCAAAAAATTCCTCCCACCCTCAACTACCCTTCATATGGTACATTTTTCAAAAATTTTGATTTTCACAAAAATGGCTTTAACGATTTTGATTAAAATCTCTTATATTTAAGATATTTGCATGCCAAATAAAGTATATAGCTTGAATTTTCTTGGAATAGCCTCTGAAGACTACTTTATTCTTGATGAATTTTACGGAATTCTGCATAACTGCCAAACCATAAGGGATAGACAAAAACTTACGAGACAAAAAATGTAGAGCACATTAGAACACACAAATTATGTTATATACATTTTTTTCGTGGATTTGATCATTTTTGAGATATTGCTTGTTATTGCTTTCAGTTGTAAAAAACTTATACTTTTCTCGTACAGGAATTTGTCAACTGCTGTTCATACAAACAAAGGAACATGTGACACATAGCAACCAGCTTTTGACTACCACTTTAACCTATGCTAATCCCTTATTTTGCTTCTACTTACAAGGAAGCAAGTAATAAGACTATTTCTGCTAATTTTTTTGTCAGTTAGCATGAAATAAATAGAAGCATAAGGTTTTTAACAGTAATTTGTTGCAGAGATGTAGAGAAAGCCATGTGAATGGAACACATTGGATTTTTTGTGAGGTTGTAGAGTTAGAGAGAGACTTTGCTATTTACATTTGTAAGTGATACATACAATTATGTTTTGGTGCAGAAGTACAGCGAAGCTGAAAGAGACCCGTTCCCTGAAGATGTGGCGCAGTTGTGTAGCCAGGTGGCACGAGTTGTTGGCTTTGACAAGTTCGCTGCTCAAGCTGCTATAATCAATTTCTACCACATGGACTCCACTCTCTCAGGTCACACGGACCACTCCGAGATGGACTCAGATGCCCCTTTGTTCTCCTTCAGGTGAGTATACAGGCTCTCCATTTACATATCTCTGTAAAAGGCATATTCTTCTATCTCCTTCATGCTAATCAAGAAACAGTCTCATTACTTGCTTCCTTGTAAGTAGAAGCGAGTAACATAGGTTAAAGTGATAGTCAAAAGCTGGTTGCTATGTGACACAAGTTCCTTTGTTTGTATGGACAGCAGTTGACAAACTCCTGTGTGAGAAAAGTATAACTTTATAAAGCTCAAACCAAAAACTAAGAATATCTCAAAATCTATCAGTTCCACGAAAAACATATATATAACAGAAATAGTGTGTTTTAATGTGCTCTGCATTTTTTGTACTGTAAGTTTTTGTCCATCTCGTACGGTTTACCAGTTATACAAAATTCTGTAAAATTGACCCAGAATAAAGTAGTCTTCAGAGGCTATTCCCAGAAAATTCAACATATACATTTTATTTGTCATGTAAATATCTTTAATATGTGACATTTTATTCAAAATCGTTACAGCCGCGCGCACGCATGCACACACACACACACACACACACACACACACACACACACACACACACACACACACACACACACACAAACTCCCCATGCATGGACATTTTTCTAAAACTTCTTTTTCTTTACTCAGGGGGTCTCAAAACATGTATTTCCTGTGAAATCTGGGTATTGAATTTTTGGGTGCATTACAATAGCTTCTCTATACACTATGTACATAGTACGTGTAGAGAAAGTAAAAATTTGACTTTCTCTACCCATCTATAACAAATTATTACTACAAAAGCTTATTCTTCTATCTACTTCGTATTAATCAAGATAAACATCAGCAGAAATTGTCTTATTACTTGCTTCCTTGTAGGTAGAAGGAGATATACTAGGATAAAGTGATAGTCAAATGTTTTAAAAGTTGTTTGTTATGTGAGTGAAATCGTTTCTGTGCAGGACCAGGAGTTGACAAATTTTTGTATGAGAAAAGTTGAAGTATTTTAAAACTGAAGCAAATAACAAGGAATATCTGGTCAACTCAATGAAAAGTACATAGTAACGAGGATCGGCTGATAAGCCCAGGGCCTCTCAATTAAAACAGCATTTAAAAAAATGTTTTTTTTTGCTATATTTCTCAACATACTCTCCAGAAAGGCTAATACATTTGTCATATTGGTGTTCTAATTTAGTTAAACCATCTCTGTAGTGCGATTTATCAAGGTCCTCAAAATTGTTGTTTACCACATCAATGACCTCCTCGTGAAATCTTTGTCCTTGAGGTTTGAGAGCAGATGGCTGTCACTGGGTGCTAGATCTGGTGAATAGGGTGGATGTTCAAGCAATTCCAACTTTAATTCACACATTTTTCCCATTACAACGGCTGAACAATGGCCAGAGCATTGTCGTGATGAAACAAGATTTTATTTTTGCCAAATGAGGTGTTTTTCTTTTCACCTAATCACTCAAACGTTGCAGTAAGCTTGTGTAGTAGTCACCAGCGATACTTTTACCCTTTTCCAAGTAATCAAACAGAATAATTCCCTGCGCATCCCAGAAAACACTCGCCATAACCTTGTTAGCTGACAAAATTGACTTTCCCTTTTTCAGAGTTGGTTCACCTGGCACAATCCACTGTTTTGACTGTGATTTACTTTCTGGAGTGTAGTGATATATCCAAGTTTCATCCATGGTAATAAATTGTCTCAAAAATTCACTGGGATTTTTACGGTAGAGCTAGACATTCTTAACAGAAATCGTTTTTCTTTGCAACTTTTGATCACGTGTCAACAAACAGCACAGACCTTGTGAAAGCCCAAAACATTACTTAAAATATTACCTGCACGCTCTTTTGATATGTTTACAGCCTGTGCTATCTTAAACAACTTTAATCTGCAGTCTTCCAGGACTAAACGATGAGTTTTTTCAATGATCTCTGGAGATGTCACTTCTACAGGGCGTCCAGAGCGAGGCTCATCACTAGTGCTCGTACGTCCCATTTTAAACTCTGCAACCCACCTTTTAATCATTGAGTGTGAAGGGGCAGAGTCTTCCAATGTAATGTCCATTTCCTCCTTGATTTCTTTAGGCGTTAAGCCTTTCAAATGGAAGTATTTATTCACTGCTCGTTTTTCCAAATGCTCCATTTTCGTGAAAATTAAAGTTGTCTTGTTTAAAACTGAACAAGCTATTGACCTGTAACTATGGATACAAGCTAGTCTAGAACTAAATTATGCGATGCTACCATCTAACTGGCTTAGTGGTGCCGTGTATGTGTGAGGCCCGGGACTTATCAGCTGACCCTTGACTATTGTTGAAGCCTTATGTAAAAGTACTTAATGAACTGAGGTGATGTCAATTGTTTCAGTTTTGGACAGAGTGCAGTGTTCCTGGTGGAGGGAGGTACCCTAGAAGAGAAGCCTATAGCAATGTTGTGAATGTCAATTGTTTCAGTTTTGGGCAGAGTGCAGTGTTCCTGGTGGGGGGAGGCACCCTAGAAGAGAAACCTGTAGCCATGTTGTGAATGTCAATTGTTTCAGTTTTGTTCAGAGTGCGTTCCTGGTGGGGGGAGGTACCCTAGAAGAGAAGCCTGTAGCCATGGTATTAAGGTCAATTGTTTCAGTTTTGGGCAGAGTGCAGTGTTCCTGGTGGGGGGAGGTACCCTAGAAGAGAAGCCTGTAGCCATGTTGTGAATGTCAATTGTTTCAGTTTTGGACAGAGTGCAGTGTTCCTGGTGGGGGGAGGTACCTTAGAAGAGAAGCCCGTAGCCAAGTTATTAATCTCAATTGTTTCAGTTTTGGGCAGAGTGCAGTGTTCTGGTGGGGGGAGGTACCCTAGAAGAGAAGCCTGTAGCCATGTTGTGAATGTCAATTGTTTTGGGCAGAGTGCAGTGTTCCTGGTGGGGGGAGGTACCCTAGAAGAGAAGCCTGTAGCCATGTTGTGAATGTCAATTGTTTCAGTTTTGTTCAGAGTGCATTCCTGGTGGGGGGAGGTACCCTAGAAGAGAAGCCTGTGGCCATGTTGTGAATGTCAATTGTTTCAGTTTTGTTCAGAGTGCATTCCTGGTGGGGGGAGGTACCCTAGAAGAGAAGCCTGTAGCCATGTTGTGAATGTCAATTGTTTCAGTTTTGGGCAGAGTGCAGTGTTCCTGGTGGGGGGAGGTACCCTAGAAGAGAAACCTGTAGCCATGTTATTAATCTCAATTGTTTCAGTTTTGTTCAGAGTGCGTTCCTGGTGGGGGGAGGTACCCTAGAAGAGAAGCCTGTAGCCATGTTATTAAGGTCAATTGTTTCAGTTTTGGGCAGAGTGCAGTGTTCCTGGTGGGGGGAGGTACCCTAGAAGAGAAGCCTGTAGCCATGTTATTAATCTCAATTGTTTCAGTTTTGGGCAGAGTGCAGTGTTCCTGGTGGGGGGAGGTACCCTAGAAGAGAAGCCTGTAGCCATGTTATTAATCTCAATTGTTTCAGTTTTGGGCAGAGTGCAGTGTTCCTGGTGGGGGGAGGTACCCTAGAAGAGAAGCCTGTAGCCATGTTGTGAATGTCAATTGTTTCAGTTTTGGTCAGAGTGCAGTGTTCCTGGTGGGGGGAGGTACCTTAGAAGAGAAGCCCGTAGCCAAGTTATTAATCTCAATTGTTTCAGTTTTGGGCAGAGTGCAGTGTTCTGGTGGGGGGAGGTACCCTAGAAGAGAAGCCTGTAGCCATGTTGTGAATGTCAATTGTTTTGGGCAGAGTGCAGTGTTCCTGGTGGGGGGAGGTACCCTAGAAGAGAAGCCTGTAGCCATGTTGTGAATGTCAATTGTTTCAGTTTTGGACAGAGTGCAGTGTTCCTGGTGGGGGGAGGTACCCTAGAAGAGAAGCCTGTAGCCATGTTGTGAATGTCAATTGTTTCAGTTTTGGGCAGAGTCCAGTGTTCCTGGTGGGGGGAGGTACCCTAGAAGAGAAGCCTGTAGCCATGTTGTGAATGTCAATTGTTTCAGTTTTGGGCAGAGTGCAGTGTTCCTGGTGGGGGGAGGTACCTTAGAAGAGAAGCCTGTAGCCATAGTTATACACAGTGGTGACGTGATAGTGATGTCCGGGGAGAGCAGACTGTGTTACCACGGAGTTCCTCGTATATTGCCAGCAACTGCAACACCTTGGGACTTGCCCCTTGACAACCAGCTCTGGAAGCCTTTTGAAAGCTACATCAGCGACTATAGGATTAACATGAATGTGAGACAGGTGCTGCCACCTGGCTGTAGATCTCTCAGTGACATCAACACATCAATCTGAGTAGAAGTTGACCAATGAAGTTATTTTCCGTTTTATACGATAGTTCAATAATTTTATATATTGAGATCTTTATGTCAACTATTGTTAGTGATTGCAGCTGCAATAAAGAACTCCCTTGAGACATCATTACCAAAATTTATTACAGTGCTATACCCCAGCCACTGAACATTTGCACTTTACAGTTGCGAGTTAAGTTGGTATATCAGATGAAAACCTTTACCCGATAGACCTTCTGAACCATTCCAGTCAGTTGCTGAGACATCGGAAACGCATTTAGATGCTGCACTGTTGCAATATCTGGCTATTTCCAACAACATGCTCAGTTTGTGAACTCCTAACACGTGCGTTGAGCTGTTCTGTGCAAGCTACGTATTATTTGTTGATAGTGTTTTGGTGTTTGTTTGTACGTGAGGCAACACAACGAGACTTTCACAATTATAGAGGTGGATACACTTTTGTGGGAAGGTGTGAATGTGGCTACAAGGAAGAAGAAAGGGAATCATGTGCATAAAATAAAATGAAAAACACAGGAATCATGAGTGAAGGTGAACCACTAATGATATTCTTGGTGGCGATACTTCCGACGATGGAGAGTTGGCTGGAATTGAGTCATTAAAATTCTAAACTGGTGAAAATCACTTTGTTATGCCTTGCTCTCATTGTAACAAGCTATTTTGCATTAATTTGTTCTATATTGAGGTACATACCTAATGTATGCTACATGCGTTGCAGTATCACTGATATTAACATCAATAATAACTAACTAGCTTCAGTATTCATTTACTAAGTACACTGTTTATAT
This sequence comes from Hymenopus coronatus, assembly GCA_030762935.1. Taxonomy (NCBI): domain Eukaryota; kingdom Metazoa; phylum Arthropoda; class Insecta; order Mantodea; family Hymenopodidae; genus Hymenopus; species Hymenopus coronatus. Next base: position 2,152,274 of record CM060897.1, on the reverse strand, counting down.
TCACGATAGAGACATTTGTAAACAGCTGTTGTTGTTTACTAGTTACGTGACAAAGGCAGTATAGCCAACCTTACACAACTGTCAAGTGCCAGGAACCAGCGACGTGGTATACATGGCTATGGACGAGCCTCAACCAGCTGTTACTAAATATCCTCTATTCATGTTTTTACTTTCTCTAGTCCCATATGTACAATGTACATAGTGGATAGAGAAGGTATTGTATTCCACCCAAAATACAGAGATTTCACCGGAAATACATGTTTAGTACCCCCTGAATCCAAAAAGAGCATTTTCATAAAAATGTCCAGGTGTGTGTGTGTGTCTCTCTCTCTCTCTCTCTCTCTCTCTCTCTCTCTCTCTCTCTCTCTCTCTCTCTCTCTCTCTCTCTCTCGAATTTTCTGGGAATAGCTTCTGAAGACTACTTTATTCTGGATGAATTTTGCATTACTAGTAAACTGTAAGAGGTGAACAAAAATTTACTACACAAAAAATATAGATCCCATTAAAATACACAATTTATGTGATATACAATTTTATCGTGGAACTTAAAATTTTCCGGATATTCCTTGTTATTAGTTTCAATTGTAAAGTACTTAAACTTTTCTCAGACAGAAAATGTCTGTTTTTCTTTTGTTCTACTCGTGGCCGAACATAGAAACGATTTGCAGTGACAATCGCATAACGACATCTTTTAAAACATTTGACTATCACTTTAACATAACACATTCCTTTAGTTGCCTTCTACTTATAAGGAACTAAGTAATAAGAAAATTCTGCTAATGTTTATCTCGATTAGCATTGTGTACAAAGAAGAATAATCTTTTGCCAGAAGTTTGTGCGTAGAGTAGCTAGAGAAAGTCATATGAGTGTAACACATCAGATGTTTTCCATTCTGACCATTTCCTTTCAGTTATTTGTAGCCCTTCACTGAAATATCACCTCCCCACCTCTCCCAAATCGCTAATCTAAACCAGGCATGTTCAACCTGGGGTTCGCAAACACATGTAATAACTTTCCTGAATGATCACAAAGTATCGAAATATATTTCAACGAGAGAGATTTGAAGTGCCCTACCGGTATATAACATACAGCTGTGCTTGTGGTGGTTGTTTCAAACGACGACAACAATGTCTGAGAATGTACATTATTATTATAACAATCTATGTTGTATACATTTTTTTCATGGAGTTGATCATTTTTAAGATTATCCTTGTTTGTTGTTTCAGCTTTGAAAAACTTATACTTGTCTCATACAGGAATTTGTCAACTCCTGTCCATACAAAGGAACTTCAGTCACATAGCAACCAGCTTTTGACTATCACTTTAACCTATGGTACTCCCTTATTTCGCTTCTACTTACAAAGAAGCAAGTAATAAGACTATTCCTGCTAATTTTTTTCTGAATTAGCATGAAGTAAATAGCAGCATAAGCTTTTTAACAATAATTTGAGCAGAGATGTAGAGAAAGTCATGTGAATGGAACACATCATTATTTTTTACTTTCTTAAGTTCGACATATACAACATACATAGTGGGTAGAGAAGGTATTGTGTTCCACCCAAAAATTCAATATCAAGATTTCACAGAAAATATATGTTTTGGGGTCCCCTGGGTGCGAAAATAAACATTTTTAGAAAAAAGGTGTGTGTGTGTGGACAGCATAGCTCAAAAACAAAAAGTCTGTTAAATACTCAACTTGGTATTTAAGTTCATGCTTCCAAGGATGCGACACAAAGATTTTCAAGAAAATCCCCCCACCCACAACTACCCTTTACATGGAAAAACTTTCGAAAATTTAATTTTCTCAAAAATGGCTCAAACAACTTTGATTAAAGTGTTGTATAGTAAAGATAATTATATGAAAAATAAAAAGTATTTCTTGAATTCTCTGGGAATAGTTTCTGAAGACAGCTTTATTCTGGATGAGTTTTACGGAATTTTGCATATCTGCAAAACCGTAAGAGATAGACAAAAACTAACTTGATAGAAAATGTAGACGTTAAAACACACAATTTATGTTATATACATTTTTTTCATGGGGTTGATCATTTCCGAGGTATTCCTTGTTACTAGTTTCAATTGTGAAGTACTTATACTTTTCTCAGAGAGGAAGTGTCCGTTTGTCTTTTGTTCTACTCCTGGCCAAGCAAAGAAGCGATTTGCAATGACAATCGCATAACGACAGCTTTTAAAACATTTGACTATCACTTTAACATAGCACATTACTTTAGTTGCCTTCTACTTATAAGGCACTAAGTAATAAGAACATTCTGCTAATGTTTATCTCGATTAGCATTGTGTACAAAGAAGAATAATCTTTTGTAAGAAGTTAGGGAAAGTCATGTGAGTGTAATACATCAGATTTTTTACAGATGAAAATGTAGTTCTGTTTCTATTAACTCCCAGTCAAGTTTTCTCTCTCATTTGAGAAAATAAAATTTGTGTTTGCATGCTGGGACTTACTTCCTTCCAAAATATCCAACATTAACCCAAAAATCTGCTAGTCATTTATAACCAGCCTGTGTGACATTCAAGAGGTCGTCAGTTCAAATCTCACTTAGGGTGAGCTATGCAAATAAGGAAAGGTAGAGTCAGTGGCATGCCTTGTCTCTGTCCACTCAGCTACCTTGCCAACATGTTTTTCCTTCCACACTACGAGACCTCAAATTATTTTCAGATGACATACCCCAATGTTGATTTACTTTTCGTAAATACAGGGTGACACATTTTTGTCTTTAATTGTATCAAAACGTGTTATGCTAGCAACAACTTATTATACCTAAATTGTAGAGGAATTTTGGGAGATTATTTACCTCTATAGCAAATGTTGAAAATGTTCTCCATCACAACTCGACACGTCGTACTGGAGGACTCTGTTGTCAATAGCTTGAGCTTCAGATCGACGTGTGGCGTAAACCCTGTCTTTTAAGTAACCCCATAGAAACAAGTCAAAGCAGGAGATCTCAGAGACCACAGGTTCCTGCAAATTATCCAGTTGTCAAAGAAACTTGCAATTAGGTTCATGGATTCATTTGATGTATGGCATGCAGCGCCATCTTGCTGAAAATATCCTTGACTCAGCTCTACATCGTCCAGTTGCTCAGCAAACTCCATGAAAATCAGTCAGTACTCTGCAGTGTTCACAGTCTGGTTAAAGAAAACTTAGCCCCATTATTCTCTGTGCAGATATTGCACACCAAACTCCGATTTTAACCGGGTGCATAGGTGCTTCATGGATGACATGTGAATTTTCGATGGCTCAACGGCATGAGTTCACATAACCGGATAAATGGAACCATGCTTCATCTGTGAACCATGTGATAGACAGTATGGCAGGATTTTGCACAATGAGAGTTTGGAACCAACGACAATAATTCAGTCTTTTGTCCTTGTCTGGTTCCTGAACAACCGTAACCCTATATGGCTTTAAGCCTGCACTTTTCGCAGCTCTCTGACACATTGGGGAGGTGTACCCTGTCTCCTGCAACAAACATCTAAATGATTTTTCTGGTGACTACTCCAGTCGTGCTCTTACATCAAAAACAACCTATATGAACGATGCTTGCCTTTTTCTCTCACCAGAGATCCGTTTGTTTGCCAACCCAGTATCGAGTTTCTTTAGTGAGGATTGCGAACATCAAATTCTCTCTAGTATGATTCCATTGAGTAGCTGTAATCCAGTATTGCTTCACAAGAAAGAGTCGTTAATTTAATGTGTACTGAATTTTCACGTTGACTACAAGAACAAAATGTCAAAACAGCTGCCAACAATGCAATTAGCAATAAAACATAAACATCTGCACATCTAGTGATGAGGAATTGAAACACCAGGAATAAAAAATAAACATCTGTGCATCTGGTGACAAGAAATCAAACTCCAGGAATAAAACATAAACATCTGCACATCTCGTGCAAGGAATTGAAACTCATGAATGAAAATTAAACTTTTGTGCATCTAGTGATAAGGAATCGAGACTCCAGGAATAAAACATAAACATCTGCACATCTAGTGACCAGAAATCGAAACTCCAGGAATAAAACATAGACATCTGCATATCTAGTGACAAGGAAACGAAACTCCAGGAATAAAACATAAACATCTGCGCATCTAGTGACAAGAAATCAAAACTCCAGGAATAAAACATAAACATCTGGCATCTAGTGACAAGGAATCGAAGCTCCAGGAATAAAACATAAACATCTGTGCATCTAGTGACAAGGAATAGAAACTCCAAGAATAAAACATAAACATCTGCACATCTAGTGACAAGGAATAGAAACTCCCAAATAAAATGTAAATGTCTACGCATTTAGTTTCAAGGAATTGAAACTCCAGGAATGAAATATAGACATCTGCACATCTAGTGACAAGGAATCGAAACTCCAGAAGTAAAACATAAACATCTGTGCATCTAGTGACAAAGAATCGAAATTCCAGGAATAAAACATAAACATTTGCACATCAAGTGACAAGGAATCGAAACTCCTGAATAAAATGTAAACGTTAGCGCATCTAGTTTCAAGTAATCAAAACTCCAGGAATAAAATATAGACATCTGCACATCTAGTGACAAGGAATCGAAACTCCACGAATAAAACATAAACATCTGCACATCTAGTGACAGGAAATCAAAACTACAGGAATAAAACATAAACATCTGCACATCTAGTGATAAGGAATCGAAAATCATGAATAAAACGTAGACGTTTGCGCATCTTGTGACTAGGAATCGAAACTCGAGGAATAAAGCATAAACATCTGCGCATCTAGTGACAAGAAATCAAAGCTCCAGAAATAAAACATAAACATCTGTACATCTAGTGACAAGGATTCGAAACTCCCGAATAAAATGTAAACGTCTGCGCATCTAGTTTAAGGAATTGAAACTCCAGGAATAAATCAAACATCTGCGCATCTATTGACAAGGAATCGATACTCCAGGAATAAAATAATAGACATCTGCACATCTTGTGACAAGGAATCGAAACTCCAGGAATAAAACATATACCTCTGCACACCTAGTGACAAGGAATCGAAACTCCTGAATAAAATGTAAACGTCTGCGCATCTAGTTTGAAGGAATTGAAACACCAGGAATAAATCAAACATCTACGCATCTAGTGACAGGGAATCGAAACTTCAGGAATAAAACATAAGCATCTGTGCATCTAGTGACATGGAATCGAAACTCCAGGAATAAAACATAAACATCTGTGCATCTATTGCAAGGAATCGAATCTCCAGAAATAAAACATAGACATCTGCACATCTAGTGACAAGGAATCAAAACAGTGGGAATAAAACATGAACATATGCACATCTAGTGACAAGAATGCGAAACTCTAAGAATAAAACATAGACATCTGCACATCTAGTGACAAGAAATCGAAACTCCAGGAATAAAATATAAACATCTGTGCATCTAGTGACAAAGAGTCAAAACTCCAATAATAAAACATAAACATCTGTGCATCTAGTGATAGGGAATCAAAACTCCAGGAATAAAACGTAAACATCTGTGCATCTAGTGACAAAGAATCAAAAGTCCAGGAATTAAACATAAACATCTGCACTTCTAGTGACAAGGAATCAAAACTCCAGGAATTAAAAAACATAAACATCTGCACCTCTAGTGACAATAAGTCAAAACTCTAGGAATAAAACATAAGCATTGTGCATCTAGTGACAAGGAATCGAAACTCCAGGAATAAAACTTAAACATCTGCGCCTCTAGTGACAAGGAATCGAAACTCCAGGAATAAAACATAGACGTCAGCACATCTAGTGACAAGGAATCAAAACTTTAGGAGTAAAACATAAACATCTGCACATCTAGTGAGAAGGAATGAAAACTCCAGGAATAAAACATAAACATCTGCGCATCTAGTGACAAGGAATCAAAACTCCAAGGATAAAACATAGACATCGGCACATCTAGTGACAAGGAATCAAAACTCCATAAAATTCTGTTTAATTGGGTGCTAAAATTGAGTCATTGAATGAATTTCCAATGGAATAATTAAAGATAGAAATGTGTCAGTTCTGTATGAGTCACTCTGTACCTTATAGTTTTCAAGCAGCTGTTAGATCAATTAATATGAGACAATGGACATCAAAGTGCACTACAGATTTTGTAAATGGAGAAGCATCTCTAGTTGTTCCAAGAATTCTAGAACTGATTCACTTTACCAAATCATGAAAAAAAGAAAGTGCCTCATGATACACTTGTATACACATTATGCGTAAGTACTGAAGACCGTCGCCAAGGTTTCTCGTGCTACTAAATCTCACAACCACATATCTGGATTCAAATTCAAAATAAACAAATGCTATGTATACTTTAGAAATAATAAGATGAATTCATCAGTGCAATAAAATACTTTTAAGACTAGATTTTTACTTTCTCTACATGTACTATGTATAGAGAAGGTATTGTATTGTACCCAAAAAATCAATACCAAGGTTTCAGCACAAATAAATGTTTTGAGTCCTGAATAAAACAAAAGCATGTTTTAGAAAAATATCCGTTGTGTGTGTGTGTGTGTGTCTGTGGGCAGCATAGCTCAAAATGAAAAGTCCGTTAAAAACCAAACTTGGTGTTTAAATTTGGTATCTTTCAAGGATATGACACAAAGATTTTCAAGAAAATCCCCCTACCCCCAACTACCCTTTACATGGAACTTTTTTTCAAAAATTTTGATGAAAATATCGTATATTAAGGACATTTACCTGAGAAATAAAATGAATGTCTTGAATTTTCTGGGAATAGCCTCTGAAGAATACTTTATTCTGGATGAATTTTATGGAAGTTTGCATAACATCTACACCATAAGAGATGGACAAAAACTTACCACACAAAAAATGTAGAGCACATTAAAACACACAATTTATCACATATACATTTTTTCGTGGAGTTGATCGTTTTTGAGACATTCCTTGTTTTTGGTTTCACCTTTGAAAAACTTATACTTTTCTCATACAGGGATTAGTCAACTCGTGTCCATACAAACAAAGGGACTTCAGTCACATAGCAACCAGCTTTTGACTATCACTTTAACGTATGATACTCCCTTATTTTGCTTCTACTTACAAAGAAGCAAGTAATAAGACTGTTTCTGCTAATTTTTTCTCGATTAGTATGAAGTAAATAGAAACATAAACTTTTTATCAATAATTTGTTGCAGAGATGTAGAAAAAGTCATGTGAATGTAACACACCAGATTTTTAACATTCTTCTCAAATATTTAGCTGAATATACCCTCAGGAAGTTTACTATATAAATTAACACCATTTTGAGAAACTAGATTAAAGTATTTAGTTAATGTATGTTGTGTTGCATTAAGTTTTCATGGTAAAGGTGGAGTTGTAAGTTGAGAGAGGTAGTTTAGCTTGTTGTGGAACACCCACCAGAGGCTAACTCAATATCTCTCCAAGACGTCGATGTTAACATAACATCGGCTCGGCCTCTCAATCAAAACACCATTTAAAAAAATGTTGGGCTTTTTTTTGCTGTATTTCTCAACTTAACCTCCAAAAATGCTAATACGTTTTGTCATATTGGTGTTCTAATTTAATTAAACCATCTCTGTAGTGTGATTTATCAAGGTCCTCAAAATTGTTGTTTACCACATCAATGACCTCCTTTGAAATCTTTGTCCTTGAGGTTTGAGAGCAGGTGGTAGTCACTGGATGCTAGATCTGGTGAATAGGGTGGATGTTCAAGCAAGTCCAACTTTAATTCACACATTTTTCCTATTATAACAGCTGAATAATGGCCGGAGCATTGTTGTGATGAAACAAGATTTTTTTTTTTGACAAATGAGGTGTTTTTCTTTTCACCTAATCACTCAAACGTTGCTGTAAGTTTGTGTAGTAGTCACCAGTGATACTTTTACCCTCTTCCAAGTAATCAATAAAAATAATTCCCTGTGCATCCCAGAAAACATTCACCATAACCTTGTTAGCTGACAAAATTGACTTTGCCTTTTTACTTTCTCTATACGCACTATGTACATAGTGTATAGAGAAGGTATTGCACTCCAGCCAAAAATTCAGTACCGAGATTTCACCAGAAATATATGTTTTAGGGTCCCCAATATCCAAAATAAGCATTTTCACAAAAAGGTCTGTGTGTGTGTGTGTGTGTGTGTGTCTGTGAACACGATAACTCAAAAATGAAAAGTCAGTAAAATACAAAACTTGGTATCTATGTTTAGTATCTTCCAGGGATGTGACACGAAGATTTTGAGAAAATTCCTACCACCCCTAACTACCCTTTACATGGAACTATTTTCAAAAATTTTGATTTTCTCAAAAATGGATCTAACGATTTTGATTAAAATTTTGTATATTAAAGATATTTACCTGAAAAATAAAATGTATATCTTGAATTTTCTGGGAATAGCTTCTGAAGAGTAGTTTATTCTGGATGAATTTTACTGAGTTTTGAATACCTGCTAAACCGTAAGAGATGGACAAAAACTTACTACACAAAAAATGTAGAGCACATTAAAACACACATTTTATGTTATATACATTTTTTTCGTGGAGTTCGTCGTTTTTGACACATTCCTTATTACTTTCTCTTGCCCCATATGTACAATGTACATAAGGATAGAGAAGTATTGCATTGCACCCAAAAATTCGATGTCGAGATTTCACCGGAAATACATGTTTTAAGACCCCCTGAATCAAAAAAAGCATTTCCAGAAAAAGGTCCGTGTGTCTGTGAACACAATAACTCAAAAACGAAAAGTAGCTAAAATACCAAACTTGGTATTTAAGTTCAGTACCTTCCAGGGATGCGACACAAAGCTTTGAGAAAAATCCCCCCACCCCAAACTACCCTTTACATGGAACTTTTTTCGAAAATTTTGATTTTCTTAATATGTAAGAAGTTTGTAGAACGGCTAGAGAAAGTCATGTGAGTGTAACGCATCAGATTTTTTGGAGTTGGTTCACCTGGCGCAATCGACTGTGTTGACTGTGATCTACTTTCTGGAGTGTAGTGATGTATCCCAGGTTCATCCATGGTAATAAGCCGTCTCAAAAATTCACTAACATTTTTACGGTAGAGCTCCACATTCTAACAGAAACAGTTTTTCTTTGCAACTTTTGATTAGATGTCAACAAACGCAGCACAGACATTGTGAAAGCCCAAAACATTACTAAAAATATTACTTGCACGTTCTTTGCCTCTGCTATCTCAAACAACTTTAATCTGCGATCTTCCAGTACTAACCAATGAATTTTTTCAATGATCTCTGGAGTTGTCACTTCTATGGGGCGTCCAGAGCGAGGCTCATCACTAGTGCTCGTACGTCCCATTTTAAACTGTGCAACCCACCTTTTAATCATTGAATATGAAGGGACAGAGTCTTTCAATGTACTGTCCATTTCCTCCTTGATTTCTTTAGGCATTAAACCTTTCAAAGGGAAGTATTTAATCACTGCTCGTTTTTCCAAATGCTCCATTTTCGTGAAAACTCTAAAGTTGTCTTGTTTAAAATGCTGTCATTGTAAACTAAAGAAGCTATTGACCTGTAACTATAGCTACAAGCTAGCCTAGAACTAAACTACACGGAGCTACCATCTAACTGGTCTAGTGGCTACAGATCTGTGTGAGGCCCGGGACTTACCAGCCGACCCTAGTGGCGCCATATCTGTGTGAGGCCTGGGACTTATCAGTCAACCCTATTCGCGCCATATCTGTGTGAGGCCAGGGACTTATCAGCCGACCCTATTGGCGCCATATCTGTGTGAGGCCTGGGACTTATTAGTCAACCCTATTCGCGCCATATCTGTGTGAGGCCCGGGACTTACCAGCCGACCCTAGTGGCGCCATATCTGTGTGAGGCCTGGGACTTATCAGTCAACCCTATTCGCGACATATCTGTGTGAGGCCAGGGACTTATCAGCCGACCCTATTGGCGCCATATCTGTGTGCGGCCCGGGACTCATCAGCCAACCCTAGTGGCGCCATATCCGTGTGAGGCCCGGGACTTATCAGCCAACCCTATTGGCGCCATATCTGTGTGAGGCCCGGGACTTAACAGCCGACCCTAGTGTCGCCATATCTGTGTGACGCCCGGGACTTATCAGCCGACCCTAGTGGTGCCATATCTGTGTGAGGCCCGGGACTTATCAGCCGACCCTAGTGACGCCATATCTGTGTGGGGCTCGGGACTTATCAGCCGACCCTAGTGGCGCCATATCTGTGTGGGGCCCGGGACCTATCAGCCGATCCTAGTGGCGCCATATCTGTGTGAGGCCCAAGACTTATCAGCCGACCCCAGTAGCGCCATATCTGTGTGAGGCCCGGGACTTCTCATCCGACCCTAGTAGTGTCATATATGTGTGAGAGCCGCGACTTATCAGCCGACCCTAGTGGCGCCATATCCGTGTGAGGCCCGGGACTTACCAGCCGACCCTAGTGGCGCCATATCTGTGTGAGGCCCGGGACTTATCAGCCAACACTAGTAGCGCCATATCTGTGTGAGGCTCGGACTTATCAGCCGACCACAGTGGCGCCATATCCGTGTGAGACCTGGGGCTTATCAGCCGACCCTAGTGGCACCATATCTGTGTGAGGCCCGGGACTAATCAGCCAACCCTAGTGACGCCATATCTGTGTGAGGCCCGGGAATTATCAGCCGACCCTAGTGGCGCCATATCCGTGTGAGTCCCAGGACTTATCAGCCAACCCTATTGGCGCCATATCCGTGTGAGGCCCGGGACTTATCAGCCGACGCTAGTGGCGCCATATCCGTGTGAGGCCCGGGACTTATCAGCCGACCCTAGTGGCACCATATCTGTGTGACGCCCGGGACTTATCAGTCAACCCTATTGGCGCCATATCCGTGTGAGGCCCGGGACTTATCAGCCGACACTAGTGTCGCCATATCTGTGTGAGGCCCGGGACTTATCAGCCGACCCTAGTGGTGCCATATCTGTGTGAGGCCCGGGACTTATCAGCCGACTCTAGTGGCGCCATATCTGTGTGGGGCCCGGGACTTATCAGCCGACCCTATTGGCGCCATATCTGTGTGGGGTCCGAGACTTATCAGCCGACCCTAGTGGCGCCATATCTGTGTGAGGCCCAGGACTTATCAGCCGACCCTAGTAGCGCCATATCTGTGTGAGGCCCGGGACTTATCAGCCGACCCTAGTAGTGCCATATCTGTGTGAGGCCCGGAACTTATCAGCCGACCCTAGTGGCGCCATATCTGTGTGAGAGGCGGGACTTATCAGCCGACCCTAGTGGCGCCATATCCGTGTGAGGCCCGGGACTTATCAGCCGACCCTAGTGGTGCCATATCTGTGTGAGGCCCGGGATTTATCAGCCGACCCTAGTAGCGCCATATCTGTGTGAGGCCCGAGACTTATCAGCCGAACCTAGTAGCGCCATATCTGTGTGAGGCCCGGACTTATCAGCCGACCATAGTGGCGCCATATCCGTGTGAGACCTGGGGCTTATCAGCCGATCCTAATGGCGCCATATCTGTGTGAGGCCCGGGACTTATCTGCCGACCCTAGTGGCGCCATATCTGTGTAAGACCTGGGGCTTATCAGCCGACCCTAGTGGCGCCATATCTCTATGAGGCCCGGGACTTATCAGCTGACCCTAGTGGCGCCATATGCGTGTGAGGCCCGGGACTTATAAGCCGATCCTAGTGGCGTCATATCTGTGTGAGACCTGGGGCTTATCAGCGAACCCTAGTGGCGCCATATCTGTGTGAGGCCCGGGACTTATCAGCCGACACTAGTGTCGCCATATCTGTGTGTGTCCCGGGACTTATCAGCCGACCCTATTGGCGCCATATCTGTGTGAGGCCCGGGACTTATCAGCGAACCCTAGTGGCGTCATATCTGTGTGAGACCTGGGGCTTATCAGCCGACCCTAGTGGCGCCATATCTGTGTGAGGCCCGGGACTTATCAGCCGACACTAGTGTCGCCATATCTGTGTGTGTCCCGGGACTTATCAGCCGACCCTAGTGGCGCCATATCTGTGTGAGAGGCGGGACTTATCAGCCGACCCTAGTGGCGCCATATCCGTGTAATCTCTACATGTAATCTCTACATCAAAATTAATACAAATACCTTCTCCATATCAGTGAATGTAGAATGTGATCTCTACATCGACGTGAATACAAATACCTTCTCCATATCAGTGAATGTAGAATGTGATCTCTACATCGACGTGAACACAAATACCTCCTCCACCATATCAGTGAATGTAGAATGTAATCTCTACATCAGAATTAATATAAATACCTTCCCCATATCAATGAATGTAGAATGTAATCTCTACATCAGAATTAATATAAATACCTTCCCCATATCAGTGAATGTAGAATGTGATCTCTACATCGACGTGAACACAAATACCTTCCCCATATCAGTGAATGTAGAATGTGATCTCTACATCGACGTGAACACAAATACCTCCTCCACCATATCAGTGAATGTAGAATGTAATCTCTACATCAGAATTAATATAAATACCTTCCCCATATCAATGAATGTAGAATGTAATCTCTACATCAGAATTAATATAAATACCTTCCCCATATCAGTGAATGTAGAATGTGATCTCTACATCGACGTGAACACAAATACCTCCTCCACCATATCAGTGAATGTAGAATGTAATCTCTACATCAGAATTAATATAAATACCTTCCCCATATCAATGAATGTAGAATGTGATCTCTACATCAGAATTAATATAAATACCTTCCCCATATCAGTGAATGTAGAATGTGATCTCTACATCGACGTGAATACAAATACCTTCTCCATATCAGTGAATGTAGAATGTAATCTCTCTATCGACGTGAAAACAAATACCTCCACCAGTGAATGTAGAATGTAATTTCTACATCGACGTGAATACATATACCTTCTCTTTATTAGTGAATGTAGAATGTAAATTCCTTAAGGAACTCGCTGCAGGTAGAAGTTGCCCCCCACCGTCCCCCAGGTGAATGTAGAATGTAAATTCCTTAAGGAACTCGCTGCAGGTTGTAGAAGGTGCCCCCCACTACCCCCCAGGTGAATGTAGAATGTAAATTCCTTAAGGAACTCGCTGCAGGTTGTAGAAGGTGCCCCCCACTACCCCCCAGGTGAATGTAGAATGTAAAGTCCTTAAGGAACTCGCTGCAGGTTGTAGAAGGTGCCCCCCACTATCCCCCAGGTGAATGTAGAATGTAAAGTCCTTAAGGAACTCGCTGCAGGTTGTAGAAGGTGCCCCCCACTATCCCCCAGGTGAATGTAGAATGTAAAGTCCTTAAGGAACTCGCTGCAGGTAGAAGTTGCCCCCCACCGTCCCCCAGGTGAATGTAGAATGTAAAGTCCTTAAGGAACTCGCTGCAGGTTGTGGAAAGTGCCCCCCACTATCCCCCAGGTGAATGTAGAATGTAAAGTCCTTAAGGAACTCGCTGCAGGTTGTGGAAAGTGCCCCCCACTACCCCCCAGGTGAATGTAGAATGTAAAGTCCTTAAGGAACTCGCTGCAGGTTGTAGAAGTTGCCCCCCACTATCCCCCAGGTGAATGTAGAATGTAAAGCCCTTAAGAAACTCACAGCAGGTTGTGGAAAGTGCCCCCCACCGACCTCCTGGTGAATGTAAAGTCCTTAAGGAACTCACAGCAGGTTGTAGAAAGTGCCCCCCACCGTCCCCCAGGTGAATGTAAAGCCCTTAAGGAACTCGCTGCAGGTTGTGGAAAGTGCCCCCCACTATCCCCCAGGTGAATGTAGAATGTAAAGCCCTTAAGGAACTCGCTGCAGGTTGTAGAAAGTGCCCCCCACTATCCCCCAGGTGAATGTAGAATGTAAAGCCCTTAAGGAACTCGCTGCAGGTTGTAGAAGGTGCCCCCCACTATCCCCCAGGTGAATATAGAATGTAAATTCCTTAAGGAACTCGCTGCAGGTTGTAGAAGTTGCCCCCACTATCCCCCAGGTGAATGTAGAATGTAAAGCCCTTAAGGAACTCGCTGCAGGTTGTAGAAGGTGCCCCCCACTATCCCCCAGGTGAATGTAGAATGTAAATTCCTTAAGGAACTCGCTGCAGGTTGTAGAAGTTGCCCCCCACTATCCCCCAGGTGAATGTAGAATGTAAAGTCCTTAAGGAACTCGCTGCAGGTTGTAGAAGTTGCCCCCCACTATCCCCCAGGTGAATGTAGAATGTAAAGCCCTTAAGGAACTCACAGCAGGTTTTGGAAAGTGCCCCCCACCGTCCCCCAGGTGAATGTAAAGCCCTTAAGGAACTCGCTGCAGGTTGTGGAAAGTGCCCCCCACTATCCCCCAGGTGAATGTAGAATGTAAAGCACTTAAGGAACTCGCTGCAGGTTGTAGAATGTGCCCCCCACTATCCCCCAGGTGAATGTAGAATGTAAATTCCTTAAGGAACTCGCTGCAGGTTGTAGAAGGTGCCCCCCACTACCCCCCAGGTGAATGTAGAATGTAAAGTCCTTAAGGAACTCGCTGCAGGTTGTGGAAAGTGCCCCCCACTACCCCCCAGGTGAATGTAGAATGTAAAGCCCTTAAGGAACTCGCTGCAGGTTGTAGAAGGTGCCCCCCACTATCCCCCAGGTGAATGTAGAATGTAAAGCCCTTAAGGAACTCGCTGCAGGTTGTAGAAGGTGCCCCCCACTACCCCCCAGGTGAATGTAGAATGTAAAGTCCTTAAGGAACTCGCTGCAGGTTGTAGAAGGTGCCCCCCACTATCCCCCAGGTGAATGTAGAATGTAAAGTCCTTAAGGAACTCGCTGCAGGTTGTAGAAGGTGCCCCCCACTACCCCCCAGGTGAATGTAGAATGTAAAGTCCTTAAGGAACTCGCTGCAGGTTGTAGAAGGTGCCCCCCACTACCCCCCAGGTGAATGTAGAATGTAAAGTCCTTAAGGAACTCACAGCAGGTTGTAGAAAGTGCCCCCCACTATCCCCCAGATGAATGTAAAGTCCTTAAGGAACTCACAGCAGGTTGTAGAAAGTGCCCCCCACTATCCCCCAGGTGAATGTAGAATGTAAAGTCCTTAAGGAACTCGCTGCAGGTTGTAGAAGGTGCCCCCCACTATCCCCCAGGTGAATGTAGAATGTAAAGTCCTTAAGGAACTCGCTGCAGGTTGTAGAAGGTGCCCCCTACTACCCCCCAGGTGAATGTAGAATGTAAAGTCCTTAAGGAACTCACAGCAGGTTGTAGAAAGTGCCCCCCACTATCCCCCAGATGAATGTAAAGTCCTTAAGGAACTCACAGCAGGTTGTAGAAAGTGCCCCCCACTATCCCCCAGGTGAATGTACAATGTAAAGTCCTTAAGGAACTCACAGCAGGTTGTAGAAAGTGCCCCCACCGACCTCCTGGTGACGCTGTGAGAGTGAAAGTCAGTAGGAAGGCGACTGTTGACCATGGAGGATGTTGTACGGGCTCAGCACGTGATGGGGTCGCTACCAAACACAACATTCTGTCAGTGGGACTATGTGCCGCCCATGCCAGAGTACTACACAGGTACGTCATAAAACTTTCGTATCCTAAATACCCGTTAATAAAAGTAATTTTACGATGATGTAATTGGCCAGTTGAGTCAACCTAAGGAAAGTGAAACACAACTTTCTCTTTTGCGTGTTACGCAAACTTGCACAGTTTCATTTCCTACAACTGCCACTTTCAGCTCTTTTCCTTCAAAATTAAGGCCAAAGTCTTTGTAAATCGCTAGTCAAGCGAACATGTTCAGTGGCAGCTTATAACTACATTGTGTGCCATGTACTGGTATTGCATTCCACCAAACATTCAATATTCAGATTTCACCGGAAGTATCTGTTTTCAGAACCTCTGAATTACAAAACTTCTCATGTGTTGCACTCACATGAATTTCACTAGTTGCTCTACAAACAAACTTCTTACTAAAGATTATTCTTCTTTCTACACAATGATAAACATTATCAGAATGTTCTTATTACTTAGTTCCTTATAAGTAGAAGGCAACTAAAGGAATGTGCTATGTTAAAGTGATAGTCAAATGTTTTAAAGGCTGTCGTTATGCGATTGTCATTGCAAATCGCTTCCTTGCTTGGCCAGGAGTAGAACAAAAGAAAAACGGACACTTCAGTCTGAGAAAAGTATGAGTACTTTGCAACTGAAAATAATAACAAGGAATACCTCGAAAAACGGTAAGCTGCACGAAAAAAATGTATCTGACAAACTTGTGTATTTTAACAAGATCTACATTTTTTACAGAGTAAGTTTTTGTCAATCTCTTACGGTTTACTAGTTAAACCAAATTAAGCAAAATGTATCCAGAATAAACAGGTCTTTAGAAACTATTCCTAAAAAATTCAAAATATGCATGTTATTTGTGATAGAAATGAATGTGGAATTTTAATCAAAATTGTTAGAGCCATTTTTAAGAAAAACAAACATTCTAATATTTTTCCAACTAAAGCGTAGTTGTGGACAGCATAGCTCAAAAATGAAAAGACCGTTAAAAACCAAACTTGGTATTTAAGTTTGGTATCTTCCTAGGATGTGAGATTAAGATTTTCAAGAAAATCCCCCACCACAAACTACCCTTTACATGGAAAATTTTCCGAACATTTTGATTTTCTTAAAAATGGCCGTAACGATTTTGATTAAAATATCGTATATTTAAGATATTTACTTCACAAATAAAATGTATATCTTGAATTTTCTGGGAATAACATCTGATGACTACTTTATTCTGGATAAATTTTGAATAACTGCTAAACCGTAAGAGATGGACAAAAACTTACTGCACAAAAAATGTAGAGTACATTAAAGCACACAATTTATGTTATATACATTTTTTTCGTGGAGTTCGTCGTTTTTGTGACATTCCTTATTTTTGGTTTCTGCTATGAAAAACGTATATTTTTCTCATACTGGAACTTGTCAACTGCTATCCATATAAACAAAGGAACTTCATTGACATAGCAACCAGCTTTTGACCATCACTTTAACCTACGGTTGTCCCTTATTTCGCTTCTACTTACAAGAATGCGAGTAATAAGACTATTTCTGCTAATTTTTTCTGATTAGCATAAAGTAAATAGAAGTATAAGCTTTTTAAGAATTACTTGCTGCAGGGATATGGAAAAAGTCATGTGAATGGTACACATCAGATTTTTACTTTCTCCATACGCACTATGTACATTGTGTGTAGAGAATGTATTGTACTCCACCAAAAATTCGATACTGAGATTTCACCGGAAATATATGTTTTAGGGTCCCCAATATCCAAAAAAAAGGAATTTTCACAAAAAGGTCCGTGTGTCTGTGAGCACGATAACTCAAAAACGAAAAGTCGGTAAAATACCAAACTTGGTATTTAAGTTTAGTATCTTCCAGGGATGCGACAAGAAGATTTTGAGAAAAATCCCCCACCCCCAACTACCCTTTACATGGAACTTTTTTCAAAATTTTTGATTTTCTCAAAAATAGCTCTAACGATTTTGATTACAATTTCGGATATTAAACATATTTACCTGACAAATGAAATGATAATATCTTGAATTTTCTGGGAATAGCCTCTGAAGAGTAGTTTATTCTGGATGAATTTTACTAAATTTTGAATGACTGCTAAACCGTAAGAGATGGACAAAAACTTACTGCACAAAAAATGTAGAGCACTTTAAAACACACAATTTATGTTATATACATTTTTTTTTCGTGGAGTTCGTCGTTTTTGTGACATTCCTTATTTTTGGTTTCTGCTATGAAAAAGTTATACTTTTCTCATACAGGAACTTGTCAACTCCTATCCATATAAACAAAGGAACTTCATTGACATAGCAACCAGCTTTTGACTATCACTTTAACCTACGGTTGTCCCTTATTTCGCTTCTACTTACAAGGAAGCGAGTAACAAGACTACTTCTGCTAATTTTTTCTGATTAGCTTAAAGTAAATAGAAGTATAAGCTTTTTAAGAATTACTTGCTGCAGGGATATGGAGAAAGTCATGTGAATGGTACACATCAGATTTTTTTTCATGGAGTTGATCGTTTTTACTTTCTCTATACGCACTATGTACTTAGTGCATAGAGAAAGTATTGCACTCTACCCAAAAATTCGATACCGAGATTTCACCGGAAATATATGTTTCAGGGTCCCCAATATCCATTTTCCCAAAAATGTCCGTGTGTGTGTGTGTGTGTGTGTGTGTGTGTGTGTGTGTGTATCCGTGTGTCTGTGAACACGATAACTCAAAAACGAAAAGTCGGTAAAATGCCAAACTTGGTATTGAAGTTAAGTATCTTCCAGGGATGCGACACAAAGAAATTGAGAAAAATCCCCCACCCCCAACTACCCTTTACATGGAACTTTTTTCAAAAATTTTTATTTTCTCCAAAATGGCTCTAACGATTTTGATTAAAATTTCGTAAATTAAAGATATTTAGCTGACAAATAAAATGTATATCTTGAATTTTATGGGAATAGCCTCTGAAGAGTAGTTTATTTCTGGATGAATTTTACTGAATTTTGAATAACTGCTAAACCGTAAGAGATGGACAAAAACTTACTACACAAAAAATGTAGAGCACGTTAAGAGACACAATTTATGATATATACATTTTTTTTTTTTTTTTTTTTTTTTTGTGAGTTCATCGTTTTTGAGACATACCTTTCTTTGGTTTCTGCTATGAAAAATGTATATTTTTCTAATATAGGAACTTGTCAACTCCTATCCATATAAACAAAGGAAGTTCATTGACATAGCAACCAGCTTTTGACTATCATTTTAACCTATTTGCTTGTACTTACACGGAAGCAAGTAATATTTCTGCTAGTTTTTTCTCGATTAGAATAAAGTAAATAGAAGCATCAGCTTTTTAACAATAGTTTGTTGCAGAGATGATGAGGTGTGCAGTAAGTGTTTGTCTGTCTCTTAGATATGCGAAATTCAGTAACAGAATAAAGAGATCTTTAGAGGCTATTCCAAGATATACATTTCGTTTGTCATAATATTATGCTAAACACTGTATTTCAATTAAAATCATTAGAGTCATTTATGAGAAAATCTGAATTTTCAAAAAATGTTCCATGTAAATACCAAGTTTGGTATTTAACGGTCTTTTCGTTTTTGTGCCATGCTGCCCCCCCCCCCCCACACACACACACACACACACAAAGGCACGCACACGGAAATTTTTCTGAAAATGCTTTTTTTGGATTCAGCAGATCTCAAAACATGTATATCCGGTGAAATCTCGATACTGAATTTTTGGGTGCAATATAATACCTTCTCTATACTCTTACGTAGTAGTTACGTGTAGAGAAAGTAAAAATGGAAAGTCGGTATTGAAGTTTAACATTTTTCCAAGGATGTAACACGGTTTTAAGGAAATCCCTCCCCGAACGTTTTCGAAAATGTTTATTCTCTCATAAACTGCTGTAACGATTTTGATTAAAATTCCACATATTTAAGATATTTTCATGACAAGCAAAGTGTTGAATTTGCTAGGAATAGCCTCTTCATTCTGAATGAGTATTGTGTAACTGTAAACCATAATGTAAATCTCATTAAAATATACAATTTATGACAGCTAAAAACCATTTCCATTTCACCGAGTTGCCTGCACGGTAAAGAGTAGAGTAGAGTTTCATTCCCTTCGACTATTTCTCTCTCTCTGTCTCTCACTCTCTCCTTCACTCTCACTCTCTCCTTCACTCTCATTCACTCTCTGTCTCTCACTCACTCTCTTCTACACTCTCACTCTCTCTCACTCACCTTCACTCTCATTCTCTTTCACTCCCCTTCACGCTCTCCTTCACTCTCACTCTCATTCACTCTCTCTCCTTCACCCTCTCTCTCACTCTCTATCACTCTCTCCTCCACTCTCACTCTCATTCCCCTTCACTCTCCCGTTCACTCTCTCTCACTCTCTTTCGCTACCCCTTCACTCTCTCTCATTCTCTCCTTCACTCTCGCTCACTCTCTTTCACTACCCCTCACTCTCTCCTTCAGTCTCTCCTTAACACTCTCCTTCACTCTCTCTTTCAGTTTCTCCTTCACTCTCATTCAGTCTCTCCTTTACTCTCTCTCACTCTCTCCGTCACTCTCTCTCACTCTCCTTCACTCTCTCTCTCCCCTTCACTCTCTCTCCCCTTCACTCTCTCCTTAATTCTTTCTTTCACACTTTTCTTCACTCTTTCACTTTCTCCTTCATTCTCCCTTCCACTCTCTCCTTCATTCTCTCTTTCACTCTCTCCTTTAATCTCTTACACTCTCTCCTTTACTCTCTTTCACTCTCTCCTTCACTCTCTTTCGCTCTCTCCTCCACTCTCTTTCACTCTCTCCTTCATTCTGTCTCATTCTCCTTCACTCTCTCCTTCATTATCTCCTTCACTCACTCTCTTTCACTATCTCTCACTCTTTCCTTCACTATCCTTCACTCTCTCTCACTCTCTCCTTCAGTGTCTCCTTCACTCTCTCTCACTATATCCTTCAATCTCTCACCTTCTCCTTCACTCTCTTCTCCACTCTCTCCTTCAGTATCTCTTACACTCTCTCCTTCACTCTCTCCTTTAGTCTCTCCTTCAGTCTCCTTCACTCTCTTATTTAGTATCTTCTTCAGTCTCTCCTTCACTTTCTCCTTCAGTATGTTGTTCACTCTCTCTTTCAATCTCTCTTCTAGTCTCTCCTTCACTCTCACCTTCACTCTCTCCTTTAGTCTCTCCTTCACTCTCTCCTTTAGTCTCTCCATCACTCTCTCCTTTAGTCTTTCCTTCAGCCTCTTCTTCACTCTCTCCTTTAGTTTCTCCTTCACTCTCTCCTTTAGTCTCTCCTTTAGTCTTCCCTTCACTCTCTCATTTAGTCTCTCCTTTAGTCTCACCTTCAGTCTCTCCTTTAGTCTCTCTTTCAGTCTCTCTTACACTCTCTCCTTCACTCTCTCCTTTAGTCTCTCCTTCACTCTCTCCTTTAGTCTTTCCTTTAGTCTCTCCAGCACTCTCTCCTTTAGTCTCTCCTTTAGTCTCTCCTTCACTCTCTCCTTTAGTCTCTCCTTCACCCTTTCCTTCATTCTCTCCTTCACTCTCTCCTTTAGTCTCTCCTTCACTCTCTCCTTTAGTCTCTCCTTCACTCTCTCTCTCCTTCACTCTCTCTCTCTCCTTCACTCTCTCTCTCTCCTTCACTCTCTCACATTCTCTCTCTCACATTCACGCTCTCTCACTCTTACCTTGGGTTTTGGTGTTGCAGACGATTGGTGAGTGGTTTCCTCTTTACCAACATTTCCTTCTCAAGTACGGGTGTGCTTCTCGGTTTCGGGCGTGTGACAGTGCTTTGTCACGACTTCCGCGCGTCTCTGTGCCTCTGCTTGCATTTATCCGTTTCTCCTTGGAATGTTGGCGACAATAGATCTATACAGGTCGCAGTCCACCTCCGTTGATTAAACTTTGAAAATTTTTCTCTTTGAAGTTTTAATGGGTAGGGCCCTGTTCGGTTTTTCTCGTGCTTATAGAAAGAGGATGGAATTTCAACTATCAGATAGCGACCCGCTTTTAAACATCAGATTAATGTTCTACCTACTGTAATGTATAGTGAAAGTTACACTTTTAATTTCTAGAGCACAACCTACTTAGGTCGAGCAGGAATTGTACTCCACTCAAAGATTCGATATTAACATTTCGACGAGAAAACATCTTTTGAGGTCCCTTTGAGACCAAAAAGTGCATTTCAGAAAAAGAATGGTATGAGTGCGGGAAATGGAATTTTAATTATGGACAGTGTTTAACTCCTATGATTCTAAGGATCCAAGTCGGGTTTCGATGCAAGAGCCTAGCATGTTAACCTCTACACCAGCAAGTGACAGGCATAACTAAAAGGAAACGTCAATTAAGCACCAAGTTGGCCATCTTGCAAAGATCTTGATAAGAAGTGAGTCAGAGATAAGCACCAAGATGTGTTAGAACCGTTTCCGAGACACTAACAGGCCGCGGTGCTGAACACGTGTGTCCTGGACCAGCATGAGGCAAGTAGCGGCCCCAGGTCACTAACAGGACGAGGCGCTGACGACGTGTGTCCTGGACCGACATGGGCAAGTAGCGGCCCCAGGTCAGTAACAGGCCGAGGCACCGACCACGTGTGTCCTGGACCAACATGAGGCAAGTAGCGGCCCCAGGTCAGTAACATGCCGAGGCGCTGACCACGTGTGTCCTGGACCAACATGAGGCAAGTAGCGGCACCAGGTCAGCAACAGGCCGAGGCGCCGACCACGTGTGTCCTGGACCAACATGAGGCAAGTAGCGGCACCAGGTCAGCAACAGGACGAGGCGCTGACCACGTGTGTCCTGGACCGACATGGGGCAAGTAGCGGCTCCAGGTCAGTAACAGGCCGAGGTGCTGACCACGTGTGTCCTGGACCAACATGAGGCAAGTAGCGGCCCCAGGTCAGTAACAGGCCGAGGCGCCGACCACGTGTGTCCTGGACCAACATGAGGCAAGTAGCGGCACCAGGTCAGCAACAGGACGAGGCGCTGACCACGTGTGTCCTGGACCGACATGGGGCAAGTAGCGGCTCCAGGTCAGTAACAGGCCGAGGTGCTGACCACGTGTGTTCTGGACCACCATGAGGCAAGTAGCGGCCCCAGGTCAGTAACGGGCCGAGGCGCTGACCACGTGTGTCCTGGACGAACATGAGGCAAGTAGCGGCCCCAGGTCAGTAACAGGCCGAGGCGCTGACCACGTGTGTCCTGGACCGACATGGGGCAAGTAGCGGCTCCAGGTCAGTAACAGGCCGAGGCGCCGACCACGTGTGTCCTGGACCAACATGGGGCAAGTAGCGGCCCCAGGTCAGTAACAGACCGAGGAGCTGACCACGTGTGTCCTGGTCCAACATGAGGCAAGTAGCGGCCCCAGGTCAGTAACAGGCCGAGGCGCCGACCACGTGTTTCCTGGACCAACATGAGGCAAGTAGCGGCCTCAGGTCACTAACGGGACGAGGCGCTGACCATGTGTGTCCTGGACCAACATGTGACAAGTAGCGGCTCCAAGTCACTAACAGGACGAGGCGCTGACCACATGTGTCCTGGACCGACAAGGGGCAAGTAGCGGCCCCAGGTCACTAACAGGCCGAGGTGCTGACCACGTGTGTCCTGGACCGACATGGGCAAGTAGCGGCCCCAGGTCAGTAACAGGCCGAGGCGCTGACCATGTGTGTCCTGGAACAACATAAGGCAAGTAGCGGCCCCAGGTCAGTAACAGGCCGAGGCGCCGACCACGTGTGTCCTGGACCAACATGAGGCAAGTAGCGGCCCCAGGTCACTAACAGGACGAGGCGCTGACCACGTGTGTCCTGGAGCGACATGAGGCAAGTAGCGGCTCCAGGTCAGTAACAGGCCGAGGCGCTGACCACGTGTCCTGGACCGACATGGGGCAAGTAGCGGCCCCAGGTCAGTAACAGGACGAGGCGCTGAACACGTGTGTCCTGGACCAACATGGGGCAAGTAGCGGCTCCAGGTCAGTAACAGGACGAGGCGCTGACCACGTGTGTCCTAGACCGACATGGGGCAAGTAGCGGCCCCAGGTCAGTAACAGGACGAGGCGCTGCCACGTGTGTCCTGGACCAACATGAGGCAAGTAGCGGCTCCAGGTCACTAACAGGCCAAGGCGCTGACGACCTGTGTCCTTGACCGACATGAGGCCGGTAGCGGCACCCGGTCACTAACAGGACGAGAACCTGACCACGTGTGTCCTGGACAGTCGTGGGGCAAGTACCGTCTCTAAGACTCTAACAGGACGAGATGCTGACCACGTGTGTCCTGGGCCGACATTAGGCAAGTAGCGGCTCCAGTTCAGTAACAGGCCGAGGCAATGACCACGTGTGTCCTGGACCAACTTGGGCAAGTAGCGGCTCCAGTTTACTAACAGGACGAGAACCTGACCACATTTGTCCTGGACCGACATGAGGCAAGTAGCGGCCTCAAGGTTAGTAACAGGCCGAGGCGCTGACCACGTGTGCTCTGGACCAACTTGGGCAAGTAGCGGTCCAGGTCAGTAACAGGACGAGGCGCTGACCACGTGTGTCCTGGACCAACATTAGGCAAGTAGCGGCTCCAGGTCACTAATAGGAGAAGGCGCTGATCACGTGTGTCCTGGACCACCATGAGGCAAGCAGCGGTTCCAGGTTACTAACAGGCCGAGGCGCTGCCCACGTGTCCTGGACCGTCATGAGGCAAGAAGCGGCTCCAGGTCAGTAACAGGCCGAGGCGCTGACCAGGTTTGTCCTGGACCGAAATGAGGCAAGTATGTTCTCCAGGTCAGTAACAGGACGAGGCGCTGACCACGTGTGTCCTGGACCGTCATGAGGCAAGTAGTTGTTCCAGGTCAGGAACAGGCCGAGGCGCTAACCACGTGTGTCCTGGACCGACATGAGCTAGTAGCGGCTACAGGTCATGGTGCTGAACAGGTGTGTCCTCGACCGTGACCAGCCATGGTTCTGACCACGTGTGTACTGGACCGACATGAGGCAAGTGACGGCTCCAGGCCGTGGTGCTGACCACGTATGTCCTGGACCGACTTGAGGCAAGTAGCGGCTCCAGGGCGTGGCGCTGACCACGTGTGTCCTGGACCAACATGAGGCAAGTAGTGGCTCCAAGTCAGTAACAGGAATAGGTGCTGACCACGTGTGTCCTGGACCGACATGGGAAAATAGCGGCTCCAAGTCAGTAACAGGACGAGGTGCCGACCACGTGTGTCCTGGGCCAACATGCGGCAAGTAGCGGCTCCAAGTCAGTAACAGGACGAGGTGCTGTCCACGGGTGTTCTGGACCAACATGGGGCAAATAGCGTCTCTAGGTCACTAACAGGCCGAGGTACTGACCTCATGTGTCCTGGACAAACATGGGGCAAGTAGCGGCTTCAAGTCAGTAACAGGCCGAGGTGCTGACCACTTGTGTCCTGGACCAACATGGGGCAAGTAGCGACTCCAAGTCAGTAACAGGCCGAGGTGCTGACCACGTGTGTCCTGGACCAACATGGTGCAAGTAGCGGCCCCAGGTCAGTAACAGGACCAGGCGCTGACCACGTGTGTCCTGGACCGATATGACTAAAGTAGCGGCTCCAGGTCAGTAACAGGCCGAGGCGCTGACCACGTGTGTCCTGGACTAACATGATACAAGTAGCGGCTCCAGGTCAACAACAGGCCGTGGTGCTGACCACGTGTGTCCTGGACCGATATGAGGCAAGTAGCGGCTACAGGTCACTAACAGGCCGAGGCGCTGACCACCTGTGTCCCGGACCAACATGTGGTAAGAAGCGGCTCCAGGTCAATAACAGGCCGAGCTGCTGACCACGTGTGTCCTGGACCAACATGAGCCAAGTAGCGGCTCCAGGTCAGTAACAGGCCGAGGCGCTGAGCACGTGTGTCCTGGACCAACATGAGCCAAGTAGCGGCCCCAGGTCAGTAACAGGCCGACGTGTTGACCACGTGTGTCCTGTACCGACATGAGGCAAGTAGCGGCTCCAGGTCAGTAACAGACGAGGTGCTGACCACGTGTGATCTGAACCAACATAGGGTAAATAGCGGCTCCAGGTCAGTAACAGGACGAGGTGCTGACCACGGATGTCCTGAACCAACATGAGGCAAGTAGCGGCTCAAGGTCAGTAACAGGACGAGACGCTGTCCACGTGTGTCCTGGACCAACATGAGGCAAGTAGTGGCCCCATGTCACTAACAGGCCGAGGCGCTGACCGCGTGTGTAGTGGACCAACATTAGGCAAGTAGCGGCTTCAGGTCAGTAACAGACCGAGGCGCTGACCACGTGTGTAGTGGACCAACATGAGGGAAGTAGCGGCCCCAGGTCAGTAACAGGACGAGGCGCTGACCACGTGTGTAGTGGACCAACATGGGGCAAATAGCGGCCCCAGGTCACTAACCGGCGGAGGCACTGACCACGTGTGTAGTGGACCAACATGAGGCAAGTAGCGGCTCCAGGTCAGTAACAGGCCGAGGCGCTGACCACGTGTGTAGTGGACCAACATGAGGCAAGTAGCGGCTCCAGGTCAGTAACAGGACGAGGCGCTGATCACGTGTGTAGTGGACCAACATGAGGCAAGTAGCGGCTCCAGGTCAGTAACAGGCCGAGGCGCTGACCACGTGTGTAGTGGACCAACATGGGGCAAGTAGCCGACCCAAGTCACTAACAGGACGAGGCGCTGACTACGTGTGTCCTGGACGGACATGAGGCAAGTAGCGGCTCCAAGTCAGTAACAGGACGAGGCGCTGACCACGTGTGTCCTGGACCAACATGAGACAAGTAGCGGCTCCAAGTCAGTAACAGGACGAGGCGCTGACCACGTGTGTAGTGGACCAACATGAGACAAGTAGCGGCTCCAAGTCAGTAACAGGACGAGGCGCTGACTACGTGTGTAGTGGACCAACATGAGACAAGTAGCGGCTCCAAGTCAGTAACAGGACGAGGCGCTGACCACGTGTGTAGTGGACCAACATGAGGCAAGTAGCGGCTCAAGGTCAGTAACAGGACGAGGCGCTGACCACGTGTGTCCTGGACCAACATGAGACAAGTAGCGGCTCCAAGTCAGTAACAGGACGAGGCGCTGACCACGTGTGTAGTGGACCAACATGAGACAAGTAGCGGCTCCAAGTCAGTAACAGGACGAGGCGCTGACTACGTGTGTCCAGGACCGACATGAGGCAAGTAGCGGCTCCAAGTCAGTAACAGGACGAGGTGCTGACCACGTGTGTCCAGGACCGACATGAGGCAAGTAGCGGCTCCAAGTCAGTAACAGGACGAGTTACTGACCACGTGTGTCCAGGACCGACATGAGGCAAGTAGCGGCTCCAGGTCAGTAACAGGACGAGATGCTGACCACGTGTGTCCAGGACCGACATGAGGCAAGTAGCGGCTCCAGGTCACTAACAGGACGAGATGCTGACCACGTGTGTCCAGGACCAACATGAGGCAAGTAGCGGCTCCAAGTCAGTAACAGGACGAGGTGCTGACCACGTGTGTCCAGGACCGACATGGGGCAAATAGCGGCTCCAGGTCAGTAACAGGACGAGGCGCTGATCACGTGTGTAGTGGACCAACATGGGGCAAGTAGCCGACCCAAGTCACTAACAGGACGAGGCGCTGACTACGTGTGTCCTGGACCGACATGAGGTAAGTAGCGGCTCCAGGTCAGTAACAGGACGAGGTGCTGACCACGTGTGTCCTGGACGGACATGAGGCAAGTAGCGGCTCCAGGTCAGTAACAGGACGAGGCGCTCATCACGTGTGTAGTGGACCAACATGGGGCAAGTAGCCGCCCCAGGTCACTAACAGGACGAGGCGCTGACTACGTGTGTCCTGGACCGACATGAGGCAAGTAGCGGCTCCAGGTCAGTAACAGGACGAGGCGCTCATCACGTGTGTAGTGGACCAACATGGGGCAAGTAGCCGCCCCAGGTCACTAACAGGACGAGGCGCTGACCACGTGTGTCCTGGACGGACATGAGGCAAGTAGCGGCTCCAGGTCAGTAACAGGACGAGGTGCTGACCACGTGTGTCCAGGACCAACATGAGGCAAGTAGCGGCTCCAAGTCAGTAACAGGACGAGGTGCTGACCACGTGTGTCCAGGACCGACATGAGGCAAGTAGCGGCTCCAAGTCAGTAACAGGACGAGTTACTGACCACGTGTGTCCAGGACCGACATGAGGCAAGTAGCGGCTCCAGGTCAGTAACAGGACGAGATGCTGACCACGTGTGTCCAGGACCGACATGAGGCAAGTAGCGGCTCCAGGTCACTAACAGGACGAGATGCTGACCACGTGTGTCCAGGACCAACATGAGGCAAGTAGCGGCTCCAAGTCAGTAACAGGACGAGGTGCTGACCACGTGTGTCCAGGACCGACATGAGGCAAGTAGCGGCTCCAGGTCAGTAACAGGACGAGGTGCTGACCACGTGTGTCCAGGACCAACATGAGGCAAGTTGCGGCTCCAGGACATTAACAGGACGAGATGCTGACTACATGTGTCCAGGACCAACATGAGGCAAGTAGCGGCCCCAGGTCACTAACAGGACGAGGTACTGACCACGTGTGCCCAGGACCAACATGAGGCAGGTAGCGGCTCCAGGTCAGTAACAGGACGAGGTACTGACCACGTGTGTCCAGGACCAACATGAGGCAGGTAGCGGCTCCAGGTCAGTAACAGGACGAGGTACTGACCACGTGTGTCCAGGACCAACATGAGGCAAATAGCGGCTCCAGGACATTAACAGGCCGAAGCGCTGACCAGGGGTGTCCAGGACCAAGATGAGACAAGTAGCGGCTCCAAGTCAGTAACAGGAAGAGGTACTGACGACGTGTGTCCAGGACCGACATGAGGCAAGTTGCGGCTCCAGGACATTAACAGGACGAGGCGCTGACCACGTGTGTCCTGGACCGACATGGGGCAAATAGCGGCTCCAGGACATTAACAGGCCTAGGCGCTGGCCAGGGGTGTCCTGGACCGTCATGGGGCAAATAGCGGCTCCAGACATTAACAGGCCGAGGCGCTGACCAGGGGTGTCCTGGACGACATGGGGGACGGGCGCAGCAGCCGGGCGGTACGCTAAGCTTCCTTCTGAGCTGCATTATTATTTATATTTTTACTGTCTATGTAAAGAGAATGTAATTTCAACTGTTTTTATAACAAACTGTTTTTAAAACATTTGATTAACTTTTAACTTTCTCTACACGTACTATGTACATACTGTATAGAGAAGGTATTGTACTCCACCCAAAAATTCCATACCGCTATTTCACCGGGAATGTGTGTTTTTGTACCCCCTGAAACAAAAAAAAAAAAAAAAAAAAAAAAAAGAGCATTTTCAGAAAAATGTCCGGGCGTGTGTCTTTGGGTAGCATAGCTCAAAAACGAATAGACCGAAAAAATCAAACTTGGTATTTAGGTTTGCTATCTTCCAAGGATGCGACACGAAGATTTTCAACAAAACTCTCTACCCCCAACTACCCTTAAAATGGAAAATTTTCCGAAAATTTTAATTTGATCAAAAATGGGTCTTACTAATTTGATTAAAATTTCGTATTAAGGACATTTACCAAGCAAATAAAATGTATATCTTGAATTTTCTGGGAATAGCCTCTGAAGATTGCTTTATTCTGGATTAATTGTACGGAATTTTGTGTAACTCCTACACCGTATGAGATGGAGAAAAATTTACCACACAAAAATGTAGAGCACGTTAAAATACACAATTTATGTTATATACATTTTTTTGTTGTGGAGTTAATCGTTTTTTAGATATTCCTAATTTTTTGTTTCAGCCTTAAAAAACTTATATATGACTCATACAGGAATTTGTCTACTCGTATCCATAGAAACAAAGGAACTTCAGTCACATAGCAACCAGTTTTTGACTGTCACTTTAACCTATGGTACTCCCTTATTTCGCTTCTACTTACAAGGAAGCAAGTAATGAGACAATTTCTGTTAATGTTTATTTTGATTAGAACGAGTTAGAAGAATACTGTGTAGAGAAAGGAAGGCATGAGAAGATTAGTTTTGAATAATGAAACATTTGATGGCCGACCTTGCTCACTAGGTCAGTCAGGTGGCACCTGTTCTTGTTTCAGTCTCTATCGCTTTAAAACTGTTTCGTGCTCATAATGGACAATCACACGACGCTCATTTTAAAAACCTACTTTATATATGTGACCTTCAAATTCCAAGATATCGCCAAAAACTGAATTGTAATATCACTTTAAAAAACATCTGATGTGTTACATCCACATGACTTTCTCTACATCTCTGTAACAAATCATTGTTAAAAAGCTTATGCTTTTGTGTACTTCATGATAAATGACATAAACATTAATAGAAATAAGCCCGCCTGGGTAGTGTGGTGCTAGCGTGTCTGCCTCACATTCAAAAGTTCGTGAGTTCGAATCTTCCTTAGGGTGAGTTACTCCGATAACGGTTTTTTTTTTTTTTTTTTTTTTTCTTCTTCTTCAGGGTTTTCCCTTTGCCTGAGAAGACGAATGTCGAGTAACTTGAAGCTCCATGGACCCCGAGATCATTTGAGCATCATTTCACAAATTTCATTCATCGTCCGATATGACCAACCAGGTTAAAGTACTTTAAGCTCCATGGACCCCGAGATCATTTGAGTATCATTTCACAAATTTCATTCATCGTCCGATATGACCAACCAGGTTAAAGTACTTTAAGCTCCATGGACCCCGAGATCATTTGAGCATCATTTCACCAATTTCATTCATCGTCTGATATGACCAACCAGGTTAAAGTACTTTAAGCTTCATGGACCCCGAGGTAATTTGAGTATCATTTCACCAATTTCATTCATCGTCTGATATGACCAACCAGGTTAAAGTACTTTAAGCTCCATGGACCCCGAGATCATTTGAGTATAATTTCACCAATTTCATTGTCCGATATGACCAACTAGGTTAAAGTACTTTAAGCTACATGGACCCCGAGATCATTTCACCAATTTCATTCATCGTCCGATATGACCAACCAGGTTAAAGGACGTTAAACTACAAAAAAAAAAAAAAAAGAAAAAAAAAAAACATAAAGTGATAGTCAAATATTTTAAAAGGTGGTCCCTATCAGATTGAAATCCGTTTCTTTGCATGGCCAGAAGCTGATAAATTCCTGTATGTTGTATATATTTTAAAATCCAAACAAATAACAAGAAATATCTCGGAAATGGTCCACTCCACGAAAAAGAGGTATGTATATGACATAAATTGTGAGTTTTACGTATATGTGCATTTTCTGTGTAGAGTTTTTTTCTTCCATCTATTGTACCCAAGGGAAACACGGATTAGGGGAGAGATAAAAAAATGTACTTTTATTTATGGATGCTCTTTAATTGCTGTGGTTCTCAGCGTCCCATTCTAAATTCGGCGTGAAAGGATGCTTAATTTTGCTCAGAGGCCTCTTTATCAGGCTTGAGGTTCTTTTACGTGCCATAAATCTACAACATGGGACCAACGGCTTTACTTCCCTTCCGAAGGTAGTCATGCTAAGAATTTTTACACCCGAAAAAATCCATCGTCCTCCGCCGGGTTTAAACCTGCGACCTTGGGTATGTGAAGTAACCATTACACCACGGAGGCGGACAGTGGGGAGATGCAGAATGAGCCAACGACGGGCATGGACCGGGTCGGGAACATGAACCAGCGACCTGCAACCTTCAAATAGAGGTCAAGGAAATTTCCAACCTGGCGACCCGGGAATCGAAGCCACGTTCCTAATGTTGCAAGTCACTGCTCCAGAACTCTTTGTTTTGTAAATAGCTACGTTAAACATATCGACAGTAAAATGTGTGTGGCGGGAAAAGTTGTACAAATGTTGGTGTGCTATGCTTGGAATTAGGTTATGGTTTGGCGTTTGTTTCTTGTTTTTGTGAGTGGTTCACAAGGGTAACGAGAGCAATTCATGTATTTGGGTGCATATTTCATGTTACACTTGTTCAATTCTCTGCTTTACTAATATTTAAGCGTTGCTTCTTCATCGAAAATAAGTTGTAAAAGTGGTTTCCCTGTAGAAAAATCTGATGTGTTCCATTTACATCACTTTCTCTACATCTCTGCAACAAATTATTGTTAAAAAGCTAATGCTTCTATTTACTTCATGCTAATCGAGAAAAAATTAGCAGAAATAGTCTTATTACTTGCTTCCTTGTAAGTAGTAGCGAAATAAGGGAGTAACATAGGTTAAAGTGATAGTCAAAAGCTGCTTGCTGTCACTGAAGTTCCTTTGTTTGTATGGACAGCAGTTGACAAATTCCTGTATGAGAAAAGTGTAAGTTTTTTAAACCTGAAACCAAAAACAAGGAATATCTCAAAAAAGATCAACTCCACGAAAAAAATGTATATGGCATAAATTGCGTGTTTTAACATGCTCTAAATTTTTTGTCCATCTCTTACGGTTTAGCAGTTATTTAAAATTCCGTAAAATTCATCCAGAATAAAGTAGTCTTCAGAGACTATTCCCAGAAAATTTAAGATATACATTTTA
Source organism: Hymenopus coronatus (assembly GCA_030762935.1). Lineage (NCBI taxonomy): Eukaryota > Metazoa > Arthropoda > Insecta > Mantodea > Hymenopodidae > Hymenopus > Hymenopus coronatus. The sequence goes on along the minus strand of CM060897.1, from coordinate 2,120,271 downwards.
TTTTTCAGGTAAATATCTTTAATATACAATATTTTAATGAAAATCGTTAGAGGAATTTTTGAGAAAATCAAAATTTTCGAAAAAAGTTTCATGTAAAGGGTAGTTGGGGGTCGGGGATTTTTCTCAAAATTTTCGTGTTGCATCCCTGGAAGATACTAAACTTAAATACCAAGTTTGGTATTTTACCGACTTCTCGTTTTTGAGTTATCGTGTTCACAGATCAGTGGCGGCCCATGGATTAAAAATTTAGGTGTTCACAAAATCAGCAATGTACCACCGCCGCAGCCGCCACTGCTGCCGCAACATCAAATCCAGTAATATTAGAAACAATGATAGTGCCTAATAAGAAAAATTATAAATGTGTTACACAATTCGTCAGCCACCCAGTATTGTCAAGATGTTGAATTTCTTAGTCTCCGAGAGTTAACAGCAATATGAGGTGATGAAGGGGTGAACTCCTTTGATGCTCATGTGAAGAATGCTATTTGCCGTGAATAATGTTTACATTGTTTGAATTACGCAATTAGCACCACATTTATTTGTACAGAAATTCCAGCGCCGGTTTTTCAAATGTGCAAACTTTTCTATCACTCGGTGATCAAAGTCTTTTATGCTGTTGACCAGTTTCTTCTCATAGCAAGCATTGCCAGAGCTGAAAGTTGGTCTTCAGTGATCGTATTCCTAGTAAAGGTTTTAATTCTTGTGGAAAAGCATATTTCTGGTTCTGGTGTAGTCATGGCCTTCAGTACCTCGGTTAGTTGTGGAAAACTTCCTTCGTTGAGGTTGTTTTCTGTTATGAACTGCTTAACTCTCGCATAAAATGCAAATTACTAAGAAAAATAGCGCGTTTCACAAATACTGCAGTTGCACTTCCGGATAGTTTCAACTAAATCTCAAAGTAAGCAGCACTTCCCGCTGATAAACAGAACCCTTGAGGTGCTAATGAGAAAGAAAGTGCACGGTCGAAGTGTGCTCATTTCTGGCTGTAAAATTCCGAGCTGTTTTGTTGGCCGCGCAAGCGCAGAGCTGCTAAACGCTAGTAATACGAGGCCTGTGCTACAAGCATTGTTGTCACATACTCAGGTTCTCGGCTGTGGTCAATCTGAAGAACAGAGCGCGGTATATCTAAACAAGTGGCACCGGATAGCGCATTTTATTAAATGTTTCCTGAAAGAGAAAAAGGAGATCCACTAAGAAATATTGGAGGTTCACGTGCTCCTACACAGCAGCCGCCGCTGTCACAGACATACACGGTCCTTTTTCTGAAAATGATTTTTTTTATACAGGGGACCCTAAAATATGTATTTCTGGTGAAACATTGGTATTGAATTATTGGGTGCAATACAATACCTTCTCTACACTATGTACATAGTACGCGTAGAGAAAGTAAAAATTGGGCAGCTCATCATAGACAAGGAAAGCTGTGGTGGTCACATGACTGAAGGTTTGCCAACATGAATATCAATAGTGACAATGTCAGAGTTGACATCCTGAGCATGTGATACTGCGACTTGCCCCAAGAACCATCTAGATGATGAGCTCTTGTTTTGGAAGGGAAGTAAAGTTGTTGGTCAATCCTGATAAACATACCTCTGAGCAACATTTCTGGAGTGGGACCATAGCAGTTAAATAGTGTCCATAAATATAACACAATTTGAATTTTTTAGTATGAATGAGAAGCTAAAAATGTGTAGTTATATCTATTGTTAGATGTGGCAACATGGGTGAGTCAGTAAACTGCCTTTCTTGCCTCACATTCTTCTTATGGTCCAACACTGTATATATCAAAATGTGTAGTTATACCTATTGTTAGATGTGGCAGCATGGGTGAGTCAGTAAACTGCCTTTCTTGCCTCACATTCTTCTTATGGTCCAACACTGTATATATCAAAATGTGTAGTTATACCTATTGTTAGATGTGGCAGCATGGGTGAGTCAGTAAACCGCCTTTCTTACCTCACATTCTTCTTATGGTCCAGCACTGTATATATCAAAATGTGTAGTTATACCTATTGTTAGATGTGGCAGCATGGGTGAATCAGTAAACTGCCTTTCTTGCCTCACATTCTTCTTATGGTCCAACACTGTATATATCAAAATGTGTAGTTATACCTATTGTTAGATGTGGCAGCATGGGTGAGTCAGTAAACTGCCTTTCTTGCCTCACATTCTTCTTATGGTCCAACACTGTATATATCAAAATGTGTAGTTATACCTATTGTTAGATGTGGCAACATGGGTGAGTCAGTAAACTGCCTTTCTTGCCTCACATTCTTCTTATGGTCCAACACTGTATATATCAAAATGTGTAGTTATACCTATTGTTAGATGTGGCAACATGGGTGAGTCAGTAAACTGCCTTTCTTGCCTCACATTCTTCTTACGGTCCAACACTGTGTATATCAAAATGTGTAGTTATACCTATTGTTAGATGTGGCAACATGGGTGAGTCAGTAAACTGCCTTTCTTGCCTCACATTCTTCTTATGGTCCAACACTGTATATATCAAAATGTGTAGTTATACCTATTGTTAGATGTGGCAGCATGGGTGAGTCAAATACATGAGCAGTAAACTGCCTTTCTTGCCTCACATTCTTCTTATGGTCCAACACTGTATATATCAAAATGTGTAGTTATACCTATTGTTAGATGTGGCAGCATGGGTGAGTCAGTAAACTGCCTTTCTTACCTCACATTCTTCTTACGGTCCAACACTGTATATATCAAAATGTGTAGTTATACCTATTGTTAGATGTGGCAGCATGGGTGAGTCAGTAAACCGCCTTTCTTACCTCACATTCTTCTTATGGTCCAACACTATCAAAATGTGTTATGTAAACATTTACCTCAATTGACAAGTAGATACAAAAAAGAATCTGATTGTTGCATTCACATGACTTTGTCTAAGTCTCTGCAACAAATTATTGTTAGAAAGCTAATGCTTCTATTTACTTATGCTAATTGAGAAAAAATTAGCAGAAATAGTCTTATTACTTGCTTCCTTGTAAGTAGAAGTGAAATAAGGGAGTACCATAGGTTAAAGTGATAGTCAAAAGCTGGTTGCTATGTGATTGAAGTTCCTTTGTTTGTATGGACATGAGTTGAGAAATTCTCGTATGAGAAAAGTTTTTTAAAGCTGAAACCAATAACAAGGCATATCTCAAAGACGATCTGCTCCATGAAAAAATGTATATGACATAAATTGTGTGTTTTATCATGATATACATTTTTTTACAGTAAGCTTTTTTTCTCTTTACCAGTTATGTAAAGTCCAATAAAAATCATGAAGAATAAAGAGGTCTTCAGAGGCTATTCCAAGTAAATTCAAGATATACATTTTATTTTTCATGTAAATATCTTAAATATAAGAGATTTTAATGAAAATCATTAAGACCATTTTTGAGAAAATGAAAATTTTTGGAATTTTTTCCATGTAAAGAGTAGTTTGTGGTGGGGGTATTTTGTTGAACATGTTTGTGTCACATCCTTGTAAGATATTTTACAGTCTTTTTGTTTATGAGCTATGCTGGTGTGATTGCAGCCATCAACACTCTGGGCATCATCTTGTTCACGGTGGGAGCGGCGTCGGTGGTATTCATCATGCTGGTGTATGCCGACACACTCAGACACATCATGAGGAATGCATCACCACTTGTGAAGACGCACTCTTCCTTCGTACTCAGCGTGTACCCGGTGAGTAATTCTAGCCAGGTATGCACCACAGTCTAGCAGTTCCTCATGGCAATCAGTTTCTTCGGCTGTAAGAATCCTTAGCATGGAAGGCCATGCCATACATTTAGAGAACCTCAAGCTTGATAAAGATGCAAAATTAAACAGTCTTTTATGACCAAAATAAAACTGGACAGCAGAAAACAAGATCCATAAAAAATCTGAAGTGTTCCATTCATATGACTTTCTCTACATCTCTGCAACAAATTATTGTTAAAAAGCTTATGCTTCTATTTACTTCATGCCAATCAAGAAAAAAATAGCAGAAATTGTCTTATTACTTGTTTCCTTGAAAGTAGAAGCGAAATAAGGTAGTAGCATAGGTTAAAGTGATAGTCAAAAGCTGGTTGCTATGTGACTGAAGTTCCTTTGTTTGTATGGACACGAGTTGACAAATTCCTGTACGAGAAAAGTAGAAGCTTTTTAAAGCTGAAACCAAAAACAAGGAATAACTAAAAAACGATCAACTCCTCAAAACTGTGTGTTTTAATGTCCTCTACATTTTTTGTGTGTTAAGTTTTTGTCCATCTCTTATGGTTTAGCAGTTATGCAAAAGTCCATAAAATTCATCCAGAATAAAGTAGTCTTCAGAGGCTATTCCCAGAAAATTCAAAATATACATTTTATTTGTCAGGTAAATATCGTTAAAATACGATATTTTAATCAAAATCATTAGAGCCATTTTTAAGAAAATCAAAATTTTCGAAAAAAAGTTCCATGTAAAGGGTAGTTTGGGGTGGGGGGATTTTCTTGAAAATCTTTGTGTGGCATCCTTGTAAGATACCAAATTTAAGTGCCAAGGTTGGTATTCAACGGTGTTTTCGTTTTTGAGCTATGCTGTCCACAGACACACACACACACACATGGACCTTTTTCTGAAAATGTTTTTTTGGATTCAGGGGGACCCAAAACATGTATTTCTGGTGAAATCTCGGTATCAAATGTTTGAGTGGAATTCAATACCTTCTCTATACACTATGTACATAGTACGTGTAGAGAAAGTAATAAAAGGTTGAAATGAATCAAAACGTTGAGAAAATTTAGAGGTGTTTTGCAATCAGAAAAGCTTCACTTCTTATTTTGGATATTTTACTCCTTTAAGCAGTTTCAAATCAAATATATGCTTCAATCATGTAAATGTTAAATTATTTTGGCATGACCTTTAAAACAGATTTCCTGAAGAATATACTTTTTTGCATTTACCAACTTCTTCAAAAAACAAGTGTTCCTGAATTCTAGAAAATGTAAATTTATCATTAGCTAATATCTTAAATCCCATTCAACAATTTATTTCTAAATGAGTTGGTTAAAATGCAAATGATTGCATTATTTTTTAATGAAACATAAAGGTGTATTTACGAACTTAAGCAATAAGGATAAGGTAAGCATCAATCGTTGTCGTGTTTGGTTGATGAAGTAAAATCTCGTGATTGTACCAGGTGGCGCAGCTGTCCCATACTTGATAAGGCCTTTGCTTATCAGCAAATGTCCATCACATAACTGACCATTTCCAAACAAATTGAATATGTGAGTAGGATCTGTAATACTTCAAGTATCACTTGCATAATGTTTTACCAGACTGGTTCCAAAGCATGTTTTGCAATCCGACCTTTAATTCATAAATAAGAGCATTCTAAAACAGCTTATTATGCATATTTTCATTCATTGATGATCTATGGAATAATATTTTGGGGAAAGGTAATAAGAATAATGGCAGGGGAAAGACGATCAACTCACAGCAAACCACTTTTCAAAATGTTTGGACTTTTACCATTAGCCTGTGGATATATTCTAGTCATATTGTCATTTGTAACAAATAACCCAGAAAAGTTTACAGATATTCATAACAAAGAGACAGGACTTACATAGACCAACATTTCAAAAAGGGGTTTACTACAAAAGAATAGTTTTATTTAAATCACTTCCCTGTTCTATAAAAGAATTGCAAATGAACATAAACAAGTTTACATCAGAATTAAAAAGATATCTTATTACTCACACCTTCTATACAGAGCAGGATTTCAGTCGCCCTCCGTGGTGTAATGGTTACCATGCTGACTTCATATACCCAAGGTCGCAGGTTCAAACCGGGCAGAGGACGATGCATTTTTTGGGTTGTAAAAATCCATAGCATGGCTTCCTTTGGAAGGGAAGTAAAGCCGTTGGTCTTGTGACTTAGATTTACAGCACATAAAAGAACCTCAAGCCTGATAGAGAGACCTCTGAGCAAAATTAAGCGGTCTTTCATGCCCAGTAAAGAATGCTGAGAACCACAGCAGTTAAAAAGCGCCCATAAATAACACACCATTTACATTTTTTTTTTTTTTTGAGCAGGATTTCATTCAATCAAAAAATACTGTTGTAAATATAATAAACATAAATATTCTGTGTAAGAGTAGGCTTTTGGAAACAGACATAAAATTGAAAATTATACAAAACTGACACCTCTAAAAATTCACTGTCAGAGTTATTATTTGTATGATCTACATCCTAGAGTTTGGGCTTTGAGTCTAATCTCATGATAGGATCTACAGATTGCAATGTTATGTGCTTCATTGTCCAACTGAATCTCTATAGGATGTTCCTTGTTGAGTCGACTGAGTGATCAATGGATAGCAATGTTTTGTGTAAGCTTCATTGTCCAACCGAATCTCTACAGGATGTTCCATGTTGAGTCGACTGAATGATCAACGGATAGCAATGTTTTGTGTAAGCTTCATTGTCCAACTGAATCTCTACAGGATGTTCCATGTTGAGTCAACTGAGTGATCAACGGATAGCAATGTTTTGTGTAAGCTTCATTGTCCAACTGAATCTCTACAGGATGTTCCTTGTTGAGTCGACTGAGTGATCAACAGATAGCAATGTTATGTGCTTCATTGTCCAACCGAATCTCTACAGGATGTTCCATGTTGAGTCGACTGAATGATCAACGGATAGCAATGTTTTGTGTAAGCTTCATTGTCCAACTGAATCTCTACAGAATGTTCCATGTTGAGTCGACTGAGTGATCAACGGATAGCAATGTTTTGTGTAAGCTTCATTGTCCAACTGAATCTCTACAGGATGTTCCTTGTTGAGTCGACTGAGTGATCAACAGATAGCAATGTTATGTGCTTCATTGTCCAACTGAATCTCTATAGGATGTTCCTTGTTGAGTCGACTGAGTGATCAACAGATAGCAATGTTATGTGTGTAAGCTTCATTGTCCAACTGAATCTCTATAGGATGTTCCTTGTTGAGTCGACTGAGTGATCAATGGATAGCAATGTTATGTGCTTCATTGTCCAACTGAATCTCTACAGGATGTTCCTTGTTGAGTCGACTGAGTGATCAACAGATAGCAATGTTATGTGTGTAAGCTTTATTGTCCAACTGAATCTCTATAGGATGTTCATTGTTGAGTCGACTGAGTGATCAACAGATAGCAATGTTATGTGCTTCATTGTCTAACTGAATTTCTACAGGATGTTACTTGTTGAGTCGACTGAGTGATCAACAGATAACAATGTTATGTGTGTAAGCTTCATTGTCCAACTGAATCTCTATAGGATGTTCCTTGTTGAGTCGACTGAATGATCAACGGATAGCAATGTTTTGTGTAAGCTTCATTGTCCAACTGAATCTCTACAGGATGTTCCTTGTTGAGTCGACTGAATGATCAACGGATAGCAATATTATGTGTGTAAGCTTCATTGTCCAACTGAATCTCTATAGGATGTTCCTTGTTGAGTCGACTGAGTGATCAACAGATAGCAATGTTATGTGCTTCATTGTCCAACTGAATCTCTACAGATGTTCCTTGTTGAGTCGACTGAGTGATCAACAGATAACAATGTTATGTGTGTAAGCTTCATTGTCCAACTGAATCTCTACAGATGTTCCTTGTTGAGTCGACTGAGTGATCAACAGATAGCAATGTTATGTGCTTCATTGTCCAACTGAATCTCTATAGAATGTTCCTTGTTGAGTCGACTGAGTGATCAACGGATAGCAATGTTATGTGCTTCATTGTCCAACTGAATCTCTACAGATGTTCCTTGTTGAGTCGACTGAGTGATCAACAGATAACAATGTTATGTGTGTAAGCTTCATTGTCCAACTGAATCTCTACAGATGTTCCTTGTTGAGTCGACTGAGTGATCAACAGATAGCAATGTTATGTGCTTCATTGTCCAACTGAATCTCTATAGGATGTTCCTTGTTGAGTCGACTGAGTGATCAACAGATAGCAATGTTATGTGTGTAAGCTTCATTGTCCAACTGAATCTCTATAGGATGTTCCTTGTTGAGTCGACTGAGTGATCAATGGATAGCAATGTTATGTGCTTCATTGTCCAACTGAATCTCTACAGATGTTCCTTGTTGAGTCGACTGAGTGATCAACAGATAGCAATGTTATGTGCTTCATTGTCCAACTGAATCTCTATAGGATGTTCCTTGTTGAGTCGACTGAGTGATCAACAGATAGCAATGTTATGTGTGTAAGCTTCATTGTCCAACTGAATCTCTATAGGATGTTCCTTGTTGAGTCGACTGAGTGATCAATGGATAGCAATGTTATGTGCTTCATTGTCCAACTGAATCTCTACAGGATATTCCTTGTTGAGTCGACTGAGTGATCAATGGATAGCAATGTTGTGTGCTTCATTGTCCAACTGAATCTCTATAGAATGTTCCTTGTTGAGTCGACTGAGTGATCAACGGATAGCAATGTTATGTGCTTCATTGTCCAACTGAATCTCTATAGGATGTTCCTTGTTGAGTCGACTGAGTGATCAATGGATAGCAATGTTATGTGCTTCATTGTCCAACTGAATCTCTACAGATGTTCCTTGTTGAGTCGACTGAGTGATCAACAGATAGCAATGTTATGTGCTTCATTGTCCAACTGAATCTCTATAGGATGTTCCTTGTTGAGTCGACTGAGTGATCAACAGATAGCAATGTTATGTGTGTAAGCTTCATTGTCCAACTGAATCTCTATAGGATGTTCCTTGTTGAGTCGACTGAGTGATCAATGGATAGCAATGTTATGTGCTTCATTGTCCAACTGAATCTCTACAGGATATTCCTTGTTGAGTCGACTGAGTGATCAATGGATAGCAATGTTGTGTGCTTCATTGTCCAACTGAATCTCTATAGAATGTTCCTTGTTGAGTCGACTGAGTGATCAACGGATAGCAATGTTATGTGCTTCATTGTCCAACTGAATCTCTATAGGATGTTCCTTGTTGAGTCGACTGAGTGATCAATGGATAGCAATGTTATGTGCTTAATTGTCCAACTGAATCTCTACAGGATATTCCTTGTTGAGTCGACTGAGTGATCAACAGATAGCAATGTTATGTGTGTAAGCGCACACACACACACACACACATCTTTCTGTACAATTTCAACCAAACATTGCAACATGTCTTCTTAAAGGAATGTTGCTCTTGATATTCCTAATTCTAACTGCAATGTGAAAACATGACTGACCCAATAGTTGCTGATAATTTGTGTCACCGAAACGTCACATGTGTTGTTATTGGTCTCCCCAGGTCTCATCTAGGGACTCAAAATGTGCCACTCACATCTCTGTACAATATATAGGTATATATATAACTAAGTTGCTATTCAGTTATTTCTCCTGATTTTCTTTTTTGCAAATATAACAATCTTGCATGAACTTAATTGTTGTGTAAAGTAACTTTATGTTGTGAAGCCAGTCTTGTGATTTTTATTGCTGACCATAGAGATGCTTAATTTGTCTGATGGACACAAGTTATCCATTTCAAACATTGAATAAGGCAATTGCTATTTTACATTAACTGAATTTCCACTTAAACAATTAAAAAGTACAATTATTATTGTTATTATTATTATTATTATTATTATTGTTATGATATTATTAGTATTATTGTTATTATTATTGTTATCATATTATTATTGTTGATATTATCATTATTATTATTACTATTATTATTATTATCATCATATTATTATTGTTGTTATTGTCATTATTATTTTTATTATTATTATTGTTATGATATTATTATTGTTATTATTATTGTTATCATATTATTATTGCTATTATTGTTGTTATTATCATTATTATTATTACTATTATTATTATCATCATATTATTATTGTTGTTATTATCATTATTATTATTGTTATTATTATTGTTATTATTATTGTTATGATATTATTATTGTTGTTATTATCATTATTATTATTACTATTATTATTATTATCATCATATTATTATTGTTGTTATTATCATTATTATTTTTATTATTATCATTATTATTATTATTGTTATCATATTATTATTGTTATTATTGTTGTTATTATCATTATTATTTTTATTATTATCATTATTATTATTGTTGTTATCATTAAAATTGTTATCATATTAATATATTTATTATTATTATTATTATTATTATTATTATTATTATTATTATTATTATTATTATTATTATTATCATCATCATATTATTATTGTCATTATCATTATTGTTATTATTATTGTTGTTTTTATCATTATTATTTCCTCTCTGTATTAAATTTAATTATGTGTGCGTGCAAGATCTGGTAGGCTCGTGCTGAGCCTAGGTGTACCTGCCCTGGCAAGGGTTTAACCACAGGAATGAGGTGAAGGTTGAGGTTTCTGGAGGGAGCGTTAGATAGACTCCTTGAACGGTTGCAGGAGCAGCATCCTTTCCTCTGCTTCGCTGCTGTTTAATTGTGAAAAATTGTTTTGTTGGAGAATTTTGATTGACCATTCCCAATGGGAGTACTTGGTTCAGCTATTTTGCTGTTGGCTGGTTTGAAGCCGTTGTTACTGGGAGAGCCTGCTGATCTGACAAGTGTGTTCTCATGTTTGCCCAATCTGGCGCCTGATGACATCTTCCACATATGGGAGGGAAGTGGCCTCAAAGGGAAACATCGACATATGGACCAGAGTCTGCTGCCATGCCCCATAGAACATCAGGGGGACTATGAGTGCCTTGAAAAGACGTAACTTTAAGTGAACCGGCACTTGGTAGGCCAGAACAGGGTAAAGGGAGGCCACCGCCCCCCTTCGCTCTGTCCAACGTTCCCTGCGCGTGTTCACGAAAAGTTAGACCTTTATCAAGAGTGATGTCCAGGTATTTGATGGAATTTCCCCACTCTATCCTTTGGCCCTGATAGGAAAAGTTAGACCCTTATCAAGAGTGACGTCCAATAATTTGATGGAATTTCCCCACTCTATCCTTTGGCCCTGATAGGAAAAGTTAGACCTTTATCAAGAGTGACGTCCAGGTATTTGATGAAATTTCCCCACTCTATCCTGTGGCCCTGATAGGAAAAGTTAGACCCTTATCAAGAGTGACGTCCAGGTATTTGATGGAATTTCCCCACTCCATCCTCTGGCCTGATAGGAAAAGTTAGACCCTTATCAAGAGTGATGCCCCCCAGGTATTTGATGGAATTTCCCCGCCTGATAGGAAAAGTTGGGCCCTTATCAAGAGAGACGCCCCCCAGGTATTTGATGGAATTTCCCCACCCTATCCTCTGGCCTGATAGGGAAAGTTAGACCCTTATCAAGAGTGACGCCCCCCAGGTATTTGATGGAATTTCCCCACTCCATCCTCTGGCCTGATAGGAAAAGTTGGGCCCTTATCAAGAGAGACGCCCCCCAGGTATTTGATGGAATTTCCCCACTCTATCCTCTGGCCTGATAGGAAAAGTTAGACCCTTATCAAGAGTGATGCCCCCCAGGTATTTGATGGAATTTCCCCACTCCATCCTCTGACCCTGATAGGAAAAGTTGGGCCCTTATCAAGAGAGACGCCCCCCAGGTATTTGATGGAATTTCCCCACTCCATCCTCTGGCCCTGATAGGAAAAGTTGGGCCCTTATCAAAAGTGACGCCCCCCAGGTATTTGATGGAATTTTCCCACTCCATCCTCTGGCCCTGATAGGAAAAGTTGGGCCCTTATCAAGAGTGACGCCCAGATATTTGATGGAATTTCCCCACTCTATCCTCTGGCCCTGATAGGAAAAGTTGGGCCCTTATCAAGAGTGACGCCCCCCAGGTATTTGATGGAATTTCCCCACTCTAACCTCTGGCCCTGATAGGAAAAGTTGGGCCCTTATCAAGAGAGATGCCCCCCAGGTATTTGATGGAATTTCCCCACTCTATCCTCTGGCCCTGATAGGAAAAGTTGGGCCCTTATCAAGAGTGATGCCCCCCAGGTATTTGATGGAATTTCCCCACTCTAACCTCTGGCCCTGATAGGAAAAGTTGGGCCCTTATCAAGAGAGATGCCCCCCAGGTATTTGATGGAATTTCCCCACTCTATCCTCTGGCCCTGATAGGTAAAGTTGAGCCCTTATCAAGTGTGACGCCCCCCAGGTATTTGATGGAATTTCCCCACTCTATCCTCTGGCCCTGATAGGAAAAGTTGGGCCCTTATCAAGAGAGACGCCCCCCAGGTATTTGATGGAATTTCCCCACTCTATCCTCTGGCCCTGATAGGAAAAGTTAGGTATCTGGTCTGCTGTGGGGCATTTTCTGTTGAACAGAACAACATGACCATTGTTAACGGATATCCGCCGCTGTCTGCACTAATCCTGGATAAATTTAATTGAAAGTATTTACGTTGTTATTACCTAAATGCAGAAGAAAACTGTAAACATAATATGCCGAGTAAAAGAAAAAGCTAGCCCAGAGTTCAGTAGCAGGATAGTCTCTGAATATAGAATACTTGTGCATGTTTTCTTGGGTGCTCAACACCCTTGCAGAGCTACAACATAGAGACATGAAGTATGCTATACACCCTGACATCTAGTGGCTTCAATACTAACCTTTCATTCTGGTGTAGATCACAGATGGTCATGTGTTGTTATAATTCCTGTAGTGCAATGTATTCATAGTGATGGCCATGGCTATCAAACAAAACAACTTCCCCATAAAATCACTTCCAACAAAAAACGTGAACATATAAACATGGCTACAGCATTCATACATTTTTAAGTGAAAAATGTTTTTATTGTAAACAAGAGTTTTTAGTATATTAGTTTTACTATTCTCTGAAATATTACTAGGTAACATTTTCTATCAATGTGTTTTTATCTTTTCAAGAGAGAAAGGACTCAATATTCATTATGTGGACAATTTTCAAACATTTTTATTCCCCCCTTTGATTTTAATTTATCCTCCAACATTTACACATTTATTTCCCTCCCAAGAATCATTTTTTACTTTCTTTCCTGTTTTGAACACTACAATCTTTTGAAAATTTGCAAATATGCAAAGAAGTTTGTAACAGTGATGTGATTAATATTAATTTAAAGAATTTGTGTCAGTTTTTGTAAGACAAACCTCACTTAGTAATTGCTTACAGGACAGGTTTTGTAAGACAAACCTCACTTAGTAATTGCTTATGGGACAGGTTTTATAAGACAAACCTCACTTAGTAATTGCTTACAGGACATGTTTTCTAAGACAAACCTCACTTAGTAATTGCTTACAGGACAGGTTTTGTAAGACAAACCTCACTTAGTAATTGCTTATGGGACAGGTTTTGTAAGACAAACCTCACTTAGTAATTGCTTACAGGACAGGTTTTGTAAGACAAACCTCACTTAGTAATTGCTTATGGGACAGGTTTTGTAAGACAAACCTCACTTAGTAATTGCTTACAGGACAGGTTTTGTAAGACAAACCTCACTTAGTAATTGCTTACAGGACAGGTTTTGTAAGACAAACCTCACTTAGTAATTGCTTATGGGACAGGTTTTGTAAGACAAACCTCACTTAGTAATTGCTTATGGGACAGGTTTTGTAAGACAAACCTTACTTAGTAATTGCTTACAGGACAGGTTTTGTAAGACAAACCTCACTAAGTAATTGCTTACAGGACAGGTTTTGGGAACACTTGTTCCCATTTTCAACCCTCAATTAAGTGATGTTTGTGTTACAAAAACAACTCAAATTGTTTTAACGTAATAACCACAATGTTTGTGTTCCTGTATTCAAAAATACAGAACTTAAACAACAAGTAAGGTACGTTCCATATTTGAGTGATGGCAGACACATACATTGAATTGTTTCTAAAAGTAATTTTGTGGGAGCTCAAAACAATACTATACTTGCAGAAAGTTAAACAGTGGAAATGTGACCATGAAATGTATTGTGAAGATGAAAGATATCCATTGTTAACCAACCATAACCACTTGGCCTTCACCCAGCCATATACTGCTCCTTGTGAAGATGAAAGATATCCATTGTTAACCAACCATAACTACTTGGCCTTCACCCAGCCATACACTGCTCCTTGTGAAGATGAAAGATATCCATCGCTAACCAAACATAACCACTTGGCCTTCACCCAGCCATACACTGCTCCTTATGAAGATGAAAGATATCCATCGCTAACCAACCATAACCACTTGGCCTTCACCCAACCATACACTGCTTCCTTGTGAAGATGAAAGATATCCATCGCTAACCAACCATAACCACTTGGCCTTCACCCAGCCATACACTGCTCCTTGTGAAGATGAAAGATATCCATCGCTAACCAAACATAACCACTTGGCCTTCACCCAGCCATACACTGCTCCTTATGAAGATGAAAGATATCCATCGCTAACCAACCATAACCACTTGGCCTTCACCCAACCATACACTGCTTCCTTGTGAAGATGAAAGATATCCATCGCTAACCAACCATAACCACTTGGCCTTCACCCAGCCATACACTGCTCCTTGTGAAGATGAAAGATATCCATCGCTAACCAAACATAACCACTTGGCCTTCACCCAGCCATACACTGCTCCTTGTGAAGATGAAAGATGTCCATTGTTAACCAACCATAACCACTTGGCCTTCACCCAGCCATACACTGCTCCTTGTGAAGATGAAAGATATCCATTGTTAACCAGCCATAACCACTTGGCCTTCACCCAGCCATACACTGCTCCTTGTGAAGATGAAAGATATCCATCACTAATCAGCCATAACCACTTGGCCTTCACCCAGCCATACACTGCTCCTTGTGAAGATGAAAGATATCCATCGCTAACCAGCCATAACCACTTGGCCTTCACCCAGCCATACACTGCTCCTTGTGAAGATGAAAGATATCCATCGCTAACCAAACATAACCACTTGGCCTTCACCCAGCCATACACTGCTCCTTGTGAAGATGAAAGATATCCATCGCTAACCAAACATAACCACTTGGCCTTCACCCAGCCATACACTGCTCCTTGTGAAGATGAAAGATATCCATCGCTAACCAGCCATAACCACTTGGCCTTCACCCAGCCATACACTGCTCCTCGTCCTCAAACATTCACACCACTTTCTCTAGCCAAACACAGATAGACACCCAAAGACTCTATACCAGGATTTAACTGAAAATACATGCTTTAGAGTCCCCTGTATCTAAAAAACCATATTACAACATGTGTCTGTGAACATGATAACTCAAAAACAAAAGGTCTCTTAAATACCAAACTTGGTATTAAAGTTCAGCAACTTCCAAGGCTCTGATATGATTTTTAAGAAAATCCCCCCAGCCCAAACTACCCTTTACATGGAAAATTTTTGTTTTCTCAAAAATGAACCTAATGGTTTTGGTTGAAATACTGTATATAAAAGATACATACATGACAAATGAAATGTAGATTATGAAGATCTCTTAATTCTGAGTGAGTTTTGTAAACAATACACAAAAAAGGACATCTTACTGAAGCAGACTACTTATATCACAATACATCTTTTTTGTAAACCTAGCCATTTCCAAAATATCTGGGTCTAATCGTTTAAAATGTTCAATACTTTCAAGTCCTCTACATTTTCAGTTGTTTCTTGCAATTGCATGGAATTTTGAGGGCAATATAAATATTGTGGAGTTGTTAAAATCTGATTATCGTTTGTATCTATAACGTAATATGGATATTGTTTATCTGGATGTTTGTTATGTAGGAGAGACTGACATACCAGGGTCGAATGGCACACTGACACGTTCAATTAATCGCCATTTGAGGGAAAATGGTGGATTTGTAAACACATGTATTTTTATATTTCTTGTATGATTATGAGTGAAACTACATCAGCATTTGTAGAGAGACTATTGTTTGATCCTCCAGAAAATCACTATGTAAGCAAGAAGTTCATCTTATTTCTTTTGAAATACATTTTAACTATTTTCTATTCGTTCTTAGGTTGATCTGCGCCAAAACAGATCCACGTGGCCAGTGCACCATAGTACAACACAGTATCAGTGCGCACAAGAATGTAATCCCATGCTAACAATCTGAATTACACAATTAATTTATTCTTAAATTGTACAATATTCTATACAAATGCCAAAGAGTTAAATTGACGCCATTAAACAGAGCTATATGTCCCAGCATGCTGTTCGTATGAGTCATCACAATATTGTTTACACAGTAACGGTCGCTGCTTTCAGAATCATGGAGGCCATGAGTTTTCTCTTGCAACTTTCGACTTACATAAAGCATAGGGCTGGTAAGAAGTGATGAAATTAAGTTCTGAGTTCACCAGGTGTTTAGGCTACAAATATACACAGTGCTCATAAAGAAAAACCTGAAACGGAAAGTGAAATATACGATGCAAGAATGTGATAATTTAGTGAAGAATGCAATTCTCGTAGAGGTGCACAATTTCTTTTTTAAAATGAGCCACCAACAGTACTACATGTAATGAAAGAAGAAGCATGTTTTGGGAGATGGAAAGTTTAAGTGTCACCATTATTGATAAGCTGGTTAACAAGGAAATCAGCAGCACAAACATTTCACATGATGATTCTGATCTGCAGGGAATAGAGTTGCTTCCAAAGAGTGAATAAATGTAAGTTATTGCATACATGATATTTATTTTTTCGCTCATGTTTTTTAGAGTTAAGTATTACACATGTACCTATTTATTTTGTTATAACTATCAATATTATCACCGTTATACTAAACAAAATATTATAGTCACCGTTTAAATTGTGGGAATAAGGACTCTGTTTGGTTTACATTACAATATGCTGCGTGTGTGTGCGCCAGGTGGTCGTTACAGCATTTCTGGTGCAAATGGCAGAAGGTTACATTATAACGGTGTGCTGGTTCCCTGGGTTTTGTTTACATTACAACATGCTGCGCGTGTGCACCAGTAATACTGGTGTGCTATTCTAGGCGGGGGCATTCAGTCTGTTATCAGTGTGTGTTTTATGTGATACTTGAACAGAGAAATGAAGAATAATCCAGGGAGGGTAGCTACTTTATTCCAAATTATCCTGCGCCGCTTATTTGATGGCTGCTAGTCCAGAAGACAATTTTTGGTATTGAAGCCACTTAATCCTGGTCACTCTAATTGTCCAGTGCAGAAACTGATAAACATGACTGTAGAATTAGAAAATAAAGGCTCTCAAGTGTTCCATTCACATGACTTTCTCTACATATCTAACAAATTAATGTTAAAAAGCTTATACTTCTATTTACTTCATGCTAATTGACAAAAATTAGCAGAAATAGTCTTATTACTTGCTTCCTTGTAAGTAGAAGTGAAATAAGGGAGTACCATAGGTTAAAGTGACAGTCAAAAGCTGGTTGCTATGTGACTGAAGTTCCTTTGTTTGTATGGACACGAGTTGACAAATTTGCGTATGAGAAAAGTATAAGATTTTTAAAGCTGAAACCAAAAACAAGGAATATCTGAAAAACGATCAACTCCACGAAAAAAATGTATATAACATAAATTACGTGTTTTCAAGTGCTCTACATTTTTTGTATTGTACGTTTTTGTCCATCTCTTACGGTTTAGTAGTTATGTAAAATTCATCCAGAATAAAGCAGTCTTCAGAGGCTATTCCCAGAAAATTCAAGATATACATTTTGTTTGTCAGGTAAATATCTTTAATATACGATATTTTAATCAAAATCGTTAGAACCATTTTAGGCCAGTCTCCCCTAGCAGCCGTGACTTGTGTTGCAGGTGGTTGCTATAGCAACGTACAGTGCGATAGTGGTGCCCCGAGCGCAACTGCTGGCTGAGGCTGTCACTCAAGGAGTATTCATGGCAGCGATGTACCAGCTGTTCTGTCTGCTGATGGCATACTGTGGTGGTGAAGCTGAGATGATACGTAAAGTGAAACCTGAGACACTGAACCTGAGGGTGGGCCCCTGCTGCTGTCTGCCGTGTTGCCTGCTGCCACAGCTTCCTGTTGACAAGTTGGTACATCATGGCGTTAAGTTGATTGGTGTTGTTACAGTGTGGTGTGTACGGGTGTTACACTAGAGGTGTGTTACAGGGAGCACGTGCGCCATCTGCGACTGCTGGTGTTGCAGCTGCCGATAGTTCAGGGCCTGGTGTACATGGTGCTGCTGGTCATGTGGGCCGAGGAGGAGGTAAGCCAAACTCTGCTACAAGCTTGGCATTTCATCTGTATAAAAAACATCTGATGTGTTACACTCACATGACTTTCTCTAGCTGCTCTACAAACAAATTTCTTACAAAAGATAATTCTTCTTTCTACACAATACTAATTGAGATACACATTAGCAGAATGTTGTTATTACTTAGTTCATTATAAGTAGAAGGCAACTAAAGGAATGTGCTATGCTAAAGTGATTGTCAAATGTTTTAAAAGATATCGTTATGTGATTGTCATTGCAAATCACTTCTTTATTTGGCCAGGAGTAGAACAAAAGAAAAACAGATAGTTCCTGTCTGAGAAATTAATAACAATACCTCGAAAACAGTAAACTCCACGAAGAAAATGCATTTGACATAAATTGTGTATTTTAACAAATTCTATATTTCTTGAGAAGTAAGTTTTTGTGTATGTCTTATGGTTTACTAGTTATGCAAAATTCATAGGTCTTTAGAAGCTATTCCCAGAAAATTCAAGATATACATTTTATCTGTGATAGAAATGGCTTTAATATGTGGTATTTTAATCAAAATCGTTAGAGCCATTTTTAAGAAAAACATTTTCAAACATTTTTCCATGTAAAGGGTAGTTGGGGGTGTGGGGACTTTGTTGAAAATCTTTGTGTCACATTCTTGGAAGATACCAAATCTAAATACCAAGTTTTGTATTTAGCGATCTTTTCATTTTTGAGCTATGCTACCCACAGACACACTTACACTCACACTTTTTACTGAAAATACTTGTTTTGGATTCAGGGGGTCCTAAAACATGTATTTCCAGTGAAATCTTGGTATCAAATTTTTGGGCAGAATACAATACTGCTCTAACATTTACATACGGGGCTAGAGAAAGTAAAAAAAAAAGCATTTTTGGAAAAAGGTGTGTGAGTGTGTCCATGTGTCTGTGAACACAATAACTCAAAAATGAAAAGTTGATATTTAAGTTTAGTATCTTTCAAACATACTGCACAAAGGTTTTGCGGAAAATCCCTGCACCCCAAAGTACGTTTTATATGGTAAAAATTTTGAAAATATTGATTTTCTAAAAAGTGGCTCTAATGATTTACATTGAAATACTATATATTAAAGATATTTACATGGCAAATAAAATGAATATCTTTGAATTCTCTGAAGACCTCTTTGGCCTGGGTGACTTTTGTAGAACTGGTAAACCATAATATATAGACAATAAGTTACTCCACAAAAAAAAAATTGATCTCGTTAAAACACAATTTCTTTCATAGAGTTAATGTTTCTAAAACATTCTCTGTTATTCGTTTTAGTTTTAAACTACCTTAACTCTTCTGAAATGGGAAGTCATGTTTTGTTTCATATAATTTGTTTTACACAGCGATCGCTTATAAAATATTTGACTATCACTTTATCCTAGTGTATTCCCTTCTACTTACAAGGAAGCAAGTAAGAAGACATTTTCTGTTAATGTTTATCTCGATCAGCATGAAGTAGATAGAAGAATAAGCTTTTTTAAGAATAGTTTGTTTGTAAAACAGGTAGAGAAAGTGATGTGAATGCAACACATGAGATTGTTTTTGGAATTTCTTGAATTGCATACGAGTCTCGGTTGATAACTTCCGGGCCTCACACAGATACGGCACCATTAAGCCAGTTAGATGGTACCATTGCATAGTTTAACTCTAGACTAGCGTGTATCCATAGTTACAGGTCAATAGCTTGTTTAGCTTTCCAATGACAGCATTTTAAACAAGACAACTTTAAAGTTTTCACGAAAATGGAGCATTTGGAAAAACAAGCAGTGAATAAATACATCCCTGTGTAAATCAAGGATGAAATGGACAGTACACTGAAAGACTCTGCCCCTTCATATTCAATGATTAAAAGGTGGGTTGCACAGTTTAAAATGGGACGTACGAGCACTAGTGATGAGCCTCGCTCTGGATGCCCTGTACAAGAGACAACTCCAGAGATCATTGAAAAAATTCATCGTTTAGTACTGGAAGACCGCAGATTAAAGTTGTTTGCAATAGCAGAGGCAAAGAACCTGCAAGTAATATTTTTAGTAATGTTTTGGGCTTTCACAAGGTCTGTGCTGCGTTTGTTGACACGTGAACAAAAGTTGCAAAGAAAAACTGTTTCTGTTAACAATGTCGAGCACTACCGTAAAAATCCCAGTGAATTTTTGAGACAATTTATTACCATGGATGAAACTTGGATAAATCACTACACCCCAGAAAGTAAATCACAGTCAAAACAGTGGATTGTGCCAGGTGAACCAACTCTGAAAAAGGGAAAGTCAATTTTGTCAGCTAACAAGGTTATGGCGAGTGTTTTCTGGGATGCGCAGGGAATTATTCTGTTTGATTACTTGGAAAAGGGTAAAAGTATCGCTGGTGACTACTACACAAGCTTACTGCAACGTTTGAGTGATTAGGTGAAAAGAAAAACACCTCATTTGGCAAAAATAAAATCTTGTTTCATCACGACAATGCTCTGGCCATTGTTCAGCCGTTGTAATGGGAAAAATGTGTGAATTAAAGTTGGAATTGCTTGAACATCCACCCTATTCACCAGATCTAGCACCCAGTGACAGCCATCTACTCTCAAACCTCAAGGACAAAGATTTCACGAGGAGGTCATTGATGTGGTAAACAACAATTTTGAGGACCTTGATAAATCGCACTACAGGGATGGTTTAATTAAATTAGAACGCCAATATACAAATGTATTAGCCTTTCTGGAGAGTATGTTGAGAAATGTAGCAAAAAAAACATTTTTTTAAATGCCGTTTTGATTGAGAGGCCCGGGGCTTATCAGCTTACCCTCGTATATGTGGATAGTGGTGCTTCTCTATTTATTGTAGTTATTTTTACATAAACACTAGGACTTTAAGTGTTGGCGGTGCAGGTTAGTGTTGTCAGTTGCCTATTGATGTTGCAGAGCCTGTACCAGGTCAACTACATGTACCTGCAGCCGGTAGTGATTATGTCCATATTGTTTGGTGTGTGGGGCATGAGTGTGACCATCAAGTTGCTGGCAGACGTGCTCAAGGAATACCAGCTGCAAGCCAAGTTCATGGTGCTGCAGATGGTGCTGATTCTGGCCAAGCTGCAGGGTCTCACAGCTCGTATCGTTGTATGGTGTGGTCTCGTGTCCTGCAGACCTCCCATCACGCCAGCAGTGTACGCCAACTGTAAGTGTTGGTATGGAGCAAAGCTGCATGTTGCTAGCTATGTGGTGGTGGTGTGGGCCCATGTCCTGAAGACCATCCATCACGCCGGCTGTGTATGCCAGATCTGCTACTGTGGGACAAAGTTCCATGTTACTAGCTATGTGGTGGTGTGGGCCTGTGTCCTGTAGACCTCCCATTATGCCAGCATTGTAGGTGTGGGGCAAAGCTGCATGTTGCTAACTATGTGGTGGTGGTGTAGGCCCATTTCCAGTAGACCTTCCATCACGCCAGCAGTGTACATAAACTGTTAAGTGTTAGTGTGGGACAAAGCTCTATGTTAACAGCTATGTGGTGGTGTGGGCCCATGTCCTGTAGACCTCCTATCACGCCAGCAGTGTACGCCAACTTTAAATGTTAGTGTGGGGCAAAGCTGCATGTTACTAGCTATGTGGTGGTGGCGTGGGCCCATGTCCTGTAGACCTCCTATCACGCCAGCGGTGTACGCCAACTTTAAATGTTAGTGTGGGGCAAAGCTGCATGTTACTAGCTATGTGGTGGTGGCGTGGGCCCGTGTCATGTTGACCTCCCATCATACCAGCAGTTTATGCCAACTGTAAGTGTAGGTATGGGACAAAGCTGCATGTTACTAGCTATGTGGTGGTGGTGTAGGCCCATTTCCTGTAGACCTTCCATCACGCCAGCAGTGTACATAAACTGTAAGTGTTAGTGTGGGACAAAGCTCTATGTTAACAGCTATGTGGTGGTGTGGGCCCATGTCCTGTAGACCTCCTATCACGCCAGCGGTGTACGCCAACTTTAAATGTTAGTGTGGGGCAAAGCTGCATGTTACTAGCTATGTGGTGGTGGCGTGGGCCCGTGTCATGTTGACCTCCCATCATACCAGCAGTTTATGCTAACTGTAAGTGTAGGTATGGGACAAAGCTGCATGTTACTAGCTATGTGGTGGTGGTGTGGGCCCATGTCATGTAGAACTCCCATCCCGCCTGAAGTGTAAGCCAACTGTAGGTGTAAGTGTGGGGCAAAGCTCCATGTTACTAGCTATGTGGTGATGGTGTGGGCCCGTATCCTATAGACCTCCCATCACGCCATCAGTGTACACCAACTATAAATGTTAGTCTGCGGCAAAGCTCAATGTTGCTAGCTATGTGGTGGTGTGGGTCTGTTTCCTATAGACCTCTCTTCACGCCAGCAGTGTACACCAACTGTAAGTGTTAGTGTGGGGCAAAGCTCCATGTTGCTAGCAGTGTATGCCAACTATAAGTGTTAGTAAGGGGCAAAGCTGCATGTTACTAGCTATGTGATGGTTGTGTGGGCCTGTGTCCTGTAGACCTCCCATCATGCTAGCAGTGTATGCCAACTTAAGTGTTAGTATGGGGCAAAGCTGCATGTTACTAGCTATGTGGTGTTGGTGTGGGCCCGTGTCCTGTAGACCTCCCATCATGCTAGGAGTGTTCGCCAACTATAAGTGGTAGTATGGGGCAAAGCTGCATGTTACTAGCTATGTGGTGGTGGTGTGGGCCCGTGTCCTGTAGACCTCCCATCATGCTAGCAGTGTATGCCAACTATAAGTGTTAGTGTGTGGCAAAGCTGCATGTTACTAGCTATGTGGTGGTGGTGTGGGCCCGTGTCCTGTAGACCTCCCATCATGCTAGCAGTGTACACCAACTGTAAGTGTTAGTGTGTGGCAAAGCTGCATGTTACTAGCTATGTGGTGGTGGTGTGGGCCCGTGTCCTGTAGATCTCCCATCATGCTAGCAGTGTACACCAACTATAAGTGTTAGTATGGGGCAAAGCTGCATGTTACTAACTATGTGGTGGTGGTGTGGGGCTGTGTCCTGTAGACCTCCCATCATGCTAGCAGTGTACACCAACTATAAGTGTTAGTATGGGGCAAAGCTGCATGTTACTAGCTATGTGGTGGTGGTGTGGGCCCGTGTCCTGTAACCCTCGCATCATGCAAGCAGTGTATGACAACTGTAAGTGTTAGTGTGTGGCAAAGCTGCATGCTACTAGCTATGTGCTGGTGGTGTGGGCCCGTGTCCTGTAGACCTCCCATCATGCTAGCAGTGTATGACAACTGTAAGTGTTAGTGTGTGGCAAAGCTGCATGCTACTAGCTATGTGCTGGTGGTGTGGGCCCGTGTCCTGTAGACCTCCCATCATGCTAGCAGTGTATGACAACTGTAAGTGTTAGTGTGTGGCAAAGCTGCATGCTACTAGCTATGTGCTGGTGGTGTGGGCCCGTGTCCTGTAAACCTCCCATCATGCTAGCAGTATATGACAACTGTAAGTGTTAGTCTGAGGCAAAGCTGCATATTACCATCTATGTGCTGGTGGTGTGGGCCTGTGTCCTGTAGACCTCCCATCATGCTAGCAGTGTACACCAACTGTAAGTGTTAGTATAGGACAAAGCTGCATGTTACTAGCTATGTGGTGATGGTGTGGGCCGTGTCCTGTAAACCTCCCATCATGCTAGCAGTGTACACCAACTGTAAGTGTTAGTATAGGACAAAGCTGCATGTTACTAGCTATGTGGTGATGGTGTGGGCCGTGTCCTGTAGACCTCCCATCATGCTAGCAGTGTACACCAACTGTAAGTGTTAGTATAGGACAAAGCTGCATGTTACTAGCTATGTGGTGATGGTGTGGGCCGTGTCCTGTAAACCTCCCATCATGCTACCAGTGTACACCAACTATAAGTGTTAGTATGGGGCAAAGCTGCATGCTACTAGCTATGTGCTGGTGGTGTGGGCCCGTGTCCTGTAAACCTCCCATCATGCTACCAGTGTACACCAACTGTAAGTGTTAGTGTGTGGCAAAGCTGCATGCTACTAGCTATGTGCTGGTGGTGTGGGCCCGTGTCCTGTAAACCTCCCATCATGCTAGCAGTATATGACAACTGTAAGTGTTAGTATGAGGCAAAGCTGCATGTTACCATCTATATGGTGGTGGTGTGGGCCCGTGTCCTGTAGACCTCCCATCATGCTAGCAGTGTACACCAACTGTAAGTGTTAGTATAGGACAAAGCTGCATGTTACTAGCTATGTGGTGATGGTGTGGGCCGTGTCCTGTAGACCTCCCATCATGCTAGCAGTGTACCCAAACTGTAAGTGTTATTATGGGGCAAAGCTGCATGTTACTAGCTATGTGGTGGTAGTGTGGGCCTGTGTCCTGTAGACCTCCCATCATGCTAGCAGTGTACACCAACTGTAAGTGTTATTATGGGACAAAGCTGCAGGTTACTAGCTATGTGCTGGTGGTGTGGGCCTGTGTCCTGTAGACCTCCCATCATGCTAGCAGTGTACCCAAACTGTAAGTGTTATTATGGGACAAAGCTGCATGTTACTAGCTATGTGCTGGTGGTGTGGGCCTGTGTCCTGTAGACCTCCCATCATGCTAGCAGTGTACACCAACTGTAAGTGTTAGTATAGGACAAAGCTGCATGTTACTAGCTATGTGGTGATGGTGTGGGCCGTGTCCTGTAGACCTCCCATCATGCTAGCAGTATATGACAACTGTAAGTGTTAGTGTGTGGCAAAGCTGCATGTTACCAACTATGTGGTGGTGGTGTGGGCTGTGTCCTGTAGACCTCCCATCATGCTAGCAGTGTACACAAACTATAAGTGTTAGTATGGGGCAAAGCTGCATGTTACCAGTTATATGGTGGTGGTGTGGGCCCGTGTCCTGTAGACCTCCCATCATGCTAGCAGTGTACACCAACTGTAAGTTTTAGTATTGGGCAAACCTCTATGTTACTAGCTATGTGGTGGTGGTTTGGGCCTGTGTCCTGTAGACCTCCCATCATGCTAGCAGTGTATGCCAACTGTAAGTGTTAGTGTGTGGCAAAGCTGCATGTTACTAGCTATGTGGCTGTGGTGTTGGCCTGTGTCCTGTAGACCTCCCATCATGCTAGCAGTGTATGCCAACTATAATGTTAGTATGGGACAAAGCTGCATGTTACTAACTATGTGGTGGTGGTGTGGTCCCGTGTCCTGTAGACCTCCCATCATACTAGCAGTGTTCGCCAACTGTGTTAGTATGGGGCAAAGCTGCATGTTTCAGGCTATGTGGTGGTGGTGTGGGCCCGTGTCCTGTAGACCTCCCATCATGCTAGCAGTGTTCGCCAACTGTGTTAGTATGGGGCAAAGCTGCATGTTTCAGGCTATGTGGTGATGGTGTGGGCCGTGTCCTGTAGACCTCCCATCATGCTAGCAGTGTACCCCAACTGTAAGTGTTGGTATGGGGCAAAGCTGCATGTTACTAGCTATGTGGTGGTGCTGTGGGCCCGGATCCTGTAGACCTCCCATCATGCTAGCAGTGTACCCCAACTGTAAGTGTTAGTATGGGGCAAAGCTCCATGTTACTAACTATGTGGTGGTGGTGTGGCACCGTGTCCTGTAGACCTCCCATCTCGCCAGCAGTGTATGCTAACTGTAAGTGTAGGTGTGGGGCAGAGCTGCATGTTACTAGCTATGTGCTGGTGGTTTGAGCCCATGTCCTGTAATTCACCCATCATTCCTGCAGTGTACACCAACTGTGTCAGTATGGGGCAAAGCTCCATGTTACTAGCTATTTGGTGGTGGTGGTGTGGACCTGTGTCCTGTAGACCTCCCATCATGCTAGCAGTGTACAGCAACTGTAAGTGTTAGTGTGGGGCAAAGCTGCATGTTACTAGCTATGTGGTGGTGGTGGTGTGGACCTGTGTCCTGTAGACCTCCCATCATGCTAGCAGGGTACACCAACTGTAAGTGTTAGTATGGGGCAAAGCTCCATGTTGCTAGCTATGTGGTGGTGGTGTGGGCCTGTGTCCTGAAAACCTCCCATCATGCTAGCAGTGTGCCAACTATAAGTGTTAGTGTGTGGCAAAGCTGCATGTTACTATCTATGTGGTGATGGTGTGGGCCCGTGTCCTGTAGACCCCCCATCATGCTAGCAGTGTATGACAAATATAAGTGTTAGTATGGGGCAAAGCTCCATGTTACTAGCTATGTGGTGGTGGTGTGGGCCCGTGTCCTCTAAACCTCCCATCATGCCAGCAGTGTATGACATCTGTAAGTGTTAGTATGGGGCAAAGCTGCATGTTACTAGCTATGTGGTGGTGGTGTGGGCCTGTGTCCTGTAGACCTCCCATCATGCTAGCAGTGTACACCAACTGTAAGTGTTAGTGTGGGGCAAAGCTGCATGTTACTAGCTATGTGGTGGTGGTGTGGGGCTGTGTCCTGTAGACCTCCCATCATGCTAGCAGTGTATGACAAATATAAGTGTTAGTATGGGGCAAAGCTCCATGTTACTAGCTATGTGGTGGTGGTGTGGGCCCGTGTCCTCTAAACCTCCCATCATGCCAGCAGTGTATGACATCTGTAAGTGTTAGTATGGGGCAAAGCTGCATGTTACTAGCTATGTGGTGGTGGTGTGGGCCTGTGTCCTGTAGACCTCCCATCATGCTAGCAGTGTACACCAACTTTAAGTGTTAGTGTGGGGCACAGCTGCATGTTACTATCTATGTGCTGATGGTGTGGGCCTGTGTCCTGTAGACCTCCCATCATGCTAGCAGGGTACACCAACTGTAAGTGTTAGTATGGGGCAAAGCTGCATGTTACTAGCTATGTGCTGATGGTGTGGGCCTGTGTCCTGTAGACCTCCCATCATGCTAGCAGTGTACCCAAACTGTAAGTGTTATTATGGGGCAAAGCTGCATGTTACTAGCTATGTGATGGTGGTGTGGGCCCGTGTCCTGTAGACCCCCCATCATGCTAGCAGTGTACCCAAACTGTAAGTGTTATTATGGGGCAAAGCTGCATGTTACTAGCTATGTGATGGTGGTGTGGGCCTGGGTCCTGTAGACCCCCCCATCATGCTAGCAGTGTACCCAAACTGTAAGTGTTATTATGGGGCAAAGCTGCATGTTACTAGCTATGTGATGGTGGTGTGGGCCTGGGTCCTGTAGATCTCCCATCATGCTACCGGTGTACCCCAACTATAAGTGTTAGTATGGGGCAAAGCTGCATATTACTAGCTATGTGGTGGTGGTGTGGGCCTGTGTCATGTAGACCTCCCATCATGCTAGCAGTGTACCCCAACTGTAAGTGTTAGTATGGGGCAAAGCTCCATGTTACTAGCTATGTGGTGGTGGTGTGGGCCCGTGTCCTGTAGATCCTAACATGCCAGCAGTGTACGCCAACTGTAAGTGTTAGTGTGTGGCAAAGCTGCATGTTACTAGCTATGCAGTGGTAGTGTGGGCCAATGTCCTGCAGACCTCCCATCACGCCAGCAGTGTATGCCATCTGTAAGTGTTAGTGTTGGACAAAGCTCCATGTTGCTAGCTATGTGGTGGTGTTGTGGGCCCTTGTCATGTATACCCCCCATCACGCCAGCAGTGTATGCCAACAGTAAGTGCTAGTGTGGGGCAAAGCTCCATGTTGCTAGCTAAGTGGTGGTTGTGTGGGCCTGTCTCCTGCAGACCTCCCATGTTTACGGCGGTGTACACCAACTGTGTTAGTGTGGGACAAAGCTGCATGTTACTAGCTATGTGGTGGTGGTGTGGGCCCCTGTCCTGCAGACCTCCTATCTTGCCAGCACTGTACGCCAACTATAAGTGTTAGTATGGGGCAAAGCTGCATGTTACTAGCTATGTGGTGGTGGTGTGGGCCTGTGTCCTGCGAACCTCCCATCATGCCTGCAGTGTAGGTGTGGGGCAAAGTTTCAAGTTACTAGCTATGTGGTGGTGGTGTGGGCCCGTGTCCTGTAGACCTCCCATCATGCTAGCAGTGTACGCCAACTGTAATTGTTAGTGTGTGGCAAAGCTGCATGTTACTAGCTATGTGGTGGTGGTGTGGGCCCATGTCCTGTAGACCTCCCATCATGCTAGCAGTGTACGCCAACTGTAATTGTTAGTGTGTGGCAAAGCTGCATGTTACTAGCTATGTGGTGGTGGTGTGGGCCTGTGTCCTGCGAACCTCCCATCATGCTACCAGTGTACACCAACTGTAAGTGTTAGTGTGGGGCAAAGCTGCATGTTACTAACTATGTGGTGGTGGCGTAAGCTCGTGTATTTCCTCCTAATATTTAGAAGTTAGGGTTGAGAAAGCCCTAGAATGTTTAACAGTTATTTTTCTTTAGAGTACAATAAAGCACTTGAGAGATTAAACAGAAAAAAGAATGTAAATCTCATTAAAGCATATAAGTTATGCCATACATATGTTTGGGTAGATTTGATTGTTTCTGAGATATTTCTTGTTATTGGTTTCAAATGGAATTTATTAATTTCTGGCTACACAAAGAAACAATTCCACCACATTTTAAAACATTTGACTGTCGGTTTATCCAAGTGTATTCCCTTGTACTCACAAGAAAGCAAGTAATAAGTCAATTTCTGCTAATGTTTATCTTGAAGTAGATGGAGGAATAAGTTTTTGTAAGATCAGTTTGCATGTTTTGTGTTGCAGTGATCTACAACTCGGCTATGCTTGGTGAGATGGTGATACTGGGAGTGATCGCCAGGTTACTGTACAGACGCAAGCTGCCAGACGTTGACCTAATAGAGGCACCATTACCGCAGGAGATCTGCATCATCAGCAACAATGTCCAGCTTGAGAAGGCTGCCAAAGATAATCTTGGCTTTTCTTGACTGAACTGTTCACAAGCTTCCCATGGTAGCAACACCACCTCGTCACTTGTTTCTGCTGGGGCATTGAACACAGGACTGCTCTAATCTTTCTCTCACAACTTCACTTTCATATTGCATCAAGAACAAAACAAATATGTCTGCTGGACTCTGGAGCGAATTCATGGCAGGTGGGATGAGAACTATCCAGAAAAATCTGATGGTACCATTCACATGACTTTCTCTATATATCTGAAACAAATTATTGTTAAAAAGCTATTTACTTCATGATAATCGAGAAAAAGTCTTATTATTTGCTTCTTTGTAAGTAGAAGCGAAATAAGGGAGTACCATAGGTTAAAGTGATAGTCAAAAGCTGGTTGCTATGTGAGTGAAGTTCCTTTGATTGTATGGACAGGAGTTGATAAATTCCTGTATGAGAAAAGTATAAGTTTTTCAAAGCTGAAACCAAAAACAAGAAATATCTCAAAAACCATCAACTCTATATAACATAAATTGTGTGTTTTAAGGTACTCTACATTTTTGGTATGGTAAGTTTTTGTCCATCTTTTATAGTTTAGGAGTTATGCAACATTCTGTAAAATTCATCCGGAATAAAGTAGTCTTCAGAGACTATTCCTAGAAAATTCAAGATATACATTTTATTTGTCAGATAAATATCTTTAGTATACAATAGTTTAATGAAAATCGTTAACCATTTTTGATAAAATCAATTTTTTTTAAAAAAGTTGCATGTAAAGGGTAGTTGTAGGTGGGAGGATTTTCTTGAAAATCTTTGGTTGCATTCTTGGAAGATACCAAACTTAAATACCAAGTTTGGTATTGAATGGACTTTTTGTTTTTGAGCAATCCTGTCCACAGACACATAGACATGGATAGACGTTTTTCCAAAAATGCTTTTATTGAATTCTGGGGACCGAAAACACATACTTCCATATCATAATCTCGGTATTCAATTTTTGGGTGCAATACAACACCTTCTCTATACAGTATGTGTAGAGAAAGTAAAAATGGGATACAACAAAGGTTATTTATGTTCTTTACGGACTTCTACTTGGCACAGATAACTTTGTACAGAAAGCCTGGTTTAGAATTTGAAATTCCATCAAGTTTCACAGGATTAATTAGTTCATTTCATGTAATGCCTTCAAAAGCTCATAGAACATGTAGATGCTGGGAGTTTCTAGTTGAAGAATGTGCTTAAGCAATATCATGTTTCTCAAGTCTCTTCTTGTGGTTTACAGTTATCTCGGCATTTGGTGCACCAGGTCAATTTCCATTTTTTCTTTCTCTACACTTACTATGTACATAGTGTATAGAGAAAGTATTGCATTGCACCCAAAAATTCAATACCGAGATTTCATCAGAAATATCTGTTTTGGGTCCCCCTAAATCCATTTTTAGAAAAAGGTGTGTGTCTGTGGACAGCATAGCTGAAAAACAAATTGGTATTTAACTTCGGTATTTTGCAAGAATGCAACACAAGGATTTTCAAGAAAATCTCCCTACTTTTCAAAAATTTAGTTTTTCTCAAAAATGGCTTTAACTATTTTGATTAAAATATTATATATTAAAGATATTTACCTGACAAATAAAATGTATATCTTGAATTTTCTGGGAATAGCCTCTGAGACTATTTTATTCTGGATCAATTTTTTGTAAAACTGCTAAACCGTAAGAGATGTACAAAATGTTAACACACAATCTATGTTATGTACATTTTTTTCGTAGAGTTGATCATTTTTTAGATATTCCTTGTTATTGGTTTCAGCTTTAAGAAATTTATACTTTTCTCATACAGGGATTTGTCAACTCCTGTCCATACAAACAAAGGAATTTCAGTCACATAGCAACCAGCTTTTGACTACCACTTTAACCTATGCTACTCCCTTATTTCGCTTCTACTTACAAGGAAGCAAGTAATAAGACTACTTCTGCTATTTTTTTCTGGATTAGCATGAAGTAAATAGGAGAATAAGCTTTTTAACAATGTGTTACAGAGATGTAGAGAAAGTGATGTGAATGGGACACTGTTGAGGTGTTTGTGTACAGACTGAAGGACCTTGAGGTAATGCCATTGCTTCCTCATGCGGTGTTGAGGTAACAACTGCAGTGTGTTCTCAGTTTCAGGTGTTCACCATGAGATGAGTGACAATGGCCATCTTGCTCATCATTTTAACAACACATTCCTTCTTCTAAAATTGAGCACTTGCAGCTCCCAGCCCTCACCTCGGTTCAGAGTCAAAACTGTAGGTCCTTTCATTCCGTAGCCACCTAACAGGTCTGTTGTTACTTGCTGGAGTGTTAGAAAACATTCTTGAACGCTATTGAAACTTTCTGGTTCAGCATGAAGAATTGCTAGCTAGTAACATGCGAGGATGGAAGAGTCACTTTTTATGTGAATATGAAAACTGTCACATTTTCACTTCATCGCTTTTCTCTAAATTACCAACTTATTTATTAGCACATTAAAGCCCGAGTGTTTCTTTAGTTGAAGGGCCAAGAAACCGAGGGTTTTTACGTCCACTTTGAGTTATTATTTACAGTACATCAATCAAATCTGCCAAAAAGTATTGGGACAATCTAAAAGTATGGCATTCAAGGATTTCTCAACAAGTAAGAAAATAGTCATAACTTGTGTATTAATATTTTATTTTAAATTTACAACAATTATCAAATATGAGTTTGAAAAAATCTGTATAAAGCTGCTTACACTCCATTTATTGAAAGTTTGAAAAAAACTGTGTAAAGCTACTTACACTCCTTTTATTGAAAGTTTGAGAAACTCTTCCTCAGAATCAGAATTTTCCACAGCTTCATTTGTATCCTGATTTTCAGCTTCAGTTCACAGAAATCGAGGAAATTGCAGCATTTTAACATTTTAGAGCACAAACGTAACAGACAGGGAAAATGGCGCAACTAACTCTCCTAATAGTTGACTGAAGCAAGGACAGATGGCAGCACTAAACAATAACTGCTGCATAGCTCAAGAGCTAGTTAAGGTGTGGAAGTGCATTAGAAATACCCGCCCGAGATATGTTAACGGAATTATTACTGATCTAGTGAATCATTTTTATTGTTAATAGCATTTTCCTGTTGCTCTCATCAGCGAGATTGTGTTGCAAAGAAGTGCTCTTTTGTGCAGAGAAAAGAACATCATCAGATGGAGAATGACAAATGTGTGCTATTTATGTAACTCTAACCTGACAAATAAAACAATATTTTTTTCAAT
Source organism: Hymenopus coronatus (assembly GCA_030762935.1). Classification (NCBI taxonomy): domain Eukaryota; kingdom Metazoa; phylum Arthropoda; class Insecta; order Mantodea; family Hymenopodidae; genus Hymenopus; species Hymenopus coronatus. The sequence goes on along the minus strand of CM060897.1, from coordinate 2,088,092 downwards.
TTGTGTATGTTTGTGTTTTATCGTTGTTTGACCTTGTAAGTGATATCAGACAATGAATGAAAACATGCTCAAATGTGCCCAGGTGAAGGACAAAATATCACTTCTGGGCTCTTGTAGCTTCTCGTCCACATTACTGCCATTATACAGGCTGAGGGATCATACACCCGATATTGTTGTGTTTCAGTTTTACAACATAATAGTTTATATACACATACTTTTTTATTTAACATGAGTGTTAGTAGAATTATGTTTCAGTGTGCATAGGTAGGCCCATAACTACAAATGCCAAAGTTATATTATTGCAATATAAAATAGAGTGGCAAGCAGAGCGAGATTTGAACCTGGGAACTTATGAGTGGAAGCAATGCCTTTTGGCCACATAACATATTGGTCCAAGAGGTGTTTTCAGTGCCCGATAGTTAAGCTCTGCACTGATACAGTTTGCTTGTGTGTAGTGAACAAGGCTTTTACGACGCTCTTTGATCGACACATGTTTAGTGGTTACGGATGCTCAAGCAAACAGGGCTGCGGAGAAGAACGTATAGAGCTTTAGAACTGGCATGATTACAGAGAGGGTATGTAAAAGGAATGGGCAATGTTACCAATAAACATGGACAAATTTAATTGATATTGGAAACTTTTATTGTAGAGTAAGACTAAAATGGTTGATGAAAATTTGTAACCAGAACACGGAAAACATTTAAACTATATTAGGTAGTACACTGTCTCTAATCAGATTTATGATATAATGTTTTGAGTTTCTTTGGCTGCAGCATCGCAGTTTAGCAATGATAACTAATTTGTAAAACCTATGCAAATATTATTATATTACATCCAAATACAAGACTTGTATCCAAAATATTAATGCTGAGAAGTGGGGATTGTGTTGCATTCGCGATGTATGCAGCAATGGAAAAGTCTGGGGAAAATGGTATTATATATTACTGCCTTGCAGCACAGTTTGTGTGTTTTATTATTAAAGGGTCTATGTTGTGTTGATAGAAAATAGGATCGATAATCTTCGTTATAGCCACCACTCTACCATCCGTAATATCTACACTACTATGGCATCATCTCAAAACATCAATTTATGTGCAAATTTAAATTAGGTCAAATGTTTTACGATATATTAGGTATGTTGTGTTAATTGTAGGTATATTTGTCGCCACAGCTAAGCTGGTCAACATAAACATTTGCATTCTCCGCTCATAATGTTGGCAGTGAACTCATTCATCATGTCGACTGAAGGTTGGGCAGCACAGTAGAGAGTTTCTATCTTGTTTAAGTGTACAGAGGAGATCTCACAATACTAATCTTGGCCTGTTAGGAGTCTAAAAGTTGCTATACAGCATTTTCTTGGTACTGTAGTGATTATAGTCGTGATATTACATACATTTTCCTTTGGTTTGTGATACAAAATCTTCTTTATTTTGTTATATGTCAACCTTTTGCAACTGTTTAAAATTAGGCACGGTGGTTACATCAACTAAATAAAGAAAATGAAATGATCCCCTAGGCCTTGAATACCCTAATACCATCATTGGGGTCGAAGAAAACAAGAGTTGAGTGAAGATAGGAAAGGTAAAACAGGGGATCTGATATCAGAGCAGCCCTTCCCTTTAGTTCATCAAGTCATCAAGATCATAGAATCAACTAAAGGCTCTCCTTTCTGTTATAACAAACTGATATGTCATTACTAACAGCTGCACAGTCGGTTCCTTTAAGTCCCCAGTTGATTATTAAAGGCTCTCCTTTCTGTTATAACAAACTGATATGTCATAACTAACAGCTGCACAGTCGGTCCCTTTAAGTCTCCAGTTGGTTATTAAAGGGTCTCCTTTCTGTTATAACAAACTGATATGTCATTACTAACAGCTGCACAGTTGGTCCCTTTAAGTCTGAGGTTAATTATTAAAGGCTCTCCTTTCTGTTATAACAAACTGATATGTGATTACTAACAGCTGCACAGTCGGTCCCTTTAAGTCTCCAGTTCATTATTAAAGGGTCTCCTTTCTGTTATAACAAACTGATATGTCATTACTAACAGCTGCACAGTTGGTCCCTTTAATTCTGAAGTTAATTATTAAAGACTCTCCTTTCTGTTATAACAAACTGATATGCTATTACTAACAGCTGCACAGTCGGTCCCTTTAAGTCTCCAGTTGATTATTAAAGGCTCTCCTTTCTGTTATAACAAACTGATATGTGATTACTAACAGCTGCACAATCAGTCCCTTTAAGTCTCCAGTTGATTATTGAAGGGTCTCCTTTCTGTTATAACAAACTGATATGTCATTACTAACAGCTGCACAGTTGGTCCCTTTAATTCTGAAGTTAATTATTAAAGACTCTCCTTTCTGTTATAACAAACTGATATGCTATTACTAACAGCTGCACAGTCGGTCCCTTTAAGTCTCCAGTTGATTATTAAAGGCTCTCCTTTCTGTTATAACATACTGATATGTCATAACTAACAGCTGCACAGTCAGTCCCTTTAAGTCTCCAGCTGATTATTAAAGGCTCTCCTTTCTGTTATAACAAACTGATATGTCATAACTAACAACTGCACTGTCGGTCCCTTTAAGTCTCCAGTTGATTATTAAAGGCTCTCCTTTCTGTTATAACAGACTGATATGTCATTACTAACAGCTGCACAGTCGGTCCCTTTAAGTCTTCAGTTGATTATTAAAGGCTCTCCTTTCTGTTATAACAAACTGATATGTGATTACTAACAGCTGCACAGTCGGTCCCTTTAAGTCTCCAGTTGATTATTAAAGGCTCTCCTTTCTGTTATAACAAACTGATATGTCATAACTAACAGCTGCACAGTCAGTCCCTTTAAGTCTCCAGCTGATTATTAAAGGCTCTACTTTCTGTTATAATAAACAGATATGTGATTACAAACAGCTGCACAGTCAGTCCCTTTAAGTCTCCAGTTGATTATTAAAGGCTCTCCTTTCTGTTATAACAAACTGATGTGATTATTAACAGCTGCACAGTCGGTCCCTTTAAGTCTCCTGTTGATTATTAAAGGCTGTCCTTTCTGTTATAACAAACGGATATGTGATTACTAACAGCTGCACAGTTGGTCCCTTTAAGTCTCCAGTTGATTATTAAAGGCTGTCCTTTCTGTTATAACAAACTGATATGTCATTACTAACAGCTGCACAGTCGGTCCCTTTAAGTCTCCAGTTGATTATTAAAGGCTCTCGTTTCTGTTATAACAAACTGATATGTCATAACTAACAGCTGCATAGTCAGTCCCTTTAATTCTCCAGCTGATTATTAAAGGCTCTCCTTTCTATTATAACAAACTGATATGTCATAACTAACAGCTGCACAGTTGGTCCCTTTAAGTGTCCAGCTGATAATTAAAGGCCCTCCTTTCTGTTATAATAAACTGATATGTCATTACTAACACCTGCACAGTCGGTTCCTTTAAGTCTCCAGTTGATTATTAAAGGCTCTCCTTTCTGTTATAACAAACTGATATGTGATTACTAACAGCTGCACAGTCAGTCCCTTTAAGTCTCCAGCTGATTATTAAAGGCTCTCCTTTCTGTTATAACAAACTGATATGTGATTACTAACAGCTGCACAGTCAGTCCCTTTAAGTCTCCAGCTGATTATTAAAGGCTCTACTTTCTGTTATAACAAACTGATATGTCATTACTAACAGCTGCATAGTTGATCCCTTTAAGTCTTCAGTTGATTATTAACGCAATTAAAGGGTCTCCTTTCTGTTATAACAAAATGATATGGCATTACTAAATGCTGCACAGTTGGTCCCTTTAAGTCTCCAGTTAGTTATTAAAGGCTCTCCTTTCTGTTATAACAAACTGATATGTCATAACTAACAGCTGCACTGTCGGTCCCTTTAAGTCTCCAGTTGATTATTAAAGGCTCTCCTTTCTGTTATAACAAACTGATATGTCATAACTAACAGCTGCACTGTCGGTCCCTTTAAGTCTCCAGTTGATTATTAAAGGCTCTCCTTTCTGTTATAACAAACTGATATGTCATAACCAACAGCTGCACTGTCAGTCCCTTTAAGTCTCCAGTTGTTTATTAAAGGCTCTCCTTTCTGTTATAACAAACTGATATGGCATTACTAACAGCTGAACAGTCGGTCCCTTTAAGTCTCCAGTTGATTATTAAAGGCTCTCCTTTCTGTTATAACAAACTGATATGTGATTACTAACAGCTGCACAGTCAGTCCCTTTAAGTCTCCAGTTGATTAATAAAGGATCTCCTTTCTGTTATAACAAACTGATATGTCATAACTAACAGCTACACAGTCGGTCCCTTTAAGTCTCCAGTTGATTATTAAAGGCTCTCCTTTCTGTTATAACAAACTGATATGTCATAACCAACAGCTGCACTGTCAGTCCCTTTAAGTCTCCAGTTGATTATTAAAGGCTCTCCTTTCTGTTATAACAAAGTGATAGGTCATTACTAACAGCTGCACAGTCGGTCCCTTTAAGTCTTCAGTTGATTATTAAAGGCTCTCCTTTCTGTTATAACAAACTGATATGTGATTACTAACAGCTGCACAGTCGGTCCCTTTAAGTCTCCAGTTGATTATTAAAGGCTCTCCTTTCTGTTATAACAAACTGATATGTCATAACTAACAGCTGCACAGTCAGTCCCTTTAAGTCTCCAGCTGATTATTAAAGGCTCTACTTTCTGTTATAATAAACAGATATGTGATTACAAACAGCTGCACAGTCAGTCCCTTTAAGTCTCCAGTTGATTATTAAAGGCTCTCCTTTCTGTTATAACAAACTGATGTGATTATTAACAGCTGCACAGTCGGTCCCTTTAAGTCTCCTGTTGATTATTAAAGGCTGTCCTTTCTGTTATAACAAACGGATATGTGATTACTAACAGCTGCACAGTTGGTCCCTTTAAGTCTCCAGTTGATTATTAAAGGCTGTCCTTTCTGTTATAACAAACTGATATGTCATTACTAACAGCTGCACAGTCGGTCCCTTTAAGTCTCCAGTTGATTATTAAAGGCTCTCGTTTCTGTTATAACAAACTGATATGTCATAACTAACAGCTGCATAGTCAGTCCCTTTAATTCTCCAGCTGATTATTAAAGGCTCTCCTTTCTATTATAACAAACTGATATGTCATAACTAACAGCTGCACAGTTGGTCCCTTTAAGTGTCCAGCTGATAATTAAAGGCCCTCCTTTCTGTTATAATAAACTGATATGTCATTACTAACACCTGCACAGTCGGTTCCTTTAAGTCTCCAGTTGATTATTAAAGGCTCTCCTTTCTGTTATAACAAACTGATATGTGATTACTAACAGCTGCACAGTCAGTCCCTTTAAGTCTCCAGCTGATTATTAAAGGCTCTCTTTTCTGTTATAACAAACTGATATGTGATTACTAACAGCTGCACAGTCAGTCCCTTTAAGTCTCCAGCTGATTATTAAAGGCTCTACTTTCTGTTATAACAAACTGATATGTCATTACTAACAGCTGCATAGTTGATCCCTTTAAGTCTTCAGTTGATTATTAACGCAATTAAAGGGTCTCCTTTCTGTTATAACAAAATGATATGGCATTACTAAAAGCTGCACAGTTGGTCCCTTTAAGTCTCCAGTTAGTTATTAAAGGCTCTCCTTTCTGTTATAACAAACTGATATGTCATAACTAACAGCTGCACTGTCGGTCCCTTTAAGTCTCCAGTTGATTATTAAAGGCTCTCCTTTCTGTTATAACAAACTGATATGTCATAACTAACAGCTGCACTGTCGGTCCCTTTAAGTCTCCAGTTGATTATTAAAGGCTCTCCTTTCTGTTATAACAAACTGATATGTCATAACCAACAGCTGCACTGTCAGTCCCTTTAAGTCTCCAGTTGTTTATTAAAGGCTCTCCTTTCTGTTATAACAAACTGATATGGCATTACTAACAGCTGAACAGTCGGTCCCTTTAAGTCTCCAGTTGATTATTAAAGGCTCTCCTTTCTGTTATAACAAACTGATATGTGATTACTAACAGCTGCACAGTCAGTCCCTTTAAGTCTCCAGTTGATTAATAAAGGATCTCCTTTCTGTTATAACAAACTGATATGTCATAACTAACAGCTACACAGTCGGTCCCTTTAAGTCTCCAGTTGATTATTAAAGGCTCTCCTTTCTGTTATAACAAACTGATATGTCATAACCAACAGCTGCACTGTCAGTCCCTTTAAGTCTCCAGTTGATTATTAAAGGCTCTCCTTTCTGTTATAACAAACTGATATGTCATAACCAACAGCTGCACTGTCAGTCCCTTTAAGTCTCCAGTTGTTTATTAAAGGCTCTCCTTTCTGTTATAACAAACTGATATGGCATTACTAACAGCTGAACAGTCGGTCCCTTTAAGTCTCCAGTTGATTATTAAAGGCTCTCCTTTCTGTTATAACAAACTGATATGTGATTACTAACAGCTGCACAGTCAGTCCCTTTAAGTCTCCAGTTGATTAATAAAGGATCTCCTTTCTGTTATAACAAACTGATATGTCATAACTAACAGCTACACAGTCGGTCCCTTTAAGTCTCCAGTTGATTATTAAAGGCTCTCCTTTCTGTTATAACAAACTGATATGTCATAACCAACAGCTGCACTGTCAGTCCCTTTAAGTCTCCAGTTGATTATTAAAGGCTCTCCTTTCTGTTATAACAAAGTGATAGGTCATTACTAACAGCTGCACAGTCGGTCCCTTTAAGTCTCCAGTTGATTATTAAAGGCTCTCCTTTCTGTTATAACAAACTGATGTGATTATTAACAGCTGCTGAGTCGGTCCCTTTAAGTCTCCTGTTGATTATTAAAGGCTGTCCTTTCTGTTATAACAAACTGATATGTCATTACTAATAGCTGCACAGTCGGTCCCTTTAAGACTCCAGTTGATTATTAAAGGCTCTCCTTTCTGTTATAACAAACTGATATGTCATAACTAACAGCTGCACAGTCAGTCCCTTTAAGTCTCCAGCTGATTATTAAAGGCTCTCCTTTCTGTTATAACAAACTGATATGTCATAACTAACAGATTAACAGCTGCACAGTCAGTCCCTTTAATTCTCCAGCTGATTATTAATGGCTCTCCTTTCTATTATAACAAACTGGTATGTCATAACTAACAGCCTGCACAGTCAGTCCCTTTAAGTCTCCAGCTGATAATTAAAGGCCCTCCTTTCTGTTATAATAAACTGATATGTCATATCTAACAGCTGCACAGTCAGTCCCTTTAAGTCTCCAGCTGATTATTAAAGGCTCTCCTTTCTGTTATAACAAACTGATATGTGATTACTAACAGCTGCACAGTCAGTCCCTTTAAGTCTCCAGTTTATTATTAAAGGCTCTCCTTTCTGTGATAACAAACTGATATGTCATAACAGCTGCACAGTCAGTCCCTTTAAGTCTCCAGCTGATTATTAATGGCTCTCCTTTCTGTTTAACAAACTGATATGTCATAACTAACAGCTGCACAGTTGGTCCCTTTAAGTCTCCAGTTGATTATTAAAGGCTCTCCTTTCTCTTATAACAAACTGATATGTCATAACTAACAGCTGCACAGTTGGTCCCTTTAAGTCTCCAGTTGATTATTAAAGGCTCTGCTTTCTGTTATAACAAACTGATATGTGATTACTAACAGCTGCACAGTCAGTCCCTTTAAGTCTCCAGTTGATTAATAAAGGATCTCCTTTCTGTTATAACAAACTGATATGTCATAACTAACAGCTACACAGTCGGTCCCTTTAAGTCTCCAGTTGATTATTAAAGGCTCTCCTTTCTGTTATAACAAACTGATATGTCATAACCAACAGCTGCACTGTCAGTCCCTTTAAGTCTCCAGTTGATTATTAAAGGCTCTCCTTTCTGTTATAACAAAGTGATAGGTCATTACTAACAGCTGCACAGTCGGTCCCTTTAAGTCTTCAGTTGATTATTAAAGGCTCTCCTTTCTGTTATAACAAACTGATATGTGATTACTAACAGCTGCACAGTCGGTCCCTTTAAGTCTCCAGTTGATTATTAAAGGCTCTCCTTTCTGTTATAACAAACTGATATGTCATAACTAACAGCTGCACAGTCAGTCCCTTTAAGTCTCCAGCTGATTATTAAAGGCTCTACTTTCTGTTATAATAAACAGATATGTGATTACAAACAGCTGCACAGTCAGTCCCTTTAAGTCTCCAGTTGATTATTAAAGGCTCTCCTTTCTGTTATAACAAACTGATGTGATTATTAACAGCTGCACAGTCGGTCCCTTTAAGTCTCCTGTTGATTATTAAAGGCTGTCCTTTCTGTTATAACAAACGGATATGTGATTACTAACAGCTGCACAGTTGGTCCCTTTAAGTCTCCAGTTGATTATTAAAGGCTGTCCTTTCTGTTATAACAAACTGATATGTCATTACTAACAGCTGCACAGTCGGTCCCTTTAAGTCTCCAGTTGATTATTAAAGGCTCTCGTTTCTGTTATAACAAACTGATATGTCATAACTAACAGCTGCATAGTCAGTCCCTTTAATTCTCCAGCTGATTATTAAAGGCTCTCCTTTCTATTATAACAAACTGATATGTCATAACTAACAGCTGCACAGTTGGTCCCTTTAAGTGTCCAGCTGATAATTAAAGGCCCTCCTTTCTGTTATAATAAACTGATATGTCATTACTAACACCTGCACAGTCGGTTCCTTTAAGTCTCCAGTTGATTATTAAAGGCTCTCCTTTCTGTTATAACAAACTGATATGTGATTACTAACAGCTGCACAGTCAGTCCCTTTAAGTCTCCAGCTGATTATTAAAGGCTCTCTTTTCTGTTATAACAAACTGATATGTGATTACTAACAGCTGCACAGTCAGTCCCTTTAAGTCTCCAGCTGATTATTAAAGGCTCTACTTTCTGTTATAACAAACTGATATGTCATTACTAACAGCTGCATAGTTGATCCCTTTAAGTCTTCAGTTGATTATTAACGCAATTAAAGGGTCTCCTTTCTGTTATAACAAAATGATATGGCATTACTAAAAGCTGCACAGTTGGTCCCTTTAAGTCTCCAGTTAGTTATTAAAGGCTCTCCTTTCTGTTATAACAAACTGATATGTCATAACTAACAGCTGCACTGTCGGTCCCTTTAAGTCTCCAGTTGATTATTAAAGGCTCTCCTTTCTGTTATAACAAACTGATATGTCATAACTAACAGCTGCACTGTCGGTCCCTTTAAGTCTCCAGTTGATTATTAAAGGCTCTCCTTTCTGTTATAACAAACTGATATGTCATAACCAACAGCTGCACTGTCAGTCCCTTTAAGTCTCCAGTTGTTTATTAAAGGCTCTCCTTTCTGTTATAACAAACTGATATGGCATTACTAACAGCTGAACAGTCGGTCCCTTTAAGTCTCCAGTTGATTATTAAAGGCTCTCCTTTCTGTTATAACAAACTGATATGTGATTACTAACAGCTGCACAGTCAGTCCCTTTAAGTCTCCAGTTGATTAATAAAGGATCTCCTTTCTGTTATAACAAACTGATATGTCATAACTAACAGCTACACAGTCGGTCCCTTTAAGTCTCCAGTTGATTATTAAAGGCTCTCCTTTCTGTTATAACAAACTGATATGTCATAACCAACAGCTGCACTGTCAGTCCCTTTAAGTCTCCAGTTGATTATTAAAGGCTCTCCTTTCTGTTATAACAAAGTGATAGGTCATTACTAACAGCTGCACAGTCGGTCCCTTTAAGTCTCCAGTTGATTATTAAAGGCTCTCCTTTCTGTTATAACAAACTGATGTGATTATTAACAGCTGCTGAGTCGGTCCCTTTAAGTCTCCTGTTGATTATTAAAGGCTGTCCTTTCTGTTATAACAAACTGATATGTCATTACTAATAGCTGCACAGTCGGTCCCTTTAAGACTCCAGTTGATTATTAAAGGCTCTCCTTTCTGTTATAACAAACTGATATGTCATAACTAACAGCTGCACAGTCAGTCCCTTTAAGTCTCCAGCTGATTATTAAAGGCTCTCCTTTCTGTTATAACAAACTGATATGTCATAACTAACAGATTAACAGCTGCACAGTCAGTCCCTTTAATTCTCCAGCTGATTATTAATGGCTCTCCTTTCTATTATAACAAACTGGTATGTCATAACTAACAGCCTGCACAGTCAGTCCCTTTAAGTCTCCAGCTGATAATTAAAGGCCCTCCTTTCTGTTATAATAAACTGATATGTCATATCTAACAGCTGCACAGTCAGTCCCTTTAAGTCTCCAGCTGATTATTAAAGGCTCTCCTTTCTGTTATAACAAACTGATATGTGATTACTAACAGCTGCACAGTCAGTCCCTTTAAGTCTCCAGTTTATTATTAAAGGCTCTCCTTTCTGTGATAACAAACTGATATGTCATAACAGCTGCACAGTCAGTCCCTTTAAGTCTCCAGCTGATTATTAATGGCTCTCCTTTCTGTTATAACAAACTGATATGTCATAACTAACAGCTGCACAGTTGGTCCCTTTAAGTCTCCAGTTGATTATTAAAGGCTCTCCTTTCTCTTATAACAAACTGATATGTCATAACTAACAGCTGCACAGTTGGTCCCTTTAAGTCTCCAGTTGATTATTAAAGGCTCTGCTTTCTGTTATAACAAACTGATATGTCATAACTAACAGCTGCACTGTCGGTCCCTTTAAGTCTTCAGTTGATTATTAAAGGCTCTCCTTTCTGTTATAACAAACTGATATGCTATTACTAACAGCTGCACAGTCGGTCCCTTTAAGTCTCCAGTTGATTATTAAAGGCTCTCCTTTCTGTTATAACAAACTGATATGTGATTATTAACAGCTGCACAATCAGTCCCTTTAAGTCTCCAGTTGATTATTGAAGGCTCTCCTCTCTGTTATAACAAACTGATATGTCATAACTAACAGCTGCACAGTTGGTCCCTTTAAGTCTCCAGTTGATTATAAAAGGCTCTCCTTTCTGTTATAACAAACTGATATGTCATAACTAACAGCTGCACTGTCGGTCCCTTTAAGTCTTCAGTTGATTATTAAAGGCTCTCCTTTCTGTTATAACAAACTGATATGCTATTACTAACATCTGCACAGTCGGTCCCTTTAAGTCTCCAGTTGATTATTGAAGGCTCTCCTTTCTGTTATAACAAACTGATATGTCATAACTAACAGCTGCACTGTCGGTTCCTTTAAGTCTCCAGTTGATTATTAAAGGCTCTCCTTTCTGTTATAAGCAACTGATATGTTATAACTAACAGCTGCACTGTCGGTCCCTTTAAGTCTCCAGTTGATTATTAATGGCTCTCCTTTCTGTTATAACAGACTGATATGTCATTACTAACAGCTGCACCGTCGGTCCTTTTAAGTCTTCAGTTGATTATTAAAGGCTCTCCTTTCTGTTATAACAAACTGATATGTGATTACTAACAGCTGCACAGTCGGTCCCTTTAAGTCTCCAGTTGATTATTAAAGGCTCTCCTTTCTGCTATAACAAACTGATATGTCATAACTAACAGCTGCACAGTCAGTCCCTTTAAGTCTCCAGCTGATTATTAAAGGCTCTCCTTTCTGTTATAACAAACTGATATGTGATTACTAACAGCTGCACCGTCAGTCCGTTTAAGTCTCCAGTCGATTATTAAAGGCTCTCCTTTCTGTTATAACAAACTGATATGTCATAACTAACAGCTGCACAGTTGGTCCCTTTAAGTCTCCAGTTGATTATTAAAGGCTCTCCTTTCTGTTATATCAAACTGATATGTCATAACTAACAGCTGCACTGTCGGTCCCTTTAAGTCTTCAGTTGATTATTAAAGGCTGTCCTTTCTGTTATAACAAACTGATATGCTATTACTAACATCTGCACAGTCGGTCCCTTTAAGTCTCCAGTTGATTATTGAAGGCTCTCCTTTCTGTTATAACAAACTTATATGTCATAACTAACAGCAGCACAGTTGGTCCCTTTAAGTCTCCAGCTGATTACTAAAGGCTCTCCTTCCTGTTATAACAAACTGGTATGCCATTACTAACAGCTGCATTGTTGATCCCTTTCAGTCTTCAGTTGATTATTAAAGCAATTAAAGGGTCTCCTATCTGTTATAACAAACTGATATGTGATTACTAACAGCTGCACAGTTGGTTCCTTTTAAGTCTCCAGTTGACTATTAAAGGCTCTCGTTTCTGTTATAACAAACTGATATGTCATAACTAACAGCTGCACTGTCGGTTCCTTTAAGTCTCCAGTTGATTATTAAAGGCTCTCCTTTCTGTTATAACCAACTGATATGTTATAACTAACAGCTGAACTGTCGGTCCCTTTAAGTCTCCAGTTGATTATTAAAGGCACTCCTTTCTGTTATAACAAACTGATATAACATTACTAACAGCTGCACAGTCGGTCCCTTTAAGTCTCCAGTTGATTATTAAAGGGTCTCCTTTCTGTTATAACAAACTGATATGTGATTACTAACAGCTGCACAGTCAGTCCCTTTAAGTCTCCAGTTGATTAATAAAGGATCTCCTTTCTGTTATAACAAACTGATATGTCATCACTAACAGCTACACAGTCGGTCCCTTTAAGTCTCCAGTTGATTATTAATGGCTCTCCTTTCTGTTATAACAAACTGATATGTCATAACCAACAGCTGCACTGTCAGTCGCTTTAAGTCTCCAGTTGATTATTAAAGGCTCTCCTTTCTGTTATAACAAAGTGATAAGTCATTACTAACAGCTGCACAGTCAGTCCCTTTAACCCTCCAGTTGATTATTAAAGGCTCTCCTTTCTGTTATAACAAACTGATGTGATTATTAACAGTTGCACAATCAGTCCCTTTAAGTCTCCAGTTGATTATTAAAGGCTCTCCTTTCTGTTATAACAAACTGATATGTCATAACTAACAGCTGCACAGTCAGTCCCTTTAAGTCTCCAGCTGATTATTAAAGGCTCTCCTTTCTGTTATAACAAACTGATATGTCATATTTAACAGCTGCACAGTCGGTCCCTTTAAGTCTTCAGTTGATTATTAAAGGCTCTCCTTTCTGTTATAACAAACTGATATTCTATTACTAACAGCTACACAGTCGGTCCCTTTATGTCTCCAGTTGATTATTAAAGGCTCTCCTTTTTGTTATAACAAACTAATATGTCATAACTAACAGCTGCACAGTCGGTCCCTTTAAGTCTCCAGTTGATTATTAAAGGGTCTCCTTTCTGTTATAACAAACTGATATGTCATTACTAACAGCTGCACAGTTGTTCCCTTTAAGTCTGAGGTTAATTATTAAAGGCTCTCCTTTCTGTTATAACAAACTGATATGTCATTACTAACAGCTGTACAGTCGGTCCCTTTAATTCTGAAGTTAATATTAAAGACTCTCCTTTCTGTTATAACAAACTGATATGTCATTACTAACAGCTGTACAGTCGGTCCCTATAAGTCTCCAGTTGATTATTAAAGGCTCTCCTTTCTGTTATAACAAACTGATATGTGATTACTAACAGCTGCACAGTTGGTCCCTTTAAGTCTCCTGTTGATTATTAAAGGCTGTCCTTTCTGTTATAACAAACTGATATGTCATTACTAATAGCTGCACAGTCGGTCCCTTTAAGACTCCAGTTGATTATTAAAGGCTCTCCTTTCTGTTATAACTAACTGATATGTCATAACTAACAGCTGCACAGTCAGTCCCTTTAAGTCTCCAGCTGATTATTAAAGGCTCTCCTTTCTGATATAACAAACTGATATGTCATAACTAACAGCTGCACAGTCAGTCCCTTTAATTCTCCAGCTGATTATTAATGGCTCTCCTTTCTATTATAACAAACTGGTATGTCATAAATAACAGCTGCACAGTCAGTCCCTTTAAGTCTCCAGCTGATAATTAAAGGCCCTCCTTTCTGTTATAATAAACTGATATGTCATATCTAACAGCTGCACAGTCAGTCCCTTTAAGTCTCCAGTTTATTATTAAAGGCTCTCCTTTCTGTGATAACAAACTGATATGTCATAACAGCTGCACAGTCAGTCCCTTTAAGTCTCCAGCTGATTATTAAAGGCTCTCCTTTCTGTTATAACAAACTGATATATCATTACTAACAGCTGCATAGTTGATCCCTTTAAGTCTTCAGTTGATTATTAAAGCAATTTCTGTTATAACAAACTGATATGTCATAACTAACAGCTGCACTGTCGGTCCCTTTAAGTCTCCAGTTGATTATTAAAGGCTCTCCTTTCTGTTATAACAAACTGATATGTCATAAATAACATCTGCACTGTCGGTCCCTTTTAGTCTTCAGTTGATTATTAAAGGCTCTCCTTTCTGTTATAACAAACTGACATGCTATTACTAACAGCTGCACAGTCGGTCCCTTTAAATCTCCAGTTGATTATTAAAGGCTCTCCTTTCTGTTATAACAAACTGATATGTGATTACTAACAGCTGCACAATCAGTCCCTTTAAGTCTCCAGTTGATTATTGAAGGCTCTCCTTTCTGTTATAACAAACTGATATGTCATAACTAACAGCAGCACAATGGCCCTTTAAGTCTCCAGCTGATTACTAAAGGCTCTCCTTCCTGTTATAACAAACTGGTATGTCATTACTAACAGCTGCATAGTTGATCCCTTTCAGTCTTCAGTTGATTATTAAAGCAATTAAAGGGTCTCCTATCTGTTATAACAAACTGATATGTCATTACTAACAGCTGCACAGTTGGTTCCTTTTAAGTCTCCAGTTGACTATTAAAGGCTCTCGTTTCTGTTATAACAAACTGATATGTCATAACTAACAGCTGCACTGTCGGTTCCTTTAAGTCTCCAGTTGATTATTAAAGGCTCTCCTTTCTGTTATAACCAACTGATATGTTATAACTAACAGCTGCACTGTCGGTCCCTTTAAGTCTCCAGTTGATTATTAATGGCTCTCCTTTCTGTTATAACAGACTGATATGTCATTACTAACAGCTGCACAGTCGGTCCTTTTAAGTCTTCAGTTGATTATTAAAGGCTCTCCTTTCTGTTATAACAAACTGATATGTGATTACTAACAGCTGCACAGTCGGTCCCTTTAAGTCTCCAGTTGATTATTAAAGGCTCTCCTTTCTGCTATAACAAACTGATATGTCATAACTAACAGCTGCACAGTCAGTCCCTTTAAGTCTCCAGCTGATTATTAAAGGCTCTCCTTTCTGTTATAACAAACTGATATGTGATTACTAACAGCTGCACAGTCGGTCCCTTTAAGTCTCCAGTTGATTATTAAAGGCTCTCCTTTCTGCTATAACAAACTGATATGTCATAACTAACAGCTGCACAGTCAGTCCCTTTAAGTCTCCAGTTGATTATTAAAGGCTCTCCTTTCTGTTATAACAAACTGATATGTCATAACTAACAGCTGCACTGTCGGTCCCTTTAAGTCTTCAGTTGATTATTAAAGGCTCTCCTTTCTGTTATAACAAACTGATATGCTATTACTAACATCTGCACAGTCGGTCCCTTTAAGTCTCCAGTTGATTATTGAAGGCTCTCCTTTCTGTTATAACAAACTGATATGTCATTACTAACAGCTGCATAGTTGATCCCTTTAAGTCTTCAGTTGATTATTAAAGCAATTTCTGTTATAACAAACTGATATGTCATAACTAACAGCTGCACTGTCGGTCCCTTTAAGTCTCCAGCTGATTACTAAAGGCTCTCCTTCCTGTTATAACAAACTGGTATGTCATTACTAACAGCTGCATTGTTGATCCCTTTCAGTCTTCAGTTGATTATTAAAGCAATTAAAGGGTCTCCTATCTGTTATAACAAACTGATATGTCATTACTAACAGCTGCACAGTTGGTTCCTTTTAAGTCTCCAGTTGACTATTAAAGGCTCTCGTTTCTGTTATAACAAACTGATATGTCATAACTAACAGCTGCACTGTCGGTTCCTTTAAGTCTCCAGTTGATTATTAAAGGCTCTCCTTTCTGTTATAACAGACTGATATGTCATTACTAACAGCTGCACAGTCGGTCCCTTTAAGTCTTCAGTTGATTATTAAAGGCTCTCCTTTCTGTTATAACAAACTGATATGTCATAACTAACAGCTGCACTGTCGGTCCCTTTAAGTCTCCAGTTGATTATTAAAGGCTCTCCTTTCTGTTATAACAGACTGATATGTCATTACTAACAGCTGCACAGTTGGTTCCTTTTAAGTCTCCAGTTGACTATTAAAGGCTCTCGTTTCTGTTATAACAAACTGATATGTCATAACTAACAGCTGCACTGTCGGTTCCTTTAAGTCTCCAGCTGATTATTAAAGGCTCTCCTTTCTGTTATAACAAACTGATTTGTGATTACTAACAGCTGCACAGTCAGTCCCTTTAAGTCTCCAGTTGATTATTAAAGGCTCTCTTTTCTGTTATAACAAACTGATATGTCATAACTAACAGCTGCACAGTTGGTCCCTTTAAGTCTTCAGTTGATTATTATAGCAATTAAAGTGTCTCCTTTCTGTTATAACAAACTGATATGTCATTACTAACAGCTGCACAGTTGGTTCCTTTAAGTCTCCAGTTGACTATTAAAGGCTCTCCTTTCTGTTATAACAAACTGATATGTCATAACTAACAGCTGCACTGTCGGTCCCTTTAAGTCTCCAGTTGATTATTAAAGCAATTAAAGGGTCTCCTTTCTGTTATAACAAACTGATATGTCATAACTAACAGCTGCACTGCCGGTTCCTTTAAGTCTCCAGTTGATTATGAAAGGCTCTCCTTTCTGTTATAACAAACTGATATGTCATTACTAAATGCTGCACAGTTGGTCCCTTTAAGTCTCCTGTTAATTATTAAAGGCTCTCCTTTCTGTTATAACAAACTGATATGTCATTACTAACAGCTGCACTATCAGTTCTTTTAAGTCTCCAGTTGATTATTAAAGGCTCTCCTTTCTGTTATAACAAACTGATATGTCATAATTAACAGCTGCACTGTCGGTCCCTTTAAGTCTCCAGTTGATTATTAAAGGCTCTCCTTTGTGTTATTACAAACTGATATGTGATTACTAAAAGCTGCACTGTTAGTTCTTTTAAGTCTCCAGTTGATTATTAAAGGCTCTCCTTTCTGTTATAACAAACTGATATGTCATAACTAGGGACACTCAAATTTCTTCAATAAAATGTTGCTAAATTCTTGAGTAATAAGAGAGAAAATTCTTGAGTGAGAAGGTAAAATTCTTGAGTGAGAAGGTAAAATTCTTGAGTTAGAAAGGAAAATTCTTGGATACGGTAATTCTTGGATATTAACTTACTCACCTACAAAAATAGAAATAAATGCATAATTAATTTATACAATCTAAAATATAAAAACGCTAATAGCAAGCATAATTTACACACACTCTTATGGTTTACTTTCATAATTATAAGCTGATAGCATCTCCAAGTTTGTGATTGTGAGATTTGTTCTGAGGTCCGTCAACACACACGAAAAGTTGGAAAAAAACCTTTCACAGTTCACGTTTGAGACAGGAACCCACGGTGCCCTTAAGGCACCATGAACAAAAAGTTGATGATCATCACGCATTGCATGAAGAGCATCTTCTACTGATATATTTACATTGCTCTTCAGAATATCCTGAAGATCCCTGTAAGCATGCAGTCCTTCATCGATGGGAATACCCTTCCTTCATTGATGGTACTTTGTGGAAAAGGGTTTTCAGCTCGTCTCCTGCAGCAGGCTGTGACAGCACATTCTGCCTGTAGAAGAGTGCAGCCACAGGCTCCAAAAATGCACGGGCAGGGTCCCCCAACATAAGATTGTCCAGCTTGGTGTGCATATGGCCTGCTGCAATTTTTATGTCCTGCATCGAACTTCCCCTGAGATTTCCTTTCAGGGCATCAAGCTCCTCCTGAACTCTGTCACTGAAAGTTCCGGCAGCAACTATTTGTAAGCGCTTCTTCAAATTCTAAAGTTTGGGATACACTTCTGCAGCCATCGGTTTGGAATTTGTTTCCAGGCTGAGCAACAATTGCTTCATCACTGAAGCTAAAGATTTCACAAACAGAGCTTGCACATAAAGCATCTGTAGCTCAGAATCAGTAATATTCTGCAGGTGTGAAGATGCTGCAGTAAATGACTCTCTGCCACCAATGGAGCGAAAAAAATCAAAAAGAACGGTCCAGTTATCTGCCATCCACTCAACTGCTTCCACCCAGGAATTCCATCTTGTGGCCACTGGAATTGGAAACATTCCTGCTGCAGATCCTTTCTCCTGCATGAATTGCCGAAATGCATGTCTTTTTTTCCGGGCATGCAGAAAAGTCTGCTTGACTGAAATGACTAGTTTATTTAGCGATGACAAGTAGTCCTTCATCACCACACCAATCACATTTATTTTGTGTGCCCAGCACTGAATATGTAGGGTCTCATCTGGCAGGAGAAGTGATAACCCAGCATAACAGGAGGTCATATAACTGGCTGAGTCACTTACTAATGCCACTACTTGGTCAAAGTTTACCCCTGTGTTCCGTAGTGCCTCGGTAATTGTTCGAGCACAGGACCGTCCATTCACTACCTCCAGTGAAGTGACAGCAGCCACATATTGCTCCTGCGATCTGGAGGGCTCCACTGTAGACAGCAGAACAACGAAAATTGCCCTGCCCATCTTGTCTGTTGTTTCGTCAGCCATAACAGCAACCTTCTTGTTCTGTAGGGCTGCAACAACTTTTTCCTTCCTGGAGTTTGCCAAGAGAGGTAAATATTCTCTACGGAGAACATTGCTTCCTGGAAGGTCTCCACCGCCAATAACGTTCTTCTTCACCCATTCCTTAAAGGCTGGGTGATCTGCCTTCTCCAATGGAATATTGGTTGAAATCATCATTTCAACCGTGGAAGTGACAAAATCCAGTTTGGCAGCCTGGTAAAAGTAGAAAAGAAAACATATAAGCATAGACCAGGATTTTTGCAAAATGTCTTTTTAAATGTGTTAAATCCTGTAAGCGAATCTCTAAGATTGATTCTTTGAGATTAAAATGCTGCAGTTTATGTTCCTTTTTATAACATGTCTTTTGTTGCCTTATTTTTCATTTTTATAGCCCCCTTTAACTTCTTTGGTGATATCGGAGGCTTTAACTTTCAACGGCAACAGGCCTAACAGAACTAAAAATTATGTCCTACCCGCGTATTTTGTATGCTACACTTCATATCTGTGAGAGCGTGCTCGCATGTCCCTCAACGTGCGTCATACAACCGGCTAAATCACCGCGAACCTAAAGCAGCGTTGTGTTATACACCCGATGTCAAGTTATAAACCAAAATAAATTTGAAATATGATATAAAATCATGTAAAACATATAACTGAGCAAAATAAGTATATGCGATTAAGCGAAGAGTGCAACTACACACGATATTTTACTATTAGCCAAATAATGTTCTGATTTCTAAAAACATGTGCTTTAAAAGGAAGTAAACTGGCATTTAATTTTAAATAGGTAATACACCTTTACCTCTTTACACACAAGTTTCAAACTCTAAGTAACAAAATAAAAATTGTCACAGAATTGAAGTAGATAAATGCAGAAAATGTGGAAATTACATACCTTTGCTCCTTTTGAACATTCAGCCGCCTCGAACATTGTTCTTTGTCGCTTACGCGTTTTCGTTGCATCCACGTGTTTCTGGCTAGCAATATGTTTTTTTACAGCATCCGAAGTTTCATATGGAATTCTTTTATTGCAAAAGCTGCAAAGCATTATTTCTCCCGACCTCTTCATTCCGTCCTGCGAGAATTGCTTTACCCGCTCATCTAAGCTCACTTTCGGTGGCATGCTGTACGATATTTCAGAACTACGCTACTGCTAGTTAAAACGAACTGAACGCATGGTGAACAGGAACTAGTGGGATACGCGTAGAAGAAGTTACTTAGGGTAGTAACAGAACGCGTGCGCAGCGCATACCGGATATGAGCGCTCCTATCTCGCTGGTTCAACGGCTTCGCTGGTCCGCCAATACTGCAGACTGCTGTTGTTATCGATCGAACGCTGACAAGATAGCCAATATGCGATAAATTTCGCGAGTGAACCTAAAAATTCGTATATAGAGCGGGAATTTCAAAATTTCGCGAGTAGATGGTGTGTCAAAAAGTATTTAAATTAATCAAATATGTCTTCATATACATTTATTCCCTAATTTTAAGCATTTTAAAAATTTTCGCGAGTTTCGCGAGTCGCGAAATTTGAGTGTCCCTAGTCATGACTAACAGCTGCACTGTCGGTCCCTTTAAGTCTCCAGTTGATTATTAAAGGCTCTCCTTTCTGTTATAACAAACTGATATGCTATTACTAACAGCTGCACAGTCGGACCCTTTAAGTCTCCAGTTCATTATTAAAGGCTCTCCTCTCTGTTATAACAAACTGATATGCTATTACTAACAGCTGCACAGTCGGACCCTTTAAGTCTCCAGTTCATTATTAAAGGCTCTCCTCTCTGTTATAACAAACTGATATGTCATAACTAACAGCTGCACTGTCGGTCCCTTTAAGTCTCCAGTTGATTATTAAAGGCTCTCCTTTCTGTTATAACAAACTGATATGTCATAACTAACAGCTGTACTGTTGGTCCCTTTAAGTCTCCAGTTGATTATTAAAGGCTCTCCTTTCTGTTATAACAAACTGATATGTCATTATTAACAGCTGCACTGTCGGTCCCTTTAAGTCTCCAGTTGATTATTAAAGGCTCTCCTTTCTGTTATAACAAACTGATATGTCATAACTAACAGCTGCACTATCGGTCCCTTTAAATCTCCAGTTGATTATTAAAGGCTCTCCTTTCCGTTATAACAAACTGATATGCTATTACTAACAGCTGCACAGTCGGTCCCTTTAAGCCTCCAGTTGATTATTAAAGGCTCACCTTTCTGTTATAACAAACTGATATGTCATTACTTAACAGCTGACAGTCAGTCCCTTTAAGCCTCCAGTTGATTATTAAAGGGTCTCCTTTCTGTTATAACAAACTGATATGTGATTACTAACAGCTGCACCATATGAAGACATTAGCTTTTGTCCAGGTCGGTCCCTTTAAGTCTCCAGTTGATTATTAAAGGGTCTCCTTTCTGTTATAACAAACTGATATGTGATTACTAACAGTTGCACCATATGAAGACATTAGCTTTTGTCCAGGTCGGTCCCTTTAAGTCTCCAGACGATTATTAAAGGCTCTCCTTTCTGTTATAACAAACTGATATGTCATAACTAACAGCTGCACAGTCGGTCCCTTTAAGTCTCCAGTTGATTATTAAAGGGTCTCCTTTCTGTTATAACAAACTGATATGTCATAACGAACAGCTGCACAGTCGGTCCCTTTAAGTCTCCAGTTGATTATTAAAGCAATTAAACGGTCTCCTCCCTGCTAGTAACAAAAGTCTTTCCGCAGCCCCGCTCATAATGTGACTGTCTGTGTAAATTCAAATTATGTAAAACACTTACCATGTCTTATATTAAGTATGTTGTCTAAATACAAAATCATATCCACCCTGCCACACTCTCCTCTCCATCAACCATCCAAAATGTGAATATCCGCACACATTCAAATAAAGTACAACAAATATATTATTATTATTATTATTATTATTATAATAATAACAATAACTGGACTTAATCAACTTAAGTGTACAAGTTTGTTCAAAATATATGGCGAGCCTTTAAATTTCATTTAAACATTCATTCTTCTCTTTCTATGCATGATGCGCTAAATTGCAACACTAGGTTCTGAAAAATCTGATGTGTTCCATTCACATGACTTTCTCTACATCTCTGCAACAAATTATTGTTAAAAAGCTTATGCTTTTATTTACTTTATGCAAATCGAGAAAAAAATTAGCAGAAATAATCTTATAGAAAACAAAACCGGGCTTGTAGGCCGTGGTCCACTGGGCTTCTCCCTTCGTTCCCCAGACGTTTCGCCTGCGTCTGCGGCAGGCATCATCAGTGGCGTGTACATCTCCGTGGTCTCTCAGTAGCGACGTCTGGGGAACGAAGGGAGAAGCCCAGTGGACCACGGCCTACAAGCCCGGTTTTGTTTTCTATAAGTGATTCTAACACCGGCCGTGAAAGCCTTCGAACTTTAAAGAAATAATCTTATTACTTGCTTCCGTTTAAGTACAAGCGAAATAAGGGAGTGCAATAGGTTAAAGTGATAGTGAAAAGCTGGTTGCTATGTGACTGAAGTTCCTTTGTTTGTATGGACATGAATTGACAAATTCCTGTATGACAAAAATATAAGTTTTTTTTTAAGCTGAAACCAAAAACAAGGAATATCTAAAAAATGATCAACTCCATCAAAAAATGTATACAACACAAAGTGTGCGTTTTAACGTCCTCTACATTTATTGTGCAGTAAGTTTTTGTCCATCTCTTACGGTTTAGCAGTTATGCAAAATATCGTAAAATTCATCCAGAATGTAGTAGTCTTCAGAGGCTATTCCCAGAAAATTCAAGATATACATTTTATTTGTCAGGTAAATATCTTTAATATACAATATTTTAATCAAAATCATTAGAACCATTTTTGGGAAAATAAAAAAAATTTAAAAAAAAATTCCATGTAAAGGGTAGTTTGGGGTGGGGGATTTTCTTGAAAATCTTCGTGTTGCATCCCTGGAACATACCAAACTTAAATACCAAGCTTGGTATTCAACTGTGTTTTTGTTTTTGTTTTTGAGCTATGCTGCCCAGAGACACACATGGACATTTTTCTAAAAATATTTTTTTTTTTGATTGAGGGGGTCTCAAAACATATATTTCCTGTGAAATCTTGGTTTTGAATTTTTGGGTGCAATACAATACTTCCTCTATACACTATGTAGATAGTACATGTAGAAAAAGTAAAAATGGGGTTGTCTTGTATTTGGCTAGATACGGCAATAAGACATGTAATACTTGAAAACCAGAACAGAAGGTGAATGGTTGCTGATCAAGTCTACAAGTTTATTTACCTGTTTACTTCACAACAATTGAGATAAACACTAGCACCAATGGTCTTACTATTTGTAAGCTTGCTAAGCTGTAAAAGTGACTTTCTCTTGACTGGTTCACTGTAAACACAAACATGCTTTTGTCATCCAATGATGGCTACTCAACTTGTGGCCATAAACAGAGCAAAATATATTTAAAATGAACACCAAATAAAATTAGAGCTAAAACCACAATAAAAGTGCTATTTATTGTTAAAAATAACCAGGAGTGGAGCTAAAAGCATTTAAAATTGACAAAATGTAACGAATATAGCTGTGTTAAAACACCCAATGGAAAAAATAAAACATTTAAAAAACCTGACCAACACCTCAAGGAACATCGCAAATAAAACAAACCAAAAGCTGAGTGATAAAGGTAGCAGCTCTGGGGTCATGATCCAGAACCTCCGCGAGAGACGCCGGCATGGCAAAAGAGGACCACACTCAAGCAACACATGGCAGACTCAAAGTTCTTCTCCACAGAGTAGGCATAGTGTATAGAGAAGTTGTTGTAATGCACCCAAAAATTCAATACCAAGATCTCACCACAAATATATGTTTTACGGTCTCCTGTATCCATTTTCAGAAAAAGGTCTGAGTGTCTGAGAACACGATAACTCAGTAAAATACCAAACTTGGTATTTAAGATTAGTATTGTCCTGGGATCTGACACGAAGATTTAGAGAAAAAATCCGCACCCCAAACTACCCTTTACATGGAATGGTTTTCGAAAAAATGGCTCTAACGATTTTGATTAAAATATCATGTATTAAAATTATTTACCTGACATAGAATGTATATCTTGAATTTTCTGGAAATAGCCTCTCAAGACTACTTTATTCTAGATGAATTTTACATAACTGCTAAACTGTAAGAGATGGAGAAAAACCTACCACACAAAATATGTAGACCATGTTAAAACACACAATCTATTATCTTGGTCCAGAGTTTCCGGTGTTTTCTTATACATTCTCTCCCCGTAGAGGTGTGTTATATGTTTTCGTAAACTTCCACAGCCAATATCTCTGGTAGCTGATGGAGCAGCTTGTCATAGGCTTGGGTTTCTGTTTTAAAATAAACATCTTTTGCCATAAGTTTAAATCTAGTTGTCTCTCTAGCAAGTGGTTATTGTCCCAAACTTGTGACGTACTGCTGCTTGTGTCCCAGATGTTTCTATGATTATTGTCCGTAACTTGTGACGTACTGCCGCTTGTGTCCCAGATGTTTCTATGGATATTGTCCCTAACTTGTGAGGTACTGCTGCTTGTGTCCCAGATGATTCTACCGCTATTGTCCCAAACTTGTGAGGTACTGCTGCTTGTGTCCCAAATGTTTCTATGGCTATTGTCACAAATTTGTGAGATACTGCTGCTTGTGTCCCAGATGTTTCTATGGCTAATTTACCAAGTGAGGTACTGCTACTTGTGTCCCAGATGTTTCTATGGCTATTGTGCCAAGTGGGGAACTACTGTTTTGTGTCCCAGATGTTTCTGAGGCTATTGTCCCAAGCGAGGTACTGCTTATTGTGTCCCAGATGTTCCTATGGCTATTGTCCCAAGCGAAGTACTGCTGCTTGTGTCCCAGATGTTCCTATGGCTATTGTCCGAGGTGAGGTACTGTCCCAAACTTGTGAGATACTGTTACTTGTGTCCCAGATGTTTCTATGTTCTATGGCTATTGTCCCAACTGAGGTACCGCTATTTGTGTCCCAGATGTTTCTATGGCTATTGTTCCAAGTGAGGTACTACTGCTTGTGTCCCAGATGTTTCTATGGCTATTGTCCCAAGTGAGGTACTGTCCCAAACTTGTGAGATACTGTTACTTGTGTCCCAGATGTTTCTATGTTCTATGGCTATTGTCCCAAGTGAGGTACTGCTATTTGTGTCCCAGATGTTTCTATGGCTATTGTCCCAAGTGAGGTACTACTGCTTGTGTCCCAGATGTTTCTATGGCTATTATCCCAAGTGAGGTACTCCTGCTTGTGTCCCAGCTGATTCTAATGGCTATTGTCACAAGTGAGGTATTGCTGCTTGTGTCCCAGATGTTCTATGGCTATTGTCCCAAACTTGTGAGATACTGCTACTTGTGTCCCAGATGTTTCTATGGCTAATGTCCCAAACTTGTGAGATACTGCTACTTGTGTCCCAGATGTTCTATGGCTATTGTCCCAAACTTGTGAGGTACTGCTACTTGTGTCCCAGATGTTCTATGGCTATTGTCCCAAACTTGTGAGATACTGCTACTTGTGTCCCAGATGTTCTATGGCTATTGTCCCAAACTTGTGAGATACTGCTACTTGTGTCCCAGATGTTTCTATGGCTATTGTCCCAAACTTGTGAGATACTGCTACTTGTGTCCCAGATGTTCTATGGCTATTGTCCCAAACTTGTGAGATACTGCTACTTGTGTCCGAGATGTTTCTATGGCTAATGTCCCAAACTTGTAAGGTACTGCTACTTGTGTACCAGAAGTTTCTATGGCTATTGTTACAAGTGAGGTACAGCTGCTTCTCTCCCAGGTGTTTCTATGGCTAATGTCCCTAACTTGTGAGCTACTGCTCCTTCTGTCACAGATGTATCTATGGCTCTTGTACCTAACTTGTGAGGTACTGCTGCTTGTGTCCCAGATATTTCTATGGCTATTGTCCCTAACTTGTGAGGTACTGCTGCTTGTGTCCCAGATGTTTCTATGACTATTATCCCAAGTGAGGTACTGCTGCTTGTGTCCCAGATGTTTCTATGGCTAATGTCCCTAACTTGTGAGGAGCTGCTGCTTGTGTCCCAGATGTTTCTATGGCTCTTGTCCCTAACTTGTGAGGTACTGCTGCTTGTGTCCCAGATGTTTCTATGGCTATTGTCCCAAAAAAGGTACTACTGCTTGTGTCCCAGATGTTTCTATGGCTATTGTCCCAAGTGAGGTATTGCTGCTTGTGTCCCAAATGTTCTATGGCTATTGTCCCTAACTTGTGAGATACTGCAGCTTGTGTCCCAGATGTTTCTATAGCTATTGTCCCAAACTTGTAAGGTACTGCTGATTGTGTCCCAGATGTTTCTATGGCTATTGTCCCAAGTGAGGTATTGCTGCTTGTGTCCCAAATGTTCTATGGCTATTGTCCCTAACTTGTGAGATACTGCAGCTTGTGTCCCAGATGTTTCTATAGCTATTGTCCCAAACTTGTAAGGTACTGCTGATTGTGTCCCAGATGTATCTATGGCTATTGTCACAAGTGAGGTACTGCTGCTTCTGTCCCAGGTGTATCTATGGCTAATGTCCCTAACTTGTGAGCTACTGCTCCTTGTGTCAGATGATTCTATGGCTCTTGTACCTAGCTTGTGAGGTACCGCTGCTTGTGTCCCAGATATTTCTATGGCTATTGTCCCAAACTTGTGAGATACTGCTGCTTGTGTCAAAAATGTTTCTATGGCTATTGTCCCAAACTTGTAAGGTACTGCTACTTGTGTACCAGAAGTTTCTATGGCTATTGTCACAAATGAGGTACTGCTGCTTGTGTCCCAGGTGTTTCTATGGCTAATGTCCCTAACTTGTGAGCTACTGCTCCTTGTGTCAGATGATTCTATGGCTCTTGTACCTAACTTGTGAGGTACTGCTGCTTGTGTCCCAGGTGTTTCTATGGCTAATATCCCTAACTTGTGAGCTACTGCTCCTTGTGTCACAGATGTTTCTATGGCTCTTGTACCTAACTTGTGAGGTACTGCCGCTTGTGTCCCAAATGTCTCTATGCCTATTGTCCCTAACTTGTTAGGTACTGCTGCTTGTGTCCCAGATGATTCTATGGCTATTGTCCCAAGTGAAGTACTGCTGCTTGTGTCCCAGATGTTTCTATGGCTATTGTTACAAGTGAGGTACTGCTGCTTGTGTCCCATATGTATCTATGATTATTGTCCCAAGTGAGGTAGTGCTGCTTGTGTCCATGTCTTTCTATGGCTATTGTCCCATGTGAGGTACTGCTGCTTGTGTCCCAGATGATTCTATGGCTATTGTCCAAGTGAGGTACCCTTGCATGTGTCCCAGATGTTTCTATGGCTATTGTCCCAAACTTGTGAGGTACTGCTGATTTGTCTCAGATGTTTCTATGGCCATTGTCCCAAGCGAGGTGCTGCTGCTTGTGTCCCAGATTTTCCTATGGCTATTGTCCCAAATGAGGTACTGCTGCTTGTGTCCCAGATGTTTCTTTGGCTATTGTCCCAAGCGAGGTACAGCTAATTGTGTCCCAGATGTTTCTATGGCTATTGTCCCACACTTGTGAGGTACTGCTGCTGGAGTCCCAGATGTTACTTTGGCTATTGTGCCCAGTGAGGTACTGCTGCTTGTGTCCCAGATGTTTATATGGCTGTTGTCCAAAACTTGTGAGGTACAGCGGCTTGCATCCCAGATGTTTCTATGGCTATTGTCCCAAATTTGTGAGATATTGCTGCTTGTGTCCCAGATGTTTCTATGGCTAGCGTCCCAAGTGCGGTACTGCTGCTTTGTTCCCCAAATGTTTCTATGGCTATTGTGCCAAGTGGGGTACTACTTATTTGTGTCCCAGATGTTTCTATGGCTATTGTCCCACGTGAGGTACCGCTGCTTGTGTCCCAAATGTTTCTAAGGCTATTGTTCAAGCGAGGTACTACTGCTTGAGTCCCAGATGTTTCTGTGGCTATTGACCCAAGTAAGGTACTACTGCGTGTGTCCCAGATGTTTCTATGGCTATTGTCCCAAGAGAGAAACTGCTGCTTGTGTCCCAGATGTTCCTATTGCTATTCTCCCAAGTGAGGTACTGCTGCTTGTGTCCCAGATATTTCTATGGCTATTGTCCCAAGTGAGGTACTGCTGCTTGTGTCCCAGATGTTCCTATGGCTATTGTCCCAAGTGAGGTACTGCTGCTTGTGCCCCAGATGTTTCTATGGCTTTTGTTCAAAACTTGTGAGGCTGCTTGTGTCCCAGATTTCTATGGCTATAGTCCCAAACTTGTGAGATACTGCTGTTTGTGTCCCAGATGTTTCTAAGGCTATTGTCCCAAGAGAGATACTACTGCTTGTGCCCCAATGTTTCTATGGCTATTGCCCCAAGTGAGGTACTGCTGCTTGTGACCCAGATGTTTCTATGGCTATTGTCCCAAGCTTGTGAGGTATTGCTGCTTGTGTCCCAGATGTTCCTATGGCTACTGTCCCAAACTTGTGAGGTACTGCTGCTTGTGTCCCAGATGTTTCAATGGCTATTGTCCCAAGTGCGGTACTGCTGCTCTTGTCCCAGGCCTATTATCCCAATTGAGGTAGTGCTGCTTGTGTCCTAGATGCTCCTATGGCTATTCTGCCAAGTGAGGTACTGCTGCTTGTTTCCCTGATGTTTCTATGGCGATTGTCCCAAGTGAGGTACTGCTGCTTGTGTCCCAGATGTTTCTATAGCTATTGTCCCAAGTCAGGTACTGCTGCTTGTGTAACAGATGTTTCTATGGCTATTGTCCCAAACTTGTGAGGTACTGCTGCTTGTGTCCCAGATGTTTCTATGGCTATTGTCCCAAACTTGTGAAATACTGCTGCTTGTGTCCCAGATGTTTCTATGACTATTGTCCCAAGTGAGGTACGGCTGCTTGTGTCCCAGGGCTTTTGTCCCAATTGAGGTAGTGCTGCTTGGGTCCTAGATATTTCCATAGCTATTGTCCCAAGTGAGGTACTGCTGCTTGTGTCCCAGGGCTATTGTCCCAATTGAGGTAGTGCTGCTTGTGTCCTAGATGCTCCTATGGCTATTGTGCCAAGTGAGGTACTGCTGCTTGTGTCCCAGATATTTCTATAGCTATTGTCCCAAATGAGGTACTGCTGCTTGTGTCCCAGATGTTTCTATGGCTATTGTCCCAAACTTGTGAGGTTCTGCTGCTTGTGTCCCAGATGTTTCTATGGCTATTGTCCCAAACTTGTGAGGTACTGCTGCTTGTGTCCCAGATGTTTCTATGGCTATTGTCCCAAACTTGTGAAATACTGCTGCTTGTGTCCCAGATGTTTCTATGACTATTGTCCCAAGTGAGGTACTGCTGCTTGTGTCCCAGGGCTATTGTCCCAATTGAGGTAGTGCTGCTTGTGTCCTAGATGCTCCTATGGCTATTGTGCCAAGTGAGGTACTGCTGCTTGTGTCCCAGATATTTCTATAGCTATTGTCCCAAATGAGGTACTACTGCTTGTGTCCCAGATGTTTCTATGGCTATTGTCCCAAACTTGTGAGGTACTGCTGCTTGTGTCCCAGATGTTTCTATGGCTATTGTCCCAAGTGAGCTACTGCTGCTTGTGTCCCAGATGTTTCTATGGTTATTGTCCCAAATTTGTGAGGTACTGCTGCTTGTGTCCCAGATGTTTCTTTGGATATTGTGCCCAGTGAGGTACTGCTGCTTGTGTCCCAGTTGTTTCTATGGCTATTGTCCCAAGTAAGGTACTACTGCATGTGTCCCAAATGTTTCTATGGCTATTGCCCTAAGCGAGGTACTGCTGCTTGTGTCCCAGATGTTCCTATTGCTTTGTCCCAAGCGAGGTACTACTGTGTCCCAGGTGTTGTTATTGCTATTGTCCCAAGCGAGGTACTGCTGCCTGTGTCTCAGATGTTTCTATGGCTATTGCCCCAAACTTGTGAGGTACTGCTGCTTGTGTCCCAGTGGTTCCTATGGCTATTGTCCCAAGCGAGGTACTGCTGCTTGTGTCCCAGATGTTCCTATGGCTATTGTCCCAAGTGAGGTACTGCTGCTTGTGTCCCAGATGTTTCTATGGCTATTGTCGCAAACTTATGAGATACTTCTCCTTGTGTCCCAGATGTTTCAATGGCTAATGCCCAAACTTGTGGGGTACTGCTGCTTGTGTCCCAGATGTTTCTAAAGCTATTGTCACAAGTGAGGTACTGCTGCTTGTTTCCCAGATGTTTCTATGGCTATTGTCCCAATTAAGGTACTACTAGGTGTGTCCCAGATGTTTCTATGGCTATTGTCCCAAGTGAGCTACTGCTGCTTGTGTCCCAGATGTTTCTATGGCTATTGTCCCAAGTGAGGTATTGCTGCTTGTGTCCCAAATGTTCTATGGCTATTGTCCCTAACTTGTGAGATACTGCAGCTTGTGTCCCAGATGTTTCTATAGCTATTGTCCCAAACTTGTAAGGTACTGCTGATTGTGTCCCAGATGTTTCTATGGCTATTGTCCCAAGTGAGGTATTGCTGCTTGTGTCCCAAATGTTCTATGGCTATTGTCCCTAACTTTTGAGATACTGCAGCTTGTGTCCCAGATGTTTCTATAGCTATTGTCCCAAACTTGTAAGGTACTGCTGATTGTGTCCCAGATGTTTCTATGGCTATTGTCACAAGTGAGGTACTGCTGCTTCTGTCCCAGGTGTATCTATGGCTAATGTCCCTAACTTGTGAGCTACTGCTCCTTGTGTCAGATGATTCTATGGCTCTTGTACCTAGCTTGTGAGGTACCGCTGCTTGTGTCCCAGATATTTCTATGGCTATTGTCCCAAACTTGTGAGATACTGCTGCTTGTGTCCCAGATGTTTCTATGGCTATTGTCCCAAACTTGTAAGGTACTGCTACTTGTGTACCTGAAGTTTCTATGGCTATTGTCACAAATGAGGTACTGCTGCTTGTGTCCCAGGTGTTTCTATGGCTAATGTCCCTAACTTGTGAGCTACTGCTCCTTGTGTCAGATGATTCTATGGCTCTTGTACCTAACTTGTGAGGTACTGCTGCTTGTGTCCCAGGTGTTTCTATGGCTAATATCCCTAACTTGTGAGCCACTGCTCCTTGTGTCACAGATGTTTCTATGGCTCTTGTACCTAACTTGTGAGGTACTGCCGCTTGTGTCCCAAATGTCTCTATGGCTATTGTCCCTAACTTGTTAGGTACTGCTGCTTGTGTCCCAGATGATTCTATGGCTATTGTCCCAAGTGAAGTACTGCTGCTTGTGTCCCAGATTTTCTATGGCTATTGTTACAAGTGAGGTACTGCTGCTTGTTTCCCATATGTATCTATGATTATTGTCCCAAGTGAGGTAGTGCTGCTTGTGTCCATGTCTTTCTATGGCTATTGTCCCATGTGAGGTACTGCTGCTTGTGTCCCAGATGTTTCTATGGCTATTGTCCAAGTGAGGTACCCTTGCATGTGTCCCAGATGTTTCTATGGCTATTGTCCCAAACTTGTGAGGTACTGCTGATTTGTCTCAGATGTTTCTATGGCCATTGTCCCAAGCGAGGTGCTGCTGCTTGTGTCCCAGATTTTCCTATGGCTATTGTCCCAAATGAGGTACTGCTGCTTGTGTCCCAGATGTTTCTTTGGCTATTGTCCCAAGCGAGGTACAGCTAATTCTGTCCCAGATGTTTCTATGGCTATTGTCCCACACTTGTGAGGTACTGCTGCTGGAGTCCCAGATGTTACTTTGGATATTGTGCCCAGTGAGGTACTGCTGCTTGTGTCCCAGATGTTTATATGGCTGTTGTCCAAAACTTGTGAGTTACAGCGGCTTGCATCCCAGATGTTTCTATGGCTATTGTCCCAAATTTGTGAGATATTGCTGCTTGTGTCCCAGATGTTTCTATGGCTAGCGTCCCAAGTGATGTACTGCTGCTTTGTTCCCCAAATGTTTCTATGGCTATTGTGCCAAGTGGGGTACTACTTATTTGTGTCCCAGATGTTTCTATGGCTATTGTCCCACGTGAGGTACCGCTGCTTGTGTCCCAAATGTTTCTAAGGCTATTGTTCCAAGCGAGGTACTACTGCTTGAGTCCCAGATGTTTCTGTGGCTATTGACCCAAGTAAGGTACTACTGCGTGTGTCCCAGATGTTTCTATGGCTATTGTCCCAAGAGAGAAACTGCTGCTTGTGTCCCAGATGTTCCTATTGCTATTGTCCCAAGTGAGGTACTGCTGCTTGTGTCCCAGATATTTCTATGGCTATTGTCCCAAGTGAGGTACTGCTGCTTGTGTCCCAGATGTTCCTATGGCTATTGTCCCAAGTGAGGTACTGCTGCTTGTGCCCCAGATGTTTCTATGGCTTTTGTTAAAAACTTGTGAGGCTGCTTGTGTCCCAGATTTCTATGGCTATAGTCCCAAACTTGTGAGATACTGCTGTTTGTGTCCCAGATGTTTCTAAGGCTATTGTCCCAAGAGAGATACTACTGCTTGTGTCCCAATGTTTCTATGGCTATTGCCCCAAGTGAGGTACTGCTGCTTGTGACCCAGATGTTTCTATGGCTATTGTCCCAAGCTTGTGAGGTATTGCTGCTTGTGTCCCAGATGTTCCTATGGCTACTGTCCCAAACTTGTGAGGTACTGCTGCTTGTGTCCCAGATGTTTCAATGGCTAGTGTCCCAAGTGCGGTACTGCTGCTCTCGTCCCAGGGCTATTATCCCAATTGAGGTAGTGCTGCTTGTGTCCTAGATGCTCCTATGGCTATTCTGCCAAGTGAGGTACTGCTGCTTGTTTCCCTGATGTTTCTATGGCGATTGTCCCAAGTGAGGTACTGCTGCTTGTGTCCCAGATGTTTCTATAGCTATTGTCCCAAGTCAGGTACTGCTGCTTGTGTACCAGATGTTTCTATGGCTATTGTCCCAAACTTGTGAGGTACTGTTGCTTGTGTCCCAGATGTTTCTATGGCTATTGTCCCAAACTTGTGAAATACTGCTGCTTGTGTCCCAGATGTTTCTATGACTATTGTCCCAAGTGAGGTACGGCTGCTAGTGTCCCAGGGCTATTGTCCCAATTGAGGTAGTGCTGCTTGGGTCCTAGATATTTCCATAGCTACTGTCCCAAGTGAGGTACTGCTGCTTGTGTCCCAGGGCTATTGTCCCAATTGAGGTAGTGCTGCTTGTGTCCTAGATGCTCCTATGGCTATTGTGCCAAGTGAGGTACTGCTGCTTGTGTCCCAGATATTTCTATAGCTATTGTCCCAAATGAGGTACTGCTGCTTGTGTCCCAGATGTTTCTATGGCTATTGTCCCAAACTTGTGAGGTTCTGCTGCTTGTGTCCCAGATGTTTCTATGGCTATTGTCCCAAACTTGTGAGGTACTGCTGCTTGTGTCCCAGATGTTTCTATGGCTATTGTCCCAAACTTGTGAAATACTGCTGCTTGTGTCCCAGATGTTTCTATGACTATTGTCCCAAGTGAGGTACTGCTGCTTGTGTCCCAGGGCTATTGTCCCAATTGAGGTAGTGCTGCTTGTGTCCTAGATGCTCCTATGGCTATTGTGCCAAGTGAGGTACTGCTGCTTGTGTCCCAGATATTTCTATAGCTATTGTCCCAAATGAGGTACTACTGCTTGTGTCCCAGATGTTTCTATGGCTATTGTCCCAAACTTGTGAGGTACTGCTGCTTGTGTCCCAGATGTTTCTATGGCTATTGTCCCAAGTGAGCTACTGCTGCTTGTGTCCCAGATGTTTCTATGGTTATTGTCCCAAACTTGTGAGGTACTGCTGCTTGTGTCCCAGATGTTTCTTTGGATATTGTGCCCAGTGAGGTACTGCTGCTTGTGTCCCAGTTGTTTCTATGGCTATTGTCCCAAGTAAGGTACTACTGCATGTGTCCCAAATGTTTCTATGGCTATTGCCCTAAGCGAGGTACTGCTGCTTGTGTCCCAGATGTTCCTATTGCTATTGTCCCAAGCGAGGTACTACTGTGTCCCAGGTGTTGTTATTGCTATTGTCCCAAGCGAGGTACTGCTGCCTGTGTCTCAGATGTTTCTATGGCTATTGCCCCAAACTTGTGAGGTACTGCTGCTTGTGTCCCAGTGGTTCCTATGGCTATTGTCCCAAGCGAGGTACTGCTGCTTGTGTCCCAGATGTTCCTATGGCTATTGTCCCAAGTGAGGTACTGCTGCTTGTGCCCCAGATGTTTCTATGGCTTTTGTTCAAAACTTGTGAGGCTGCTTGTGTCCCAGATTTCTATGGCTATAGTCCCAAACTTGTGAGATACTGCTGTTTGTGTCCCAGATGTTTCTAAGGCTATTGTCCCAAGAGAGATACTACTGCTTGTGTCCCAATGTTTCTATGGCTATTGCCCCAAGTGAGGTACTGCTGCTTGTGACCCAGATGTTTCTATGGCTATTGTCCCAAGCTTGTGAGGTATTGCTGCTTGTGTCCCAGATGTTCCTATGGCTACTGTCCCAAACTTGTGAGGTACTGCTGCTTGTGTCCCAGATGTTTCAATGGCTATTGTCCCAAGTGCGGTACTGCTGCTCTTGTCCCAGGGCTATTATCCCAATTGAGGTAGTGCTGCTTGTGTCCTAGATGCTCCTATGGCTATTCTGCCAAGTGAGGTACTGCTGCTTGTTTCCCTGATGTTTCTATGGCGATTGTCCCAAGTGAGATACTGCTGCTTGTGTCCCAGATGTTTCTATAGCTATTGTCCCAAGTCAGGTACTGCTGCTTGTGTACCAGATGTTTCTATGGCTATTGTCCCAAACTTGTGAGGTACTGTTGCTTGTGTCCCAGATGTTTCTATGGCTATTGTCCCAAACTTGTGAAATACTGCTGCTTGTGTCCCAGATGTTTCTATGACTATTGTCCCAAGTGAGGTACGGCTGCTAGTGTCCCAGGGCTATTGTCCCAATTGAGGTAGTGCTGCTTGGGTCCTAGATATTTCCATAGCTATTGTCCCAAGTGAGGTACTGCTGCTTGTGTCCCAGGGCTATTGTCCCAATTGAGGTAGTGCTGCTTGTGTCCTAGATGCTCCTATGGCTATTGTGCCAAGTGAGGTACTGCTGCTTGTGTCCCAGATATTTCTATAGCTATTGTCCCAAATGAGGTACTGCTGCTTGTGTCCCAGATGTTTCTATGGCTATTGTCCCAAACTTGTGAGGTTCTGCTGCTTGTGTCCCAGATGTTTCTATGGCTATTGTCCCAAACTTGTGAGGTACTGCTGCTTGTGTCCCAGATGTTTCTATGGCTATTGTCCCAAACTTGTGAAATACTGCTGCTTGTGTCCCAGATGTTTCTATGACTATTGTCCCAAGTGAGGTACTGCTGCTTGTGTCCCAGGGCTATTGTCCCAATTGAGGTAGTGCTGCTTGTGTCCTAGATGCTCCTATGGCTATTGTGCCAAGTGAGGTACTGCTGCTTGTGTCCCAGATATTTCTATAGCTATTGTCCCAAATGAGGTACTACTGCTTGTGTCCCAGATGTTTCTATGGCTATTGTCCCAAACTTGTGAGGTACTGCTGCTTGTGTCCCAGATGTTTCTATGGCTATTGTCCCAAGTGAGCTACTGCTGCTTGTGTCCCAGATGTTTCTATGGTTATTGTCCCAAACTTGTGAGGTACTGCTGCTTGTGTCCCAGATGTTTCTTTGGATATTGTGCCCAGTGAGGTACTGCTGCTTGTGTCCCAGTTGTTTCTATGGCTATTGTCACAAGTAAGGTACTACTGCATGTGTCCCAAATGTTTCTATGGCTATTGCCCTAAGCGAGGTACTGCTGCTTGTGTCCCAGATGTTCCTATTGCTTTGTCCCAAGCGAGGTACTACTGTGTCCCAGGTGTTGTTATTGCTATTGTCCCAAGCGAGGTACTGCTGCCTGTGTCTCAGATGTTTCTATGGCTATTGCCCCAAACTTGTGAGGTACTGCTGCTTGTGTCCCAGTGGTTCCTATGGCTATTGTCCCAAGCGAGGTACTGCTGCTTGTGTCCCAGATGTTCCTATGGCTATTGTCCCAAGTGAGGTACTGCTGCTTGTGTCCCAGATGTTTCTATGGCTATTGTCGCAAACTTATGAGATACTTCTCCTTGTGTCCCAGATGTTTCAATGGCTAATGCCCAAACTTGTGGGGTACTGCTGCTTGTGTCCCAGATGTTTCTAAAGCTATTGTCACAAGTGAGGTACTGCTGCTTGTTTCCCAGATGTTTCTATGGCTATTGTCCCAATTAAGGTACTACTAGGTGTGTCCCAGATGTTTCTATGGCTATTGTCCCAAGTGAGCTACTGCTGCTTGTGTCCCAGATGTTTCTATGGCTATTGTCCCAAACTTGTGAGGTACTGCTGCTTGTGTCCCAGATGTTTCTATGGCTATTGTCCCAAGTGAGCTACTGCTGCTTGTGTCCCAGATGTTTCTATGGTTATTGTCCCAAACTTGTGAGGTACTGCTGCTTGTGTCCCAGATGTTTCTTTGGATATTGTGCCCAGTGAGGTACTGCTGCTTGTGTCCCAGATGTTTCTATGGCTATTGTCCCAAACTTGTGAGGTACTGCTGCTTGTGTCCCAGATGTT
Source organism: Hymenopus coronatus (assembly GCA_030762935.1). Taxonomy (NCBI): domain Eukaryota; kingdom Metazoa; phylum Arthropoda; class Insecta; order Mantodea; family Hymenopodidae; genus Hymenopus; species Hymenopus coronatus. The sequence goes on along the minus strand of CM060897.1, from coordinate 2,051,859 downwards.
TCTATGGCTATTGTCCCAAACTTGGGAAATACTGCTGCGTGTGTCCCAGATGTTTCTATGACTATTGTCCCAAGTGAGGTACTGCTGCTTGTGTCCCAGGGCTATTGTCCCAATTGAGGTAGTGCTGCTTGGGTCCTAGATGCTCCTATGGCTATTGTGCCAAGTGAGGTACTGCTGCTTGTGTCCCAGATATTTCTATAGCTATTGTCCCAAGTGAGGTACAGCTGCTTGTGTCCCAGGGCTATTGTCCCAATTGAGGTAGTGCTGCTTGTGTCCTAGATGCTCCTATGGCTATTGTGCCAAGTGAGGTACTGCTGCTTGTGTTCCAGATATTTCTATAGCTATTGTCCCAAATGAGGTACTGCTGGTTGTGTCCCAGATGTTTCTTTGGATATTGTGCCCAGTGAGGTACTGCTGCTTGTGTCCCAGTTGTTTCTATGGCTATTGTCCCAAGTAAGGTACTACTGCATGTGTCCCAAATGTTTCTATGGCTATTGCCCAGCGAGGTACTGCTGCTTGTGTCCCAGACTTTCCTATGGCTATTGTCCCAAGCGAGGTACTCCTGATAGTGTCCCAGATGTTCCTATTGCTATTGTCCCAAGCGAGGTACTGCTGTGTCCCAGGTGTTGTTATTGCTATTGTCCCAAGAGAGGTACTACTGCTTGTGTCCCAGATGCTTCTTTGGCTATTGTCCCAAGCGAGGTACTGCTGCCTGTGTCTCAGATGTTTCTATGGCTATTGCCCCAAACTTGTGAGGTACTGCTGCTTGTGTCCCAGAGGTTCCTATGGCTATTGTCCCAAGCGAGGTACTGCTGCTTGTGTCCCAGATGTTCCTATGGCTATTGTCCCAAGCGAGGTACTGCTGCTTGTGTCTCAGATGTTTCTATGGCTATTGTCGCAAACTTATGAGATCCTTCTCCTTGTGTCCCACATGTTTCAATGGCTATTGCCCAAACTTGTGGGGTACTGCTGCTTGTGTCCCAGATGTTTCTAAGGCTATTGTCACAAGTGAGGTTTTGCTGCTTGTTTCCCAGATGTTTCTATGGCTATTGTCCCAATTAAGGTACTACTAGGTGTGTCCCAGATGTTTCTATGGCTATTGTTCCAAACGTGCGAGATACTGCTGCTTGTGTCCCAGATGTTTTTAATGCCTATCGTCCCAAGTGAGGTACTTCTGCTTGTGTCCCAGCACTATTGTCCCAAGTGAGGTACTGCTGCTTATAACCTAGATGTTCCTATAGCTATTGTCCCATACTAGTGAGATAGTGCTGCTTATGTCCCAGATATTTCTATGGCTATTGTCCCAAGTGAGTTACTGCTGCTTGTGTCCCAGATGTTTCTATGGCTATTGTCCCAAACTTGTGAGGTACTGCTGCTAGAGTCCCAGATGTTTCTTTGGCTATGGTGCCCAGTGAGGTACTGCTGCTTGTGTCCCAGATGTTTCTATGGCTATTGTCCAAAACTTGTGAGGTACTGCTCCTTGTGTCCCAGATGTTTCTATGGCTATTGTTCCAAATTTGTGAGATATTGATGCTTGTGTCCCATATGCTTCTATGGCTAGTGTCCCAAGTGTGTTACTGCTGCTTGTGTCCCACATGTTTCTATGGTTATTGTGCCAAGTAGGGTACTACTTATTTGTGTGCCAGATGTTTCTATGGCTATTGTCCCAAGTGAGGTACTGCTGCTTGTGACCCAGATGTTTCTATGCCTATTGTCCCACGTGAGGTACCGCTGCTTGTGTCCCAAATGCTTGTATGGCTATTGACCCAAGTAAGGTACTACTGCGTGTGTCCCAGATGTTTCTATGGCTATTGTCCCAAGACAGGTACTGCTGCTTATGTCCCAGATGTTCCTATGGCTATTGTCCCAAGCTTGGTACTGCTGCTTGTGTCCCAGATGTTTCTATGGCTATTGACCCAAGTAAGGTACTACTGCGTGTGTCCCAGATGTTTCTATGGCTATTGACCGAAACTTATGAGATTCTGCTGCTTGTGTCCCACATGTTTTTATGGCTATCGTCGCAAGTGAGGTACTTCTGCTTGTGTCCCAGCGCTATTGTCTCAAGTGAGGTACTTCTGTTTGTGTCCTAGATGTTCCTATGGCTATTGTGCCAAACTTGTGAGGTACTGCTGCTTGTGTCCCAGATGTATCTATGGCATTTGTCCCAAGTGAGCTACTGCTGCTTGTGTCCCAGATGTTTCTATGGCTATTGTCCCAAACTTGTGAGGTACTGCTGCTTGAGTCCCAGATGTTACTTTGGCTATTGTGCCAAGTGAGGTACTGCTGCTTGTGTCCCAGATGTGTCTATGGCTATTGTCCAAAACTTGTGAGGTACAGCTGCTTGTGTCCCAGATGTTTCTATGGCTATTGTCCCAAATTTGTGAGATATTGCTGCTTGTGTCCCAGATGTTTCTATGGCTAGTGTCTCAAGTGCGGTACTGCTGTTTGTGTCCCACATGTTTCTATGGCTATTGTGCCAAGTAGGGTACTACTTATTTGTGTCCCAGATGTTTCTATGGACATTGTCCCACGTGAGGTACCGCTGCTTGTGTCCCAGATGTTTCTATGGCTATTGTTCCAAGTGAGGTACTGCTGCTTGTGTCCCAGATGTTTCTATGGCTATTGACCCAAGTAAGGTACTACTGCGTGTGTCCCAGATGTTTCTATGGCTATTGTCCCAAGAGAGGTACTGCTGCTTGTGTCCCAGATGTTCCTATGGCTATTGTCCCAAGTGAGGTATTGCTGCTTGGGTAGATGATGTTTCTATGGCTATTGTCCCAAGCGAGGTACTGCTGCTTGTGTCCCAGATGTATCTATGGCTATTGTCCCAAGTGAGGTACTGCTGCTTGTGTCCCAGATGTTTCTATGGCTATTGTTCCAAACTTATGAGATACTTCTGCCCTTGTCCCAGATGTTTCTATGGCTATAGCTCAAACTTGTTGGGTACTGCTGCTTGTGTCCCAGATTTCTATGCCTATTGTCCCAAACTTGTGAGATACTGCTGCTTGTGTCCCAGATGTTTCTAAGGCTATTGTCACAAGTGAGGTACTGCTGCTTGTGTCCCAGATGTTTCTATGGATATTGTCCCAAACTTGTAGATACTGCTGCTCGTGTCCCAAATGTTTCTATGGCTATTGCCCCAAGTGAGGTACTGCTGCTTGTGACCCAGATGTTTCTATGGCTATTGTCCCAAGCTTGTGAGGTACTGCTGCTTGTGTCCCAGATGTTCCTATGGCTACTGTCCCAAACTTGTGAGGTACTTATGCTTGTGACCCAGATGTTTCTATGGCTATTGTCCCAAGCTTGTGAGGTACTGCTGCTTGTGACCCAGATGTTCCTTTGGCTACTGTCCCAAACTTGTGAGGTACTGCTGCTTGTGCCCCAGATGTTCCTATGGATATTGTCGCAAGCGAGGTACTGCTGCTTGTGTCCCAGATGTTCGTATGGCTACTGTCCCAAGTGAGGTACTGCTTCTTGTGTCCCAGATGTTTCTATGGCCATTGTCCCAAACTTGTGAAATACTGCTGCTTGTGTCCCAGATGTTTCTATGGCTATTGTCCCAAGTGATGTACTGCTGCTTGTGTACCAGGGCTATTGTCCCAAGTGAGGTACTGCTGCTTGTGTCCCAGATGTTTCTATGGCTATTGTCCCAAGTGAGGTACTGCTGCTTGTGTCCCAGATGTTTCTATGGCTATGGTCCCAAACTTGTAAGGTACTGCTGCTTGTGTCCCAGATGTTTCAATGGCTATTGTCCCAAGTGAGGTACTGCTGCTTGTGTCCCAGATGTTTCTATGGCTATTGTCGCAAACTTGTGAGGTACTGCTGCTTGTGTCCCAGATGTTTCTATGGCTATTGTCCCAAACTTGTGAAATACTGCTGCTTGTGTCCCAGATGTTTCTATGGTTATTGTCCCAAGTGAGGTACTGCTGCTTGTGTCCCAGGGCTATTGTCCCAAGTGAGGTACTGCTGCTTGTGTCCCAGGGCTATTGTCCCAAGTGAGGTACTGCTGCTTGTGTCCCAGATGTTTCTATGGCTATGGTCCCAAACTTGTGAGGTACTGCTGCTTGTGTCCCAGATGTTTCAATGGCTATTGTCCCAAGTGAGGTACTGCTGATTGTGTCCCGTATGTTTCTATGGCTATTGTCCCAAACTTGTGAGGTACTGCTGCTTGTGTCCCAGATGTTTCTATGGCTATTGTGCCAAACTTGTGAAATACTGCTGCTTGTGTCCCAGATGTTTCTATGGCTATTGTCCCAAGTGAGGTACTACTGCTTGTGTCCCAGATGTTTCTTTGGCTATTGTCCCAAACTTGTGAAATGCTGCTGCTTGTGTCCCAGATGTTTCTATGGCTATTGTCCCAAGTGCAGCACTGCTGTTTGTGTCTCAGATGTTTCTATGGCTATTGTTCCAAATTTGTGCTGTACTACTGCTTTTGTCACAGGTGTTTCTTTGTTTCTTTTATCACAGTTTTTATACTTGAATCTGTTTTGACAATTTATTCTTTAGGTCTTTTTTATGCTGTGGGGCTAAGAAGATGTGTTGTTTGTAGATCTTTTTAAACTTGTTGAAGGTCTGAGGGTGGAATGTGAATTTTTTTCTGCCATGAGGGTGGTTGTAGCTGCTATTTTTCTCTATTCTCAATAAAACAAATGACAACTTCCCTTTTCAGAAAAACTTACATGTACACAACAACAAGGAATATCTCACAAATTTATATAAATTATGTATTTTAATGAATTAAATTTGTCTCTCTCTCTCTTGTGGTTTATCAGTCACACAAAATGCATCTAGAATGATCAGATCTCCAGAAGCTAATCCCACAAAATTTAACATATGTATTTCATTTTTGGTAACAGCTTAAGCATAGTGTTTTTGAAAAATGCTTCATGTGAAAGCTACTTTGGATAGGGCAGACTTTCTTCAAAATGTTCATGTTACATTACTGTGGAAGTTTGGTATTATTTGTCTTTTTGTTTTTGATTTATGCTCTTCACAGAGAAACATACAGACTTTGTTATACAAATGGTTTTGGATTCAGGTGTCCTCAAAACATGTATTTCCATAGAGATATTGGATGAAGTACTAATTATTCCTTCACATACACTGTAAGATTGGAAATGTAAAATCAGAGTACTACAGCTGGGAATTGAATCATTGAGCTTTGGTTTCCATATGTGCTCTAAGCATCTGAGCTACCATGGCACTGAGTTATATTCCCCTTGTAAACCACAAGGTGTTTAAGCCAAAGGTTCATGGTTGGAACCAATGCTATGATAATGAATTTTTACTTTCTTTACTTATTACATACTGCATGTGTAAAGAAGATATGTATTGCATTCCACACAAAAATTTAACACCAGGATTTCACTGAAAATACACATTTTAGAATCCACTGTGTCAAAACAAATTTTTAGAAAAAAGTTTGTTTGAGCGTGTATAGCTCATAATGAAAAGTTGGCTAAATACCAAACTTTATATTTAAGTTGAAGATCTTCTAAGGATGTGACAAGAAAATCCTTTGACCCCAAACTACCCTTTACATGGAACCATTTTTAAAATTTGATTTTCTCAAAAATGGCTCTAATGATTTTCTTTAAAATACTGTATATTAAAGATATTTACGTGACAAAATGTGTACCCTGAATTTTCTGGATTAATAGGTAGACAGAGAGAGGGAGATATTTACTGCACAAAAAATGTTGTGTCATTTATGGGATGTACATTTTTTTGTGGAGTTAATCATTTCCAAAATATTCCTTATTATTTGTTTTAATTTTAAAATACTTAAATTTTACACACAGGAAGTCATTTGTTTCATATCTCTTTTGTTCTATTCTTAGCCAATGAAAAGAAAACTTAATATCAACATCAATCCCATAGCGACCACATTTTAAAACATTTGACTATCACTTTATCTTTAGTGTATTCCCTTCTACTTACAAGGAAGCAAGTAATAAGACAATTTCTGTTAATGTTTACTTTGATTAGTATCAAGTACAAAGAACAATAAACTTTTGTAAGAATAGTTTGCAGAATAAGTATAGAAACTCATGAGAGTGGATCACACAAAATGGTCAATCTTAGTGTACAGAGTTTCTGCAGAATATGATTCGCCTAAAAGTGCTTTGAAAGTATACAGCCTCCATGGTCAGCGGTGGTGCAGGGAAGTTTTCTTTAACCACAATTATTTGCTATGATGTTACATGTTAAAGGGGCACTTGTTGCTACAGTTGAATGACAAACACAGGACGAGGTTTAAGATGTTTTAATGAAAATAACAAGTTTACATATCTTCAGTATCAGAGTCAGAGTCATCTTCCATTGCTGTCTTGGCAAACTTCTCTGCCTCGTGGAAAACAGCTTCTGGTACACGTGAGAAATGTCCGTTGGTGTGCGCCCCAACCCAGCTCAGCTCCAGCTCAAACTGCTTGTCCTTGAGTTCGTCGTGCACCATGTAGATACTGCAACACAACATTTGTTTCTGGAGTCAGGAATAATCTCCACGTACATCTAATAGTCCTAGTGATTATAATAATAATTTACACAGCTTGGGCTAATGTCAACTTAACATATACAGTACAACTGACTAATATGTATGGTCCTACACACTAACTTTTACAGTCATAAAAAACACAATTTTTTGTTTTATTCCTCTATATTGCTTTGGTACTTTATTATAAATGTTTACAGCAGAGTAGAAAGGGCTTTTTTCATATAGTGCGAATCTATGTCAGGTAATTTTGTGTTGCGCTTTAATATAATAGTCATCATAAGTAATTGTATTGTGAGCGAGGCCAGCAATTTCTTGGATACATAATACAAATGATTTTGTTCTTGTTCCCCTTGTTTCCTGTCAATTGTGAACACATGTATTTCACCTTTACCATTCTTGTTCTCGTTGATTTGCAGGAAGTTCCCTCCATCACAAAGTAGAACAGTTTTTATTTTCTCAAATACAACTCTTAAACTATTTGTATACAATACACTTTTGTTGTAGTTTAACGTCCTTTAACCTGGTTGGTCATATCGGACGATGAACGAAATTGGTGAAATGATACTCAAATGATCTCGGGGTCCATGGAGCTTAAAGTACTTTAACCTGGTTGGTCATATCAGACGATGAATGAAATTGGTGAAATGATTCTCAAATGATCTCGGGGCCCATGAAGCTTCAAGTACTTTAACCTGGTTGGTCATATCGGACGATGAATGAAATTGTGAAATCATCCTCCAATAATCTCGGGTCCATGGAGCTTAAAGTTAGTCGACATTTGTCTTCTCAGGATAAGGGAAAACTCCCAAAAGAAACCTTATCCTGGTAACTGACCCTAAGTGTGATTCGAACTCACGACCTGTTGAACATGAGGCAGACACGCCACCAGGCGGGTAACAACCAAAATGTTGTCAAGTTGAAAGTGAGCAAAGCTGGCCGAGGATCAACAAATGCATTTCACCTGTCACTTATCCTGATCTATTGTTGCTATGTAATCACATAAAGAATGATATTTCATTGCTGTCACATTGTCAAGTCTTGATAAACCTTCTCTTGAAATGAAAAACCATTTCCATTACGGGCTTAAGGACTTGAGTTGAAATGCCTCTCAATGACTTTTGTTTTAACTGGTAAACACAAAATCGCAGCTAAGACAGGGATAATGTCTATCGGAGGGTAATCCTTACCTCAAAGGGATGTAACTAGAGTGTCATAGATTTACAGTCTGGTAAACAGGCCTCTGAGCAAAATTAAGTGATATTTCAGGCAGTAGTTGAAGGGTGTCAGTAAAAGTAACTCGAATCTCCAAGTTCATTTCATTCTTCGTCCAATATTACCAACTGGCTTAAAAAATCTGATGTGTTACACTCACATGACTTTCTCTAACTGCTCTACAAACTTCTTACCAAAGATTATTCTTCTTTCAACACAATGCTAATCGAGATAAACATTAGCAGAATGTTCTTATTACTTAGTTCCTTATAAGTAGAAGGCAACTAAAGGAATGTGCTATGTTAAAGTGATAGTCAAATGTTTTAAAAACTGTCGTTATGCGATTGTCATTGCAAATCGCTTCTTTGCTTAGCCAGGAGTAGAACAAAAGAAAAATGGATATTTCCTGTCTGAGAAAAGTTTAAGTGCTTTACAACTGAAACCAATATCAAGGAATATCTTGGAAATGGTTACCTCCACAACAAAAATGTATATGACATAACTTGTGTATTTTCACAAGATCTATATTTCTTGAGCAGTAAGTTTTTGTCTATCTCTTACGCTTTACTAGTTATGCAAAATTCAGTCTTCAGAAGCTATTCCCAGAAAATTCAGGATATACATTTTATTTCTGATCGAAATGGCTTTAATATCTGGTATTTAATCAAAATCGTTAGAGCCATTTTTAAGAAAAAAGATATTTTGAAAATTTTTCAGTGCAAAGAGTAGTTGGGGGGGGGGGGATTTTCTTGAAAATCTTCATGTTGCATCCTTGGTAGATACCAAACTTAACTACCAAGTTTAGTATTTATCCATCTTTTCGTTTTTGAGCTATGCTACCCAAAGACACACAGACGTTTTTCTCAAAATGCTTTTTTTTTTTGGATTTAGGGGAACCCTAAACATTGGGTGGAATACAATACCTTCTGTATCCACTATGTACATACGAGGCTAGAGAAAGTAAAAAGGGTACAATTTTGTAAATGAATCAAAATGTATTACATGATGTACTTACATTCTCGCTGCCTCCTTCACCATCTCCTTTATGCTCATATCTGCCAACTTCAGCTTCTCAATCTCAGTCTTGGCAGCCTGCTTGGCCTTCCCCACCGCACAACCATAATAACCCTGCAACACACAGTATTACCACAGCAACCAGTAATGTTGGCAAGCCTGCAACACACAGTATCACCACAACAACCACTAATGTTGGCAAGCCTGCAACACACAGTATTACTTCCACAGCAACCACTAATGTTGGCAAGCCTGCAACACAAGTGTTACCACCACAGCAACCACTAATGTTGGCAAGCCTGCAACACAAGTGTTACCACCACATCCACTACTAATGTTGGCAAGCCTGCAACACATAGTGTCACCGTCCCTGCATCACACAGTGTTACTACCAATGTTGGCAAGCCTGACTTTCAGATACTTACATAGGAAACACCAGACGGATCTATCATGAACATCGCTGGTCCATCAGCTTCGTACGTCCCGATGATGACGCTGCAGCCAAACGGTCGCACTGCACTGTACAGCGTGTATGCATGCATGTACATGGACACGCGGTCATTGAGGTATTTCAAGGGAATACCATATCCATACTGAGCCCTGTAGTTTGATGCTTCAGTACGCGCTGTTTCTACAATCTGTCTGGCGTCTGAGATTAGACCTGAAACTGCCTGTAACAGCAAACCAGTGCTCAGGGATTTATTGAGACGAGCAACATTAAACCTTCAACAGTTCATGCTAAGACAGTTGTTTTAACTGTAAAATACTTTATGTAATTCTAATATCTGGTGAATTGCTGAAGGAGTAAGGAATGTATCTGCTTTGCTATGGCAGTACCAGGTGTCACCTCAACCCAAATTAAATCAGTACCCCATACTGTCCTTTTTCCTCACTACATTGTCTGCTAACAGCACTAAAACTACCAGGAAAACAAGCTGCTTTACTTTCTCTACATGTACTATGTACACAGTGTATAGGGAAGGTATTGCATTGTACCTAAAAATTCCATACTGAGATTTCCCTAGAAATTACAAAAATCATGTCTGTGAACAGGATAGCTTAAAAACAACAAAAATCTGTTAAATACCAAACTTGGCATTTAAGTTCATTATCTTCCAAGGATGTAATACAAAGAAAATCCCCCCCACTTCCAACTACCCTTTACACGGAAACAATTTTGATTTTCTCAAAAATGGCTCTAATGATTTTCATTAAAATCTTTTATATTGAAGATATTTACAGGACAAATGAAATGCATATTTTGAATATTTCAGGACGGGCCTTCTAAGACCTTTTTATTTTGCATGAATTTTTCTGAATTTGACATAACTCCTAAACTGTAAGAGATACCCAAAATCTTACTGCACAGAAAATGTAGATGTACGTAATGCACTCAATTTAAATCATATACTTTTTTTTTTCTTTCTTTGTGGAGTTGACCGTTTTCGAGATATTCCTTGTTATTGTTTCAGTTTTAAAATAATTAACTTTTGTAACAGGAACTTGTCAACTCCTGGCCACGTCAAGAAATGGATTTCAATCCCATAGCAACCACATTTAAAACATTTGACTATCACTGTATCCTAGTGTATTGCCTTCTACTTGCAAGCAATAAGACAATTTATGCTTTATCTCAATTAGCATGACGTAAATAGAAGAATAAGCTTATCAGCAATTATTTGTTACAGAGGTGTAGAGAAAGTCATGTGAATGGAACACACAAGATTTTTAGTAATTCAGGTGAGTTTAAGGCTCATATATCCCGCAGCTACAACAGTTCATTGGGGCTTAGCTTCACAGATCCCTCGGCTATGCTATACAGCTTTTTCTGCTATGTTCACATTGTGAATATTGGCAACAAGCGGAAAAACAAGGACTGTTACACTTGTGAGCATTAGTATAGGATGGTTCCACCACTTGGCATTACTTCTATAAGTGGGCACTTTTGTTATTTCATCATTAGAGCCACATTGTAGTTACATACTGGTCTCTTATAAACATTTAGGGCTCTAAGCTGCAAAGCATAGCCCAACGTGGAGGGCCCAAAGCTGCAAAGCGTAGCCGATGGATCTGTGAAGCTAAAACCCCGATGATCCCAAGAAGAAGTCAATCTGGCAACTTTCACATCTGATCAACTTAATGTTTTCAACACTTTCAAGAATGGATTGTCAGTAAAAGCATTACCATCGTTTGTGTGTGTGCACGCGCGCATGTCCGTACGTGTGGTGGAACCATCGAACAGCTTAGCAAAGTGACAAAAATTATTCACATTAAAGTGAACAGGCATTATAAATGTGTATTCTCCGCATTTTGGATTGAAATATGGTGGGAATATCAACTTGTAGTTGTTGCTGGGTTTACACCCAACGATATCTAGCAGTTTGAATCCCACATTGGAGTTACAAATAGACTAGGCACACGCACATCACCAACAAAATGGCCTGTTTACGTTACATGGCATCATCACTTCTATAAAAAAAAAACACTCCCTTAGGATTACTTTCAAATTGTCCACTTCTAATTCTAAAATGCTAATAAAACATTACAATGTCCTATTATCACTTTTTGGAAAACAAAGGGATGGGCTCCAAGTGCGCAAGTTTTCCCCCAACAAATTACCATGCCAATATTCCTGTCTATGTTGAAAATCCTCCTATTTGCTCCAGGTTCGTACAGTTTTGAAGTCACCAACTTCTCTACTGCAAACACGACGCCATCCTTTCCACGAAGACCAATTACTGTTCTGCAAATACAAGGAAAATTCATTGCACGCATTTAAAAACTGAAAAACCATTTATTTAATTTCTAAACAACTGCTCATGCGAAGTTTTAACTATCAAAGTCCTCTTTAACTATTCCTTCTGCAGTTAATTCTTAAAGTTCTACTTCTAAACCGTTTATACCCACACGATATATTATTTAAGTTATGAATGCGAAACCCAGAGCAGAAGTAGTCAAGTATACTAATTCGGTGGGATGATGAGTCCTTACCCGCTGTTTTCTACTGCTTTGTGAGCATATTCCACCTGGAATACTCGTCCGTCAGGAGAAAATTGTGATGCTGAAAGATCGTACTGTAAATAAAAGTGAATATACCTGTTAAAATCAAATGTTCATTTTTATTCTTTACATAACCTCATAAACCCCGCATTTCCCAAAGTCATGCTTTGCACCGTAACCTAAAAACGACTCCTGCCGCTACATTTACAGGTACGTACTTACTCCAGTTCCAATTGAGCTCATGGCGAGATCGAAAATCTGTCAGTGTTCTGGAGTTCACGTCACGAGCTTAGAATAAACGTTTTACCTTGTTTAATGAATTTAATACTGCTTCTGCATTAGATGACAAACAAAACATGCAAATTGAAATCTCACTCTTTGCGCAATGTTTATTGCCCTGTAGGTCCCAGAGCTACCAACCTAAGATTTGGATTTGGAGCTTGGCGGCATTCCAAATCGAAAATTAATTGCATGACCCCAAGTTCAGATTTAGAGATATAAAACGGTTATAACTATCAGAATATATTTTGACCTTCTCTATCTCTTTACCCCGATACTTCGTGCACATATAGCAACGATGATGTTAAACGTTATTGAACTGCAAAGAAAAATGCATGGTATAGATAATTTATTTTAAAGTATTTAGGTATATGTACTCATATCGCAATTATTTAACTTAATAACATAATTCTGCAACTATATTTCTTAAAGGCAAGAAATTGTTCACTCCTGGACCTCTGGGATGCTCTAAAACGGTTAAAGAAGCAATGCTTTGTGATCTGGGACCTAGAGACGAACATTTTATAAAGCTGATCCACAGCATAAGGCAAAAGCTGTTAAATATCGCAGGTAAGTCTGATACTTTTAGAAATAGTACCTAGTAGTCCTGATACCGACCTATAACGCATGACTCGACTTCGGGAAGTTGTAAGTTCGATTTCCGCGGCCAGCCTTTGTGCCCAATGTTTTTTTTTTTTTTTTTTTTTTTTTTTTTTTTTTTTTTTTTTTTTTTTTTTTTTCCTCGGTTGCCTGGTGAACAGAAGGTTCATTTCATCCCCGAATTTTCGGTCCCTCAACTTGTTGGCCTGTTTCGAGGATGTAACTCTCGCCTTTCAATGACATGTTGATCTGTACAACTTTTTCATTCGGCCGGGTGGTCTCCATCTCCAAGTGGGATGTCCCGGTCTCCAGGGAGTGGGGAGTCTGTTGTACTTGTGCCGGGCGGTCTCTATCTTCAAGTGTGATGTCCCGGTCTCCAGGGAGTGGGGAGTCTGTTGTACTTGTATCGGGCGGTCTCTATCTCCAAGTGGGATGTTCCTGTCTCCCGGGGTGGGGAGTCTGTTACTTGTGCCACCGGGCGGTCTCCATCTCCAAGGGGGATATCCCGGACTCCTGGGGTGGGGTGTCTGTTGCACTTGTGCCACCGGGCGGTCTCTATCTCCATGTGGGATATCCCGGTCTCCCGGAGTGGGGTGTCTGTTGTACTTGTACCGGGCAGTCTCCATCTCCAAGTGGGATGTCCCGGTCTCCAGGGAGTGGGGAGTCTGTTTTACTTGTACCGGGCGGTCTCTATCTCCAAGTGGGATGTCCCGGTCTCCAAGGAGTGGGGAGCCTGTTGTACTTGTACCGGGCGGTCTCCATCTCCAAGTGGGATGTCCCTGTCTCATGGGAGTGGGGAGTCTGTTGTACTTGTACCGGGCGGTCTCCATCTCCAAGTGGGATGTCCCGGTCTCCAGGGAGTGGGGAGTCTGTTGTACTTTTGCCAGGCGGTCTCTATCTCCATGTGTGATGTCCAGTTCTCCCGAGGGTGGGGAGTCTGTTGTACTTGTACCGGGCGGTCTCTATCTCGAAGTGGGATATCACGGTCTCCCGGAGGTGGGTAGCCTGTTGTACTAGTACCGGGCGGTCTCTATCTCCAAGTGGGATATCCCGCTCTCCAGGGAGTGGGGAGTCTGTTGTACTTGTACCGGGCGGTCTCTATCCCCAAGTGGGATGTCCCGGTCTCCAGGGAGTGGGGAGTCTGTTGTACTTGTGCCGGGCGGTCTCTATCCCCAAGTGGGATGTCCCGCTCTCCAGGGAGTGGAGAGACTGTTGTACTTGTACCGGGCGGTCTCTATCCCCAAATGGGATGTCCCAGTCTCCAGGGAGTGGGGAGTCTGTTGTACTTGTACCGGGCGGTCTCTATCCCCAAGTGTGATGTCCCGCTCTCCAGGGAGTGGGGAGACTGTTGTACTTGTACCGGGCGGTCTCTATCTCCAAGTGGGATGTTCCGGTCCCGGGGTGGGGAGTCTGTTACTTGTGCCACCGGGCGGTCTCCATCTCCAAGTGGGATATCCCGGTCTCCCGGGGTGGGGTGTCTGTTGCACTTGTGCCACCGGGCGGTCTCTATCTGCAAGTGGGATATCCCGGTCTTCCGGGTTGGAGTGTCTGTTGCACTTGTGCCACCGGGCAGTCTCCATCTCCAAGTGGGATGTCCCGGTCTCCAGGGAGTGGGGAGTCTGTTTTACTTGTACCGGGCGGTCTCTATCTCCAAGTGGGATGTCCCGGGCTCCAAGGAGTGGGGAACCTGTTGTACTTGTACCGGGCGGTCTCCATCTCCAAGTGGGATGTCCTTGTCTCCAGGGAGTAGGGAGTCTGTTGTACTTGTGCCAGGCGGTCTCCATCCACAAGTGTGATGTCCCGGTCTCCAGGTAGTGGGGAGACTGTTGTACTTGTACCGGGTGGTCTCCATCTACAAGTGTAATGTCCCGTTCTCCAGGGAGTGGGGAGTCTGTTGTACTTGTACCGGGCGGTCACCATCTCCAAGTGGGATGTCCCTGTCTCCAGGGAGTGGGGAGTCTGTTGTACTTGTGCCAGGCGGTCTCCATCTACAAGTGTGATGTCCCGGTCTCCAGGTAGTGGGGAGACTGTTGTACTTGTACCGGGCGGTCTCCATCTCCAAGTGTGATGTCCCGCTCTCCAGGGAGTGGGGAGACTGTTGTACTTGTACCGGGCGGTCTCCATCTACAAGTGTGATGTCCCGGTCTCCAGGGAGTGGGGAGACTGTTGTACTTGTACCGGGCGGTCTCCATCTACAAGTGGGATATCCCTGTCTCCAGGTAGTGGGGAGACTGTTGTACTTGTGCCAGGCGGTCTCCATCTACAAGTGTGATGTCCCGGTCTCCAGGGAGTGGGGAGGATGTTGTACTTGTACCGGGCGGTCTCCATCTACAAGTGGGATATCCCGGTCTCCAGGGAGTGGGGAGACTGTTGTACTTGTACCGGGCGGTCTCTATCCCCAAGTGTGATGTCCCGGTCTCCAGGTAGTGGGGAGACTGTTGTACTTGTGCCGGGCGGTCTCTATCCCCAAGTGGGATGTCCCGGTCTTCAGGGAGTGGGGAGTCTGTTGTACTTGTGCCGGGCGGTCTCTATCCCCTAGTGGGATGTCCCGGTCTCCAGGAAGTGGGGAGACTGTTGTACTTATACCGGGCGGTCTCTATCCCCAAGTGTGATGTCCCGGTCTCCAGGGAGTGGGGAGTCTGTTGTACTTGTACCGGGCGGTCTCTATCCCCAAGTGTGATGTCCCGCTCTCCAGGGAGTGGGGAGACTGTTGTACTTGTACCGAGCGGTCTCCATCTCCAAGTGGGATGACCCGATCTCCCGGGGGTGGGGAGTCTGTTGTACTTGTACCGGGCGGTCTCTATCTCCAAGTGTGATATCCCGCTCTCCATGGAGTGGGGAGACTATTGTACTTGTACCGGGCGGTCTCTATATCCAAGTGTGATGTCCCGCTCTCCAGGGAGTGGGGAGACTGTTGTACTTGTACCGGGCGGTCTCTATCTCCAAGTGTGGTGTCCCGCTCTCCAGGGAGTGGGGAGACTGTTGTACTTGTACCGGGCGGTCTCTATCTCCAAGTGTGATGTCCCGCTCTCCAGGGAGTGGGGAGACTGTTGTACTTGTACCGGGCGGTCTCTATCTCCAAGTGTGATGTCCCGCTCTCCAGGGAGTGGGGAGACTGTTGTACTTGTACCGGGCGGTCTCTATCTCCAAGTGTGATGTCCCGCTCTCCAGGGAGTGGGGAGACTGTTGTACTTGTACCGGGTGGTCTCTATCTCCAAGTGTGATGTCCCGCTCTCCAGGGAGTAGGGAGTCTGTTGTACTTGTACCGGGCGGTCTCCATCTCCAAGTGTGATGTCCCGCTCTCCAGGTAGTGGGGAGACTGTTGTACTTCTACCGGGCGGTCTCCATCTCCAAGTGGGATGACGTGATCTCCCGGGGGTGGGGAGTCTGTTGTACTTGTACCGGGCGGTCTCTATCTCCAAGTGTGATGTCCCGCTCTCCCGGGAGTGGGGAGACTGTTGTACTTGTACCGGGCGGTCTCTATCTCCAAGTGGGATGTTCCGGTCTCCCGGGGTGGGGAGTCTGTTACTTGTGCCACCGGGCGGTCTCCATCTCCAAGGGGGATATCCCGGACTCCCGGGGTGGGGTGTCTGTTGCACTTGTGCCACCGGGCGGTCTCTATCTCCAAGTGGGATATCCCGGTCTTCCGGGGTGGGGTGTCTGTTGCACTTGTACCACTGGGCGGTCTCTATCTCTAAGTGGGATATCCCGGTCTCCCGGGGTGGGGTGTCTGTTGCACTTGTGCCAGACGGTCTCTATCTCCAAGTGGGATGTCCCGGTCTCCCGGGGGCAGGGAGACTGTTGCACTTGCGCTGCCGCTGGGAGTGTGTACATGTGCTCTGTCATGTTCTTGAGTCAGCTGTCCTCTGTCTCGTCTCCCCTGATCCTCCCTCCCCGGTGTTCCCCTCGAGGGAAGTAGACACTAAGGATGGGCTAAGGTGTTGAATTCCCTTATCCTTTCATGTTTTCGCTGTGGCCCAGTGGTTACAGTGCTTGTCTTCCAGGGCCTGGGTTCAATCCCAGGTGACCATATGTGTAATTTGTGGTGTCCAGTTTCTTCATTCACTCCACCAATTGTTCCATAATCATATTACCGTGCGTCTCTTGTACCCCCAATCATTGCCTCATGCTTGTACTATGCACTGACGTGATCACCCATCCTGGCGACTCATTGTCGGTCAACATATTTAGTTACAAGTATGTTTTATTGTGAAAAGTGTTGAAAGCTGCCAGTGGCATGTGACATAATCATGATAAGCTTTGTGTAGTGGCAGCAAATGGTTTGGATGAGGGAGAACTTCTCTGCTTAGCTATTCCAACAAAAGTAAACATCACATTTCACAAATTTATTTCTTGTGAACCCCACAAGGTAGAGACACATTTAGGACTCAGGACATTTCAAATCTTCATGTATTCAGTGTGAGTGGCATGGCCAATGTCACAACACTGGTTCACTTCATGCTAATCAGCTGGTCACTTTGTTATGGAATTCTCTGCCTCAACAGTTGTTGAATAGAAGTAGCACAGGAGCAACAAGCACCCCCAAAATACACATCCTAGTGGGTAAGGTCTGGTGACATACGTGGCCAAGGAAGACCATCAGCATCCTGTAAGGTACCATGGGACTCCAGAGGAAGAAGTCATGTGACCCACCATGCAGCTGGGAAAGCAGGCAGTTTGAGCAAGTCAATGTAAATGATTCCTGTAACTGTGCACAAAACAATGGTTCATAAACTTTGTGGACAGAAGTGGCACAGAAGATGTTCAGCTTTGGCAAGTTGCATCATTCTTGTTGATTGGCAAACTTAGAACCTTCAGCTCCCCATATTATGGCAATTCATCTTCCCAGAAAGATGACCAATTGGTCAACAAACCGTCATGTTTAAGGAAGTGTAAAAGTTGAATGTTTTGTTGAACTACTCACATTGCAATAACTGCAGCTTGCAGACGGTGTCTCAGAACATGCCATACTGTTGGTCAAGGAATTCCCAGCTCAAGGCTTGCAGGTAGGGTTTTGTTCCAATGTTGCATGAGTATGCTCCACTTGCACCCATCCTCTACGAATCTGTAATGCCACACATATCGTGTCAGAATGCTCCTGAACGATGCACTCACATTTTGCAAATTTCAGGACACAAAACACTCATTGCTGTGGTGTTGGTGCCATTTTCCAGCAGAGGTCTGCCCAGAGCCCCTGCTACTTCAAGGTGGTCTTTGAAACATCATGAGCTGTGTGGTTTGTGTAAAATGTGCCCTGTGTATGCTGGGGAGAGTGGCCCAGGTTGAGGATACAGACGGTACCATTAGTTTATAAGTTTAATTTTACTGTATAGATCAGCACAACAGACAGGCCTTAGGATTGTTTGCTGATTTATCTAAGGCATTTGACACAGTGGACCACAACATTTTATTGAATAAGTTTGACAACTATGTGTTGCTAATGACAGGTTTAGATCATATCTTATAAATAGAGCCCACTGAGTCAAAATTGAGAGTATGCAATCAAAATTACAAATGTGGAGTGTGGTGTTCCTCAAGATGCCTTATAAATAGAGCCCACTCAGTCAAAATTGAGAGTAGGCAATCAAAATTACAAATGGCGGAGTATGGTGTTCCTCAAGATGCCTTATAAATAGAGCCCACTCAGTCTAAATTGAGAGTATGCAATCAAAATTACAAATGTGGAGTGTGGTGTTCCTCAAGGTGCCCTATTAGGTCCAATCATCTTCCTTATTTATATTAATTACACGTGACTCCTGTTAATACTGTATAGAGCAGCAGTTCAACATGACATGAGCTCCATCTGCCAAGGAAAACAAATACCACTACTTTATATATCACTCTGAGGATGGCTTTCTATGCTTGAGGTTGAGGGTTCAATCTCGGTCAAGGCCACTAACATTTTAAGTGTTCTTAAATGTATATTTGCTCAGAGACCAGAATACCATGGTTCAAATCCCGGCTATGGCACTGAGTTATTCATGGTGACTATAAAAAGTTGTTTGTTGTAGCAATAAAGCAGAGGTTTTCTTACATTCTTGTTCTTTACAAAAAGAAATGTTAGGACCACAAACTCCAAATGTTACATTGTGCTACGAATACCAACGTTTTCCTATCTTGTTACAAATCATCCATTTTCTCTCGTAAGTAACAAACATATTCAAGTACCACAAATGTCTGCCCTCTTCACAGTCATCTGAATGTATGAGATACAACCAGCTATGCAACAAACTAAATAAACACTTTAAAATGCAAACCTTAAGTAGACATCCCGTTTAATGGTAATATGGGACACAATTCTTTCTCCTCAAATACAATTCTAATTTCCATGAATGTCTGGGAAGTTTCATGCAACTTTTACAGATATAAGTGTAAAGAAGAAGATTCACCATAACAATGTCCTAGATAGTTTGGAGGGAGTTTATGGAAAGAAGATATAAACGCTATCACACTTCCCAGTTGCTTGACTGATGTTTACTCCTAGGCCCTACTCACTTCTGAGGGAAGAAAGAGTACCAAGTTGATCTTGAGCTCATAGGCTGGGACTGCGAGTAAACATCAGCCCTGGAAGAGAGACAACATTTATACCTCCACTTCACTTTCTGCTGGGGGGGAAGGTAGATAGCCAGTAATGGTTACTTATATTTTCATGTGGATTTTAATTTGTCATTCATATTTTGTTTTTTACCTTGGAAAAAGGACCCCACCCGGAAATCCAAATGGGGGATTGTTTTACTTGCGGAATGTTTCTTTTTCCAATGGGATATCATTTTATCTGGAATGTTGTTAAATGTCAACTTATTGCAACCGTTTAAAATTAGGCACCATAAATGGCGATGGTTACATCAACTGAGTAACGAAAACGAGATGATCCCCTAAGCATTGAATACTCTAATACCATCATCAGAGTCGAAGAAAACAAGAGTTGTGTTAAGATAGGAAAGGCAAAAGAGGGGATCTGATATCAGAGCAGCCCTTCCCTTTAGTTCATCAAGTCAAGTCATAGAAGCAATTAAAGGCTCTCCTTTCTATTATAACAAACTGATATGTCATAACTAACAGCTGCACAGTCGGTCCCTTTAAGTCTCCAGTTGATTATTAAAGGCTCTCCTTTCTGTTACAATAAACTGATATGTCATAACTAACAGCTGCACAGTCGGTCCCTTTATGTCTCCACTTAATTATTAAAGGCTCTCCTTTCTGTTATAACAAACTTATATGTCATAACTAACAGCTGCACAGTCCGTCCCTTTAAGTCTCCAGTTGATTATTAAAGGGTCTCCTTTCTGTTATAACATACTGATATGTGATTACTAACAGCTGCACAGTCGGTCCCTTTAAGTCTCCAGTTGATTATTAAAGGCTCTCCTTTCTGTTACAATAAACTGATATGTCATAACTAACAGCTGCACAGTCGGACCCTTTAAGTCTCCAGTTGATTATTAAAGGCTCTCCTTTCTGTTATAACAAACTGATATGTGATTACTAACAGCTGCACAGTCGGTCCCTTTAAGTCTCCAGTTGATTATTAAAGGCTCTCCCTTCTGTTATAACAAACTGATATGTCATTACTAACAGCTGCACAGTTGGCCCCTTTAATTCTTCAGTTGATTATTAAAGGCTCTCCTCTCTGTTATAACAAACTGATATTTGATTACTAACAGCTGCACAGTTGGTCCCTTTAAGTCTTCAGTTGATTATTAAAGGCTCTCCTTTCTGTTATAACAAACTGATATGTGATTACTAACAGCTGCACAGTTGGTCCCTTTAAATCTTCAGTTGATTATTAAGAGCTCTCCTTTCTGTTATAACAAACTGATATGTCATAACTAACAGCTGCACTGTCGGTCCCTTTAAGTCTCCAGTTGATTATTAAAGGCTCTCCTTTCTGTTATAACAAACTGATATGTCATTACAAAAAACTGCACAGTCAGTCCCTTTAAATCTCCAGTTGATTATTAAAGGCTCTCCTTTCTGTTATAACAAATTGATATGTGATTACTAACAGCTGCACAGTCGGTCCCTTTAAGTCTCCAGTTGATTATTAAAGGCTCTCCTTTCTTTATAACAAACTGATATGTGATTACTAACAGCTGCACTGTTGGTCCCTTTAAGTCTCCAGTTGATTATTAAAGCCTCTCCTTTCTGTTATAACAAACTGGTATGCTATTACTAACAGCTGCACAGTCAGTCCCTTTAAGTCTCCAGTTGATTATTAAAGGCTCTCCTTTCTGTTACAACAAACTGATATGTCATAACTAACAGCTGCACAGTCGGTCCCTTTAAGTCTCCACTTAATTATTAAAGGCTCTCCTTTCTGTTATAACAAACTGATATGTCATAACCAACAGCTGCACTGTCGGTCCCTTTAAGTCTCCAGTTGATTATTAAAGGCTCTCCTTTCTGTTATAACAAACTGATATGTCATAACTAACAGCTGCACAGTGGGTCCCTTTAAGTCTCCAGGAGATTATTAAAGGGTCTCCTCTCTGTTATAACAAACTGATATGTCATTACTAACAGCTGCACAGTCCATCCCTTTAAGTCTCCAGTTGATTATTAAAGGCTCTCCTTTCTGTTATAACAAACTGATATGTGATTACTAGCAGTTGCACAGTCAGTCCCTGTAAGTCTCCAGTTGATTATTAAAGACTCTCCTCTCTGTTACAACAAACTGATATGTCATTACTAACAGCTGCACAGTCAGTCCCTTTAAGGCTGCAGTTGATTATTAAAGGCTCTCCTTTCTGTTATAACAAACTGATATGTCATAACTAACAGCTGCACAGTCGGTCCCTTTAAGTCTCCAGTTGATTATTAAAGCACTTAAAGAGTCTCCTTTCTCTTATAACAAACTGATATATCATTACTAACAGCTGCACAGTCGGTTCGTTTAAGTGTCCAGTTGATTATTAAAGGGTCTCCTTTCTGTTATAACAAACTGATATGTCATAACTAACAACTGCACAGTCAGTCCCTTTAAGGCTCCATTTGATTATTAAAGGGTCTCCTTTCTGTTATAACAAACTGATATGTCATAACTAACAGCTGCACAGTCGGTCCCTTTAAGTCTCCAGTTGATTATTAAAGCACTTAAAGGGTCTCCTTTCTGTTATAACAAACTGATATGTCATTACTAACAGCTGCACAGTCGGTTCCTTTAAGTCTCCAGTTGATTATTAAAGGGTCTCCTTTCTGTTATAACAAACTGATATGTCATAACTAACAGCTGCACAGTCGGTTCCTTTAAGTCTCCAGTTGATTATTAAAGGCTCTCTTTTCTGTTATAACAAACTGATATGTCACTATTAACAGCTGCACAGTCGGTTCCTTTAAGTCTCCAGTGTGATTATTAAAGGCTCTCCTTTCTGTTATAACAAACTGATATGTCATTACTAACAGCTGCACAGTCAGTCCCCTTAAGTCTCCAGTTGATTATTAAAGGGTCTCCTTTCTGTTATAACAAACTGATATGTCATAACTAACAGCTTCACAGTCGGTCCCTTTAAGTCTCCAGTTGATTATTAAAGCAATTAAAGGGTCTCCTTTCTGTTACAACAAAAGTCTTTCCGCAGCCAAGATCTCCTCTGTTTCCTTTCTATACACTTAAACAAGATATGGATACTGTGCTGCCCAACCTTTAGTCAACATCAGAATACTGGAATGCAAGAGAGCAAATGGCTTCACTGCCAACTGCTCAACATTAGATAGTAACCAACCAAGATTCAGACATTAAGATAATGTTGTTTAATAGTATAAAATAGCATGTAGCTGGAGACTTACTAAGGATTGCTGCTTGCAGGAGTGACAGCAGCAGACTTCACGGCCATCTTGTTACAAGGCAGTGGCACTTACGCAGTGGAGGCTGCACTACAAACCAGCACTTCAAGGGAACATGGCCAGGTACAGTCTATTGTAAATGGAATCTTACTGGTAACTACCAGAAACTCTGTGCACTGTATATGTCATGCAATGATTAAAAAACCAGTAATAAAACTACCTTTGTTGTTCACTTGTTATGTGATTGGAACTATGGTTACGATTTCTCACAGTAACTCGTTTATGTATAAAGGTAACAAATCATATTTTGTACACTCACATCACTTTCTCTACCCATCAAGTTATTCCTACAAGAGCTTATTTTCCATCTTCTTTCCCAGAGTTAAGGGAACTGGATATGTGCTCCTAATTTGCCCATGTTAAAATTTGAGCCAGCAACTATTTAACATAATGACCAACACTTTTACTGCTCATTCATGAAAATAGAATACTTCTGTTCATTACAAGAAAAGGTACCATGAATTTTTTTACAAATAAAGTTATTAAAACTTGAATGAAAATGATGATTTTTAAATCTTAAAAAAATAATTAATCCACACAATAAAAACTTTTTTGTTAAAATAAACCCTATTTAGGTCAAATGTATGGTAAAAATGTCAGCCCTTAGTCTGAATTGGTTTATGAGATAATGGGGCATTTGTATAGACAATTAGTTTATGTGATAATGGGGCATTTGTATAGACAGTTTATGAGATATTGGGCATTTGTACAGACAATTAGTTTATGAGATAATGGGGCATTTGTATAGACAATTGGTTTATGAGATAATGGGGCATTTGTATAGACAATTGGTTTTATGTGATAATGGGGCATTTGTACAGACAATTGGTTTATGTGATAATAGGGCATTTGTATAGACAGTTAGTTTATGTGATAATGGGGCATTTGTATAGACAATTGGTTTATGAGATAATGGGGCATTTGTATAGACAATTGGTTTATGAGATAATGGGGCATTTGTACAGACAATTGGTCAATTAGTTTATGTGATAATGGGGCATTTGTATAGACACAATTGGTTTATAAGATAATGGGGCATTTGTACAGACAATTGGTTTATGTGATAATGGGGCATTTGTACAGACAATTAGTTATGAGATAAAGGGGCATTTGTACAGACAATTAGTTATGAGATAAAGGGGCATTAGACAAGACAATTAGTTTTTGTGATAATGGGGCATTTGTACAGACAATTAGTTATGAGATAATGGGGCATTTGTACAGACAATTGGTTTATGAGATAATGGGGCATTTGTACAAACAATTGGTTTATGAGATACTGGGGCATTTGTACAGACAATTAGTTTTTGTGATAATGGGGCATTTGTACAGACAATTGGTATATGTGATAATGGGGCATTTGTACAGACAATTGGTTTATGTGATAATGGGGCATTTGTACAGACAATTAGTTTATGAGATAATAGTGCATTTGTATAGACAATTGGTTTATGAGATAATGAGGCATTTGTACAATTACTTTATGTGATAATGGGGCATTTGTACAGACAATTGGTTTATGAGATAATGGGGCATTTGTACAGACAATTGGTTTATGGGATAATGGGGCATTTGTACAGACAATTGGTTTATGTGATAATGGGGCATTTGTACAGACAATTAGTTTATGTGATAATGGGGCATTTGTACAGACAATTAGTTTATGTGATAATGGGGCATTTGTATAGACAACTGGTTTATGTGATAATGGGGCATTTGTACAGACAATTAGTTTATGTGATAATGGGGCATTTGTATAGACAACTGGTTTATGTGATAATGGGGCATTTGTACAGACAATTGGTTTATGTGATAATGGGGCATTTGTACAGACAACTGGTTTATGTGATAATGGGGCATTTGTACAGACAATTAGTTTATGTGATAATGGGGCATTTGTATAGACAATTAGTTATGTGATAGTGGGGCATTTGTACAGACAATTAGTTTATGGGATAATGGGGCATTTGTATAGACAATTAGTTATGTGATAGTGGGGCATTTGTACAGACAATTAGTTATGTGATAATGGGGCATTTGTACAGACAATTAGTTATGTGATAGTGGGGCATTTGTACAGACAATTAGTTATGTGATAGTGGGGCATTTGTACAGACAATTAGTTTATGGGATAATGGGGCATTTGTATAGACAATTAGTTATGTGATAGTGGGGCATTTGTACAGACAATTAGTTATGTGATAATGGGGCATTTGTACAGACAATTAGTTATGTGATAATGGGGCATTTGTACAGACAATTAGTTTATGGGATAATGGGGCATTTGTACAGGCAATTGGTTTATGTGATAATGGGGCATTTGTACAGACAACTGGTTTATGTGATAATGGGGCATTTGTACAGACAATTAGTTTATGGGATAATGGGGCATTTGTATAGACAATTAGTTTATGTGATAATGGGGCATTTGTACAGACAATTAGTTTATGTGATAATGGGGCATTTGTACAGACAATTAGTTATGTGATAATGGGGCATTTGTACAGACAATTAGTTATGTGATAATGAGGCATTTGTACAGACAATTAGTTATGTGATAATGGGGCATTTGTACAGACAATTAGTTTATGGGATAATGGGGCATTTGTACAGGCAATTGGTTTATGTGATAATGGGGCATTTGTACAGACAACTGGTTTATGTGATACTGGGGCATTTGTACAGGCAATTGGTTTATGTGATAATGGGGCATTTGTACAGGCAATTGGTTTATGTGATAATGGGGCATTTGTACAGGCAATTGGTTTATGTGATAATGGGGCATTTGTACAGACAACTGGTTTATGTGATAATGGGGCATTTGTACAGACAACTGGTTTATGTGATAATGGGGCATTTGTACAGGCAATTGGTTTATGTGATAATGGGGCATTTGTACAGACAACTGGTTTATGTGATAATGGGGCATTTGTACAGACAATTAGTTTATGTGATAATGGGGCATTTATATAGACAATTAGTTTATGTGATAATGGGGCATTTGTACAGACAATTAGTTTATGGGATAATGGGGCATTTGTATAGACAATTGGTTTATGTGATAATGGGGCATTTGTAGAGACAATTGGTTTATGTGATAATAGGGTATTTGTACAGACAATTGGTTTATGTGATAATGGGGCATTTGTACAGACAATTTTACTTTCAAACATAAAATTAAAAAAATATAGCCTAACTTTCCAGGCACAACTCTCACATGAGCTGCATGTATAGCTAAAATAAAAAAAGATCTCTTGTGTAGCACTAATATTTACAATGTTTTAACAAGTGAGTCTTCTAAAAAACTACCACACACCACTATTTTCAACAATATTTTTAAACTATTTACAATTAGAATACATCTATGAAAGTTATACCAAAAAGAGCAGGAGATTCTAAATGCTCATATGCAATTAAAACATAAAAATGTAAAAACATTATTAAAACCCTATTTTGACTCTCCTTAATACTTATTTCTTTGTAAGTACAAGAGCAATAAGGGAACACACTATGTCACATCTTTTAACAACTTTTCTCTGTGTGATGTCATAAGTCTTTGCATGGCCAGGAGTAAAAACAAGAAAAGTGAACGAAATTGTCCCATTTGAGAAAAGTGAAACAATTAGAAAATTTAAACTAATAGCAACAAATATCTGAGACATAGTTCACCAAAATATACCTCATGTGTTCCATTCACATGACTTTCTCCACATCTCTGCAACAAATTATTGTTAGAAACCTTATGCTTCTATTTACTCCATGAAAATCGAGAAAAAAATAGCAGAAATAGTCTTATTACTTACTTCCTTGTAAGCAGAAGTGAAATAAGGGAGTACACTAGGTTAAAGTGATAGTGAAAAGCTGGTTGCTATGTGACTTTGTTCATATGGACACGAGTTGACAAATTCCATTGTGAAAAAAGTATAAGTTTATAAAGCAGAAATTAAAAGAAAGGAATATCTCAAAAATGATCAACTCCACAAACAAATGTATATAACATAAATTGTATGTTTTAATGTGCTCTACATTTTTTGTGTGCTAAGTTTTTGTCCATCTGTTATGGTTTACCAGTTATGCAAAATTCCTTCAAATTCATCCAAAATAAATTACTCTTCAAAGGCTATTCCCAGAAAATTCAAGATATACATTTTATTTGTCAGGTAAATATCTTTAATATACAATATTTTAATCAGAAATCTTTAGAGCCGTTTTTAAGAACATCAAAATGTTAAAAAAAAATTCCATGTAAGGGGTAGTTGGGGGTGGAGGGATTTTTTTGAAAATCTTTGTGTTGCATCCTTGGAAGATACCAATCTTATATACCAAATTTGGTATTTTCGTTTCTGAGCTATGCTGTCCACAGACACACACACACAGGCACACACACACACACACACACACACATGGACCTTTTTCTGAAAATGATTTTCTTGGATTCAGGGGGACCCAAAACACGTATTTCCGGTGAAATCTTGGTATTGAATTTTTGGTTGGAACGCAATACCTTCTCCATACAATATGTACATAGTACGTGTACAGAAAGTAAAAACTTAGATTAAAAGTATGTAACCCTGTCATATAAGGTATTAATATTCATAATATTAAAGATAAACATAAAGAAACTACAGAACAAAGATGGAAATGGCCTGTGGAGGGAATGCCACTCTGGACCACGTGAATGAGGCAATGGCAGAGTGTGCCAGGAACCTGCAGGGAATTGGCGAAACATCCCACACACTGTGATATGTCATTGTACAGCTTGCAGATCCTAAAACCAGACAGTACATGTAGTACACTACTATAACATCACTGCACAGGAAACAACCCACACACTGTGATATGTCATTGTACAGCTTGCAGATCCTAAAACCAGACTGTACATGTAGTACACTACTATAACATCACTGCGCAGGAAACAACCCACACACTGTGATGTGTCATTGTACAGCTTGCAGATCCTAAAACCAGACAGTACATGTAGTACACTGTTGTAACATCACTGCGCAGGAAACAACCCACACACTGTGATGTGTCATTGTACAGCTTGCAGATCCTAAAACCAGACAGTACATGTAGTACACTGTTGTAACATCACTGCGCAGGAAACAACCCACACACTGTGATGTGTCATTGTACAGCTTGCAGATCCTAAAACCAGACAGTACATGTAGTACACTGTTGTAACATCACTGCGCAGGAAACAACCCGCACACTGTGATGTGTCATTGTACAGCTTGCAGATCCTAAAACCAGACAGTACATGTAGTACACTATTGTAACATCACTGCACAGGAAACAACCCACACACTGTGATGTGTCATTGTACAGCTTGCAGATCCTAAAACCAGACAGTACATGTAGTACACTATTGTAACATCACTGCGCAGGAAACAACCCACACACTGTGATATGTCATTGTACAGCTTGCAGATCCTAAAACCAGACAGTACATGTAGTACACTGTTGTAACATCACTGCGCAGGAAACAACCCGCACACTGTGATGTGTCATTGTACAGCTTGCAGATCCTAAAACCAGACAGTACATGTAGTACACTGTTGTAACATCACTGCGCAGGAAACAACCCACACACTGTGATGTGTCATTGTACAGCTTGCAGATCCTAAAACCAGACAGTACAGGTAGTATACTATTGTAACATCACTGCGCAGGAAACAACCCACACACTGTGATGTGTCATTGTACAGCTTGCAGATCCTAAAACCAGACAGTACAGGTAGTATACTATTGTAACATCACTGCGCAGGAAACAACCCACACACTGTGATGTGTCATTGTACAGCTTGCAGATCCTAAAACCAGACAGTACATGTAGTACACTACTATAACATCACTGCGCAGGAAACAACCCACACACTGTGATGTGTCATTGTACAGCTTGCAGATCCTAAAACCAGACAGTACATGTAGTACACTATTGTAACATCACTGCGCAGGAAACAACCCACACACTGTGATGTGTCATTGTACAGCTTGCAGATCCTAAAACCAGACAGTACATGTAGTACACTGTTTTAACATCACTGCGCAGGAAACAATCTGCACACTGTGATGTGTCATTGTACAGCTTGCAGATCCTAAAACCAGACAGTACATGTAGTACACTATTGTAACATCACTGCACAGGAAACAACCCACACACTGTGATGTGTCATTGTACAGCTTGCAGATCCTAAAACCAGACAGTACATGTAGTACACTGTTGTAACATCACTGCGCAGGAAACAACCCACACACTGTGATGTGTCATTGTACAGCTTGCAGATCCTAAAACCAGACAGTACATGTAGTACACTGTTGTAACATCACTGCGCAGGAAACAACCCACACACTGTGATGTGTCATTGTACAGCTTGCAGATCCTAAAACCAGACAGTACATGTAGTATACTATTGTAACATCACTGCGCAGGAAATAACCCACACACTGTGATGTGTCATTGTACAACTTGCAGATCCTAAAACCAGACAGTACATGTAGTACACTATTGTAACATCACTGCGCAGGAAACAACCCAAGTTCTGAGTCAGGGATCCTCCCATTGTTTTGCAGACAATGCTGTTACTGTGTGGAGCCTGTTTGCATGAGTGGATGGAAGGTTCTAGAGCACCTACTCAAGGAGAGCAGCTATATTAACAAAGAGGGCAGCACTTTCCCACCATCTGACAACAACTGAAGGCAATGCCTGTAAAACTCTCATGTTTATACAGTAAAGACTTATTTGTTGCCACATATTTTCTCCAGCCCTCATATAAAGGAATTATATCTTGGAATAAACACAAATGATAATGAAATCGCTACTATAGGAGGTTTGTGTATGTTTGTCTGCAGGTGTTGCTGTTAGCAAATGGTATGTATGGCAGAAGAATGAAGCTCATCTGTGACACAGTTGGTATACCTGTCCACGTGTGTGAGTTCCCAGAACAGCAAGCTGTGGATGTTAATAGGGTCAGTATAACCTCACTTTCTACACACTTTACTACATTTCTCTTCCCAATTTTTGTCTTCTGATCCGTTTCTTAGATAACTTCCTCCATCATGTAGAAACAGAAGCAGAATTTATTCACATTAACAAATACAATGAATTCACAGCTTGGTGAAAAGAAAATAATAGGTACATATTTTAACCAAATGATTACTCTTGTATAAACATTATATTTTATAACAGTGATAAAAATAAATACATTGACTATAAGTACTCTAAACTTGGTCTTGAGTTAAGTGTATCTCTCAAGACGTTAACTCACACAATCAGGTGGATTATCAAAATTCTAACTCAAACTAAACATGAGTTTAGTAACGAAATGATGTGTTCATGAATTTCTCATTGGAATATGGCACATAGGTAGTTTAAGAGTTTAATTTTAGCTTCTTCTGAAATATTGCAGCGCTTTGACAGTCTCAGGTAGTTAATTATATAACTAAACTAACTCTCAGTGGTTCCATTCCAAAATCCAATCTGGTATACACTTTGATCTTTTATTTTCATCACATTGAATAATACTGATGATCTTTCTATAACAATTAAATACTTTGACTATAATCACCACATGTGTGTGAAAAGCTTGTTACTGCACACTTGTACTGACAGCAATTTCCTTCACTTTGAAGTAATGCATTGTTACACCTGTGGTGGTGTGCATGTCCGACTGCTTCTCGAAGTTTCCTGCCATATCATCATCAGAGCCCTGCAGAAAGTTTATTTCCAATTGGAAATGCAAAGCAGCCAGTGTTTCAAATAATACAATAAATTGTAAATGTGATATTGTTTTGTTTTCATGTTGTTTTGTGGTTGGTTGTTTGACCTCTTATTTTTCTTCTCTTAGGTCAGGGTATAAGTAAAGATTATTTGTTTTTCAATTATTCCTTTTACTTTTGAAGTAAATGAAGCACATATTTATTAAATGTAATTTGTTTACAAAGTGCATTCTCTTCAACTGATTTACTTTCTACCAATTTGGTTCCTGCTCACACTTACCCAACAAAAAGTCTCTTAATGAAACATTTCCCAACTACATTGTCTCCATGGTGATTTGTCCACAACCGTTATTGCTTGTTATTCCCCAAAACTACAAACAAAAGACTGACTCTTTCTTTAAAAATTCAATGAGAATATTATAGCTCATCATACACACCTTCTTTTGTTTCTTTTAATCCTTCCCTATTTAACCTATTTCATTGATTGCGTTAATATTAGGTAATACATTTTATCAATGAAGAGCAAGAAATAAAACAAATTACATAAATTAATAAAAGCTACAGTAAATTTAGCTAATAACATATAATATTTGGTAAGCATATAAAATCTTAAATAATATAACTGCTTCATATGCTTTATATATGTTATTTTTATCAATGTCAGAAATTTGTATAAGTACATGGATACCTAACAAACGAATGTAACTGAAAGTTTCCATTATCACCAATCATCATAGCTAAATACTTTCATTGTAAACCAACATTATTTGATGATGATTGTTAATAGTGTTTAACACCCGCTTTTACTACATATGCACTGCAGGCAAGATGATAACAATCTACTAGGATTGTGATTATCAAAAATCTGATGTGCTCCATTCACGTGACTTTCTCTACCACAAATTATTGTTAAAAAACTTATGCTTCTATTTACTTCATGCTAATCGAGAAAAAATTAGCAGAAATAATCCTATTACTTGCTTCCTTGTAATTAGAAGGGGAATAAGGGAGTACCATGGGTTAAAGTGATAAACAAAAACTGGTTGCTATGTGACTGAAATTCCTTTGGTTGTATTGACACGAGTTGACAAGATCCGTCATGAAAAAAATATAAGTTTTTAAAGCAGAAATCAAAAAGAAGGAATATCACAAAAATGATCAACTCCACAAAAAAAATATACATAACATAAATTGTATGCTTTAACATTATCTGCATTTTTGTGTGCGAAGCTTTAGTCCATCTGTTATGGTGTACCAGTTATGCAAAATTACTTAAAATTCATCTACATAAAGGCTTCAAAGGCTATTCCCAGAAAATTCAAGATATACATTTTATTTGTCAGCTAAATATCTTTAATATACGATATTTTAATCAAAATCGTTAAAGCCATTTTTTAAAACATCAACATTTTCGAAAAACAGTTCCATGTAAAGGGTAGTTTGGGGTGGGGGCATTTTACTCAAAATCTCCTTGTCCCATCCCTGGGAGATACTAAACTTAAATACCAAGTTTGGTATTTCACCGAATTTTCGTTTTTGAGTTATCGTATTCATAGACACACGGACACACACTTCCCTTTTTCTAAAAAAGCTTTCTTTTGCATACATAGGACTCTAAATGCATATATTTGCGGTGAAACATCGCTGCAACACAATTGACCTTCTCTATACACTATGTAGGTGTAGAGATGTAATGAAGTTGACCTTGTTGCAGGTTGAGAAAGAGCTACAGACTGGCACGCCGTACACGACGGTTGCGATGGTTCACCTTGAGACAAGTACAGGAGTTGTCAACGACGTTGCAGCAGTTGGACGCTTCGTGAGAATGTATCAACCAGGTGCTGCCTTTCTTGTGGATGCCATGAGCAGCTTTGGGGCTGTGCCCCTTGAGCTGGAATGTGTGGACTATCTCGTGAGCTCCGCCAACAAATGTCTGCAAGGCGTGCCAGGGTTTGCCTTCGTATTGGCCAGAAAGAAACAGCTGTTCTCCTGTAGAGGTGAGTTATTAGCGTCGGTGTTGATGGGTGCTGTTACGTCACAGCTGACGTCAGCATTTGCCTTTCTGTTGGCAGCTGTTCCCCTGTAGAGCTGAGTTGCTGGTGTCGTTGGCGGTATTGTGTTGTTACGACACAGCTCAAGTCAGCATTTGCCTTTATATTGGCAGCTGTTCTCCTGTAGAGGTGAGCTGCAGGTGTCGGTGTTGATGGGTGCTGTTACGTCACAGCTCACGTCAGCATTTGCCTTTCTATTGGCAGCTGTTCTCCTGTAGAGGTGAGTTATTGGCGTCGGTGTTGATGGGTGCTGTTACGTCAAGGCTCACGTCAGCATTTGCCTTCCTGTTGGCAGCTGTTCTCCTGTAGAGGTGAGTTGCTGGAGTAGGTTTTGATGGTATTAGGTTGTTACGTCACAGTTGACGTCAGCATTTGCATTACTGTTGGCAGCTGTTCTCCTGTAGAGGTGAGTTACTGTTGTCGGTGTTGATGGGTGTTGTTACGTCACAGCCGACGTCAATATTTGCCTTTCAGTTGGCAGCTATTCTCCTGTAGAGCTGAGTTACTGGTGTCGGTGCTAATGGTATTGTGTTGTTACGTCACAGCCGACGTCAATATTTGCCTTTCTATTGGCAGCTGTTCTCCTTTAGAGGTGAGTTATTGGTGTCGGTTTTGATGGCAGTTGTTATGATAGCTGACGTCAGCATTTGCCTTTCTGTTGGCAGCTGTTCTCCTGTATAGGTGAGTTACTGGTGTCGGTGTTGATGGCTGTTGTTACGTCACAGCATTTGCCTTTCTATTGGCAGCTGTTCTCCTGTAGAGGTGAGTTACTGGTGTCGGTGTTGATGGTATTGTGTTGTTACGTCACAGCATTTGCCTTTCTATTGGCAGCTGTTCTCCTGTAGAGGTGAGTTACTGGTGTCGGTTTTGATGGCAGTTGTGATGATAGCTGACGTCAGCATTTGCCTTTCTGTTGGCAGCTGTTCTCCTGTAGAGGTGAGTTACTGGTGTCGGTTTTCATGGCAGTTGTGATGATAGCTGACGTCAGCATTTGCCTTTCTGTTGGCAGCTGTTCTCCTGTAGAGGTGAGTTACTGGTGTCGGTGATGATGGGTGTTGTTACGTCTCAGCTGACGTCAGCATTTGCCTTTCCATTGGCAGCTGTTCTCCTGTAGAGGTGAGTTTCTGGTGTCGGTGATGTAGGGTGTTCTTACGTCACAGCTGACGTCAGCATTTGAATTTTTGTTGGCAGCTGTTCACCTGTAGAGCTGAGCTGCTGGTGTCGCTGTTGATGGGTGTTGTTAAGTCACAGCTGACGTCAGCTATTGCCTTTCCATTGGCAGCTGTTCACCTGTAGAGGTGAGTTACTGGTGTCGCTGTTGATGGGTGTTGTTACGTCACAGCTGACGTCAGCATTTGCCTTTCGGTTGGCAGCTATTCTCCTGTAGAGGTGAGTTGCTGGTTTCGGTGTTGATTCGTGTTGTGTTGTTACATGATAGCTGACGTCAGCATTTGCCTTTCTGTTGGCAGCTGTTCTCCTGTAGAGGTGAGTTACTGGTGCTGGTGTTGATAGTATTGTTATGTTACGTTAGAGATGACGTCAGCATTTGCCTTTCTATTTGCAGCTGTTCTCCTGTAGAAGTGAGTTGCTGGTGTCGGTGTTGATGGTACTGTGTTGTTACGTCACAGGTCAAGTCATCATTTGCCTTTCTGTTGGCAGCTGTTCTCCTCTAGTGGTGAGTTACTGGTGTCGGTGTTGATGGTACTGTGTTGTTACGTCACAGCTGACGTCAGCATTTGCCTTTCTATAAGCAGATGTTCTCCTGTAGAAGTGAGTTGCTGGTGTCGGTGTTGATGGTACTGTGTTGCTACGTCATAGTGACGTCATCATTTACCTTTCTTTTGGCAGCTGTTCTCCTGTAGAGGTGAGTTACTGGTGTCGGTGTTGATGGTACTGTGTTGTAACGACACAGGTGACGTCATCATTTTCCTTTCTTTTGGCAGCTGTTCTCCTGTAGAGGTGAGTTACTGGTGTCGGTGTTGATGGTACTGTGTTGTTACGTCACAGGTAACGTCAGCATTTGTCTTTCTGTTGGCAGCTGTTCTCCTGTAGACGTGAGTTATTGGCACCGGTATTGATGGGTGCTGTTACGCCTTGGCTCACGTCAGCATTTGCCTTTCTATTGGCAACTGTTCTCCTGTAGAGAGGAGTCATTGGCGCCGGTGTTGATGGGTGCTGTTACGTCAAGGCTCACGTCAGCATTTGCGTTTCTGTTGGCAGCTGTTCTCCTTTAGAGGTGAGTTGCTGGTGTCGGTGTTGATGGTATTGTGTTGTTACGTCACAGCTCACGTCAGCATTTGCCTTTCTATTCGCAGCTGTTCTCCTGTAGCGGTGAGTTGCTGGTGTCAGTGTTGATGGGTGTTGTTACGTCACAGGTGACGTCAGCAATTGCCTTTCTATTTTCAGCATTTGCCTTTCTATTGGCAGCTGTTCTCCTGTAGAGCTGAGTTACTGATGTCGGTGTTGATGTGTGTTGTTACGTCTCAGCCGACGCCAATATTTGCCTTTCAGTTGGCAGCTGTTCTCCTGTAGAGGTGAGTTATTGGCGTCGGTATTGATGGGTGTTGTTACGTCACAGCCGACGTCAATATTTGCCTTTCAGTTGGCAGCTGTTCTCCTGTAGAGGTGAGTTACTGTTGTCGGTATTGATGGGTGTTCTTACGTCACAGCCGACATCAATATTTGCCTTTCAGTTGTCAGCTGTTCTCCTGTAGAAGTGAGTTACTGGTGTCGGTGTTGAAGGTACTGTGTTGTTACGTCACAGGTGTCGTCATCATTTGCCTTTCTTTTGGCAGCTGTTCTCCTGTAGAGGTGAGTCACTGGTGTCGCTGTTGATGGTAATGTGTTGTTACGTCACAGGTGACGTCATCATTTGCCTATTTTTTGGCAGCTGTTCTCCTGTAGCGGTGAGTTACTGGTGTCGGTGTTGATGGTACTGTGTTGTTACGTGACAGGTGACGTCAGCATTTCGTTTCTGTTGGCAGCTGTTCTCCTGTAGAGGTGAGTTGCTGGTGTCGGTGTTGATGGTATTGTGTTGTTACATGAGAGCTGACGTCATCATTTGCCTTTCTGTTGGCAGCTGTTCTCCTGTAGTGGTGAGTTACTAGTGTCGGTGTTGATAGTATAGTGTTGTTACGTCACAGCTGACGTCAGCATTTGCCTTTCTGTTGGCAGCTGTTCTCCTGTAGAGCTGAGTTGCTGGTGTCGGTGTTGATGGTACTGAGTTGTTACGTAAAAGTGACATCATCATTTGCCTTTCTGTTGGCAGCTGTTCTCCTGTAGAGCTGAGTTGCTGGTGTCAGTGTTGATCGTACTGTGTTGTTACGTAACAGGTGACATCATCATTTGCCTTTCTGTTGGCAGCTGTTCTCCTGTAGAGCTGAGTTGCTGGTGTCGGTGTTGATGGTACTGTGTTGTTACGTAACAGGTGATATATCATTTGCCTTTCTGTTGGCAGCTGTTCTCCTGTAGTGGTGAGTTACTGGTATCGGTGTTGATAGTATAGTGTTGTTACGTCACAGCTGACGTCAGCATTTGCCTTTCATTTGGCAGCTGTTCTCCTGTAGAGGTGAGTTACTGGGTTCGGTGTTGATGGTTGTTGTTACATCACAGGTGACATCAACATTTGCCTTAATATTGCCAGCTGTTCTCCTTAAGAGGTGAGTTGCTGCTGTTTGGTGTTGAAGCTATTGTGTTGTTCCATGATAGCTGACGTCAGCATTTACCTTTCTATTGCAAGCTGTTCTCCTGTAGAGGTGAGTTGCTGGTGTCGGTGATGATGGGTGTTGTTACGTCACAGATGACGTCAGCATTTGCCTTTCAGTTGGCAGCTGTTCTCCTGTAGAGGTGAGTTGCTGGTGTCGGTGATGATGGGTGTTGATACGTCACAGCTGACGTCAACATTTGCCTTTCTTTTGGCAGCTGTTCTCCTGTAGAGGTGAGTTGCTGGTGTCGGTGTTGATGGTATTGTGTTGTTAAGTCACAGCTGACGTCAGCATTTGCCTTTCTGTTGGCAGCTGTTCTCCTGTAGAGGTGAGTTACTGGTGTCGGCGTTGCTGGGTGTTGTTATGTCACAGCTGACGTCAGCATTTGCCTTTCTATTGGCAGCTGTTCTCCTGTAGTGGTGAGTTATTGGCGTCGGTGTTGATGGGTGCTGTTACGTCAAGGCTCACGTCAGCATTTGCCTTCCTGCTGGCAGCTGTTCTCCTGTAGATGTGAGTTGCTGTAGTAGGTTTTGATGGTATTGTGTTGTTACGTCACAGTTGACGTCAGCGTTTGCCTTTCTGTTGGCAGCTGTTCTCCTGTAGACGTGAGTTATTGGCGCCGGTATTGATGGGTGCTGTTACGTCACAGCTCACGTCAGCATTTGCCTTTCTGTTGGCTGCTGTTATCCTGTAGAGGTGAGTTGCTGGAGTAGATTTAGATGGTATTGTGTTGTTACGTCAAACTTTACGTCAACATTTGCCTTTCTGTTGGCAGCTTTTCTCCTGTAGAGGTGAGCTGCTAGTGTCGGTGTTGATGGTATTGTGTTCTTACGACACAGCTCACGTCAGCATTTCCCTATCTAATGGCAGCGGTTCTCCTGTAGCGGTGTGTTACTGGTGTCGGTGTTGATGGTATTGTGTTGTTAAGTCAAGGCTGACGTCAGCATTTGCCTTTCTATTGGCAGCTGTTCTCCTGTAGAGGTGAGTAGCTGGTGTTGGTGTTAATGGTATTGTTTTGTTACGTCACAGTTGACGTCAGCATTTGCCTTTCTGTTGGCAGCTGTTCTCCTGTAGATGTGAGTTACTGGTGTAGGTGTTGATGGTGTTGTGTTGTTACGTCACAGTTGACGTCAGCATTTGCCTTTCTGTTGGCAGCTGTTCTCTTGTAGAGGTGAGTTACTGGTATCGGTGTTGATGGTATTGTGTTGTTACGTCACAGCTCACGTCAGCATTTGCCTTTCTATTGGCAGCTGTTCTCCTGTAGAGCTGAGTTACTGGTGTCGGTGTTGATGGGTGTTGTTACGTCACAGCCGACGCCAATATTTGCCTTTCAGTTGGCAGCTGTTCTCCTGTAGAGATGAGTTACTGTTGTCGGTGTTGATGGGTGTCGTTACGTCACAGCCGACGTCAATATTTGCCTTTCAGTTGGCAGCTGTTCTCCTGTAGATGTGAGTTACTGGTGTCGGTGCTGATGGTATTGTGTTGTTACGTAACAGCCGACGTCAATATTTGCCTTTCTATTGGCAGCTGTTCTCCTGTAGAGGTGAGTTACTGGTGTCGGTGTTGATGGGTGTTGTTACGTCACAGCATTTGCCTTTCTATTGGCAGCTGTTCTCCTGTAGAGGTGAGTTACTGGTGTCGGTGATGACGGGTGTTGTTACGTCACAGCTCACGTCAGGATTTGCCTTTCTGTTGGCAGCTGTTCTCCTGTAGAGGTGAGTTACTGGTATCGGTGATGACGGGTGTTGTTACGTCACAGGTCACGTCAGCATTTGCCTTTCTGTTGGCAGCTGTTCTCCTGTAGAGGTGAGTTACTGGTGTCGGTGTTGATGGGTGTTGTTACGTCACAGCATTTGTGTTTCTGTTGGCAGCTGTTCTCCTGTAGAGGTGAGTAACTGGTGTCAGCGATGATGGGTGTTGTTACGTCACAGCTCACGTCAGCATTTGCCTTTCTGTTTGCAGCTGTTCTCCTGGAGAGGTGAGTTGCTGGTGTCGGTGTTGATTCTTGTTGTGTAGTTACATGATAGCTGACGTCAGCATTTGCCTTTCTGTTGTTAGCTGTTCTCCTGTAGAGGTGAGTTACTGGTGTTGGTGTTGATGGTATTGTGTTGTTACGTCACAGCTGACGTCAGCATTTGCCTTTCTGTTGGCAGCTGTTCTCCTGTACAGGTGAGTTACTGGTGCCGGTGGTGATGGGTGCTGTTACGTCACAGCTGACGTCAGCATTTGCCTTTCTGTTGGCAGCTGTTCTCCTGGAGAGGTGAGTTGCTGGTGTCGGTGTTGATTCGTGTTGTGTAGTTACATGATAGCTGACGTCAGCATTTGCCTTTCTGTTGGCAGCTGTTCTCCTGTAGAGGTGAGCTGCTGGTGTCGGTTTTGATGGTACTGTGTTGTTATATGAGAGCTGACGTCAACATTTGCCTTTCTGTTGGCAGCTGTTCTCCTTTAGTGGTGAGTTACTGGTGTCCGTGTTGATAGCATTGTGCTGTTACGTCACAGCTGACGTCAGCATTAGCCTTTCTGTTGGCAGCTGTTCTCCTGTAGAGGTGAGTTGCTGGTGTCGGTGTTGATGGTACGGTTTTGTTACGTCACAGGTGACGTCATCATTTGCCTTTCTGTTGCCAGCTGTTCTCCTGTAGTGGTGTGTTACTGGTGTCGGTGTTGATAATATAATGTTGTTACGTGACAGCTGACGTCAGCATTTGCCTTTCTGTTGGCAGCTGTTCTTCTGTAGAGGTGTGTTACTGGTGACGGTGTTGAAGGTATTGTGTTGTTACATGATAGCTGACGTCAGCATTTGCCTTTCTGTTGCCAGCTGTTCTCCTATAGAGGTGAGTTGCTGGTGTTGGTGTTGAAGGTATTGTGTTGTTACATGATAGCTGACGTCAGCATTTACCTTTCTATTGCCGGCTGTTCTCCTGTAGAGGTGAGATGCTGGTGTTTGTGATGATGGGTGCTGTTACGTCACAATTGACGTCAGCATTTGCCTTTCTGTTGGCAGCTGATCTCCTGTAGAGGTGTTTTGCTGGTGTCGGTGTTGATGGTATTGTGTTGATAAGTCTCAGCTGACGTCAGTATTTGCCTTTCTGTTGGCAGCTGTTCTCCTTTAGAGGTGAGTTACTGGTGTCGGTGTCGATGGGTGCTGTTACTTCACAGCTGACGTCAGCATTTACCTTTCTGTTGGCAGCTGTTCTCCTGTATAGGTGAGTTACTGGTGTCGGTGCTGATGGTATTGTGTTGTTACGTCACAGCTCACGTCAGCATTTGCCTTTCTATTGGCAGCTGTTCTCCTGTAGAAGTTAGTTGCTACGTCGGTGTTGGTGGGTGCTGTTACATCACAGCTCACGTCAGCATTTACATTTCTATTGGCAGCTGTTCTCCAGTAGAGGTGAGTTAATGGCGTCGGTGTTGCTGAGTGCTGTTACCTCACAGCTCACGTCAGCATTTGCCTTGCTGTTGGCAGCAGTACTCCAGTAGAGGTGATTTGCTGGTGTCGGTGCTGATGGTATTGTGTTGTTACGTCATAGCATTTGCCTTTCTGTTGCCAGCTGTTCTCCTGTAGAGGTCAGTTATTGGTGTCGGGGATGATGGGTATTGATACGTCAAAGCTGACGTCAGCATTTACATTTCTATTGACAGCTGTTCTCCTGTAGAGGTGAGTTGCTGGTGTCGGTGTTGATGGGTGCTGTTACGTCACAGCTGGCGTCAGCATTTGCCTTTGTGTTGACAGCTGTTCCCCTGCAGAGGTGAGTTGCTGGTGTCGGTGCTGATAGTATTGGGTTGTTACGTCACAGCTGACGTCAGCATTTGCCTTTCTGTTGGAAGCTGTTCTTCTGTAGAGGTGAGTTGCTGGTGTCGGTGTTGACGGTATTATGTTGTTACGTCACAGCTCACGTTAGCATTTGCCTGTCTATTGGCAGCTTTTCGCCTGTAGCGGTGAGTTACTGGTGTCGGTGTTGATAGCTGTTGTTACGTCACAGGTGACGTCAGCATTTGCCCTTCTATTGTCAGCATTTGCCTTTCTATTGGCAGCTGTTCTCCTGTGGAGGTGAGTTACTGGTGTCGGTGTCGATGGGTGTTGTTACGCCACAGCTCACGTTGGCATTTGCCTTTCTGTTGGCAGCTGTTCTCCTGTAGAGGGACGTTGCAGGCGTCGGTGTTAAAGGGTGTAGTTACGTCACAGCTGACGTCAGCATTTGCCTTTCTATTGGCAGCTGTTCTCCTGTGGAGGTGAGTTGCTGGTTTTGGTGTTGATGGTATTGTGTTGTTACGTCACAGCTCACGTCAGCCTTTGCCTTTCTATTGGCAGCTGTTCTCCTGTAACTGTAAGTTACTGGTGTCGGTGTTGATGGGTATTGTTACGTCACAGTTGACGACAGCATTTGCCTTTCTATTGGCAGCTGTTCTCCTGTAGAGGTGAGTTACTGGTGTCGGTGTTGATGGGTGTTGTTACGTGACAGCTCACGTCAGCATTTGCCTTTATATTGGCAGCTGTTCTCCTGTAGTGATGAGTTACTGGTGTCGGTGTTGATAGTATTGTGTTGTTACGTCACAGCTGACGTCAGCATTTGCCTTTCTATTTGCAGCTGTTCTCCTGTAGAGGTGAGTTGCTGGTGTCGGTATTGATGGGTGTTGTGTTGTTACATGATAGCTGACGGCAGCATTTGCCTTTCTGTTGGCACCTGTTCTCCTGTAGAGGTGAGTTGCTGGTGTCGGTGTTGATAGGTGTTACGTCACAGCTGACGTCAGCATTTGCCTTTCATTTTGCAGCTGTTCTCCTGTAGAAGTGAGTTGCTGTTGTCGGTGTTGATGGTACTGTGTTGTTGCGTCGCAGGTGACGTCATCATTC
The DNA here is from genome assembly GCA_030762935.1 of Hymenopus coronatus. Classification (NCBI taxonomy): domain Eukaryota; kingdom Metazoa; phylum Arthropoda; class Insecta; order Mantodea; family Hymenopodidae; genus Hymenopus; species Hymenopus coronatus. The sequence continues at coordinate 2,011,098 of CM060897.1, read as the reverse complement.
GCCTTTCTGTTGGCAGCTGTTCACCTGTAGAGGTGAGCTACTGGTGTCGGTGTTTTTGGTACTGTGTTGTTTCGTCACAGGTGACGTCATCATTTGCCTTTCTGTTGGCAGCTGTTCTCTTTTAGTGGTGAGTTGCTGGTGTCGGTGTTGATAGTATTGTGTGGTTACATAATAGCGGACGTCAACATTTGCTTTTTTGTTGGCAGCTGTACTCCTGTAGAATTGAGCTCGTGTCGGTGTTGATGGTATTGTGTTGCACGTCACAGCTTTGCCTTTCTGTTGGCAGCTGTTCTCCTGTAGAGGTGAGTTACTGGTGTCGGTGTTGATAGTATTGTGTTGTTACGTCACAGCTGACGTCAGCATTTGCCTTTCTGTTGGCAGCTGTTCTCCTGTAGAGGTGAGTTGCTGGTGTCGGTGTTGATGGGTGTTGTATTGTTACATGATAGTTGACGTCAGCATTTGCCTCTCTGTTGATAGCTGTTCTCCTGTAGAGGTGAGTTGCTCGTGTCGGTGTTGATGGTATTGTGTTCTTACGTCACAGCTCACGTCAGCATTTCCCTATCTAATGGCAGTTGTTCTCCTGTAGCGGTGTGTTACTGGTGTCGGTGTTGATGGCATTGTGTTGTTAAGTCACATCTGACGTCAGCATTTGCCTTTCTATTGGCAGCTGTTCTCCTGTAGAGGTGAGTTGCTGGTGTTGGTGTTAATGGTATTGTTTTGTTACGTCACAGTTGACGTCAGCATTTGCCTTTCTGTTGGCAGCTGTTATCTTGTAGAGGTGAGTTACTGGTATCGGTGTTGATGGTATTGTGTTGTTACGTCACAGCTCACGTCAGCATTTGTCTTTCTATTGGCAGCTGTTCTCCTGTAGAGTTGAGTTGCTGTTGTCGGTGTTGATGGGTGTTGTTACGTCACAGCCGACGCCAATATTTGCCTTTCAGTTGGCAGCTGTTCTCCTGTAGAGATGAGTTACTGTTGTCGGTGTTGATGGGTGTCGTTACGTCACAGCTGACGTCAATATTTGCCTTTCAGTTGGCAGCTGTTCTCCTGTAGAGGTGAGTTACTGGTGTCGGTGTTGATGGTATTGTGTTGTTACGTAACAGCCGACGTCAGTATTTGCCTTTCTATTGGCAGCTGTTCTCCTGTAGAGGTGAGTTACTGGTGTCGGTGTTGATGGGTTTTGTTACGTCACAGCATTTGCCTTTCTATTGGCAGCTGTTCTCCTTTAGAGGTGAGTTACTGGTGTCGGTGTTGATGGGTGTTGTTACGTCACAGCATTTGCGTTTCTGTTGGCAGCTGTTCTCCTGTAGAGGTGAGTAACTGGTGTCAGCGATGATGGGTGTTGTTACGTCACAGCTGACGTCAGCATTTGCCTTTCTGTTGGCAGCTATTCTCCTGGAGAGGTGAGTTACTGGTGTCGGTGTTGATAGTATTGTGTTGTTACGTCACAGCTGACGTCAGCATTTGCCTTTCTGTTGGCTGCTGTTCTCCTGTAGAGGTGAGTTACTGGTGCCGGTGGTGATGGGTGCTGTTACGTCACAGCTGACGTCAGCATTTGCCTTTCTGTTGGCAGCTGTTCTCCTGGAGAGGTGAGTTGCTGGTGTCGGTGTTGATTCGTGTTGTGTAGTTACATGATAGCTGACGTCAGCATTTGCCTTTCTGTTGGCAGCTGTTCTCCTGTAGAGGTGAGCTGCTGGTGTCGGTTTTGATGGTACTGTGTTGTTATATGAGAGCTGACGTCAACATTTGCCTTTCTGTTGGCAGCTGTTCTCCTTTAGTGGTGAGTTACTGGTGTCCGTGTTGTTAGCATTGTGTTGTTACGTCACAGCTGACGTCAGCATTTGCCTTTCTGTTGGCAGCTGTTCTCCTGTAGAGGTGAGTTGCTGGTGTCGGTGTTGATGGTACGGTTTTGTTACGTCACAGGTGACGTCATCATTTGCCTTTCTGTTGCCAGCTGTTCTCCTGTAGTGGTGTGTTACTGTTGTCGGTGTTGATAATATAGTGTTGTTACGTGACAGCTGACGTCAGCATTTGCATCTCTGTTGGCAGCTGTTCTTCTGTAGAGGTGTGTTACTGGTGACGGTGTTGAAGGTATTGTGTTGTTACATGATAGCTGATGTCAGCATTTGCCTTTCTGTTGCCAGCTGTTCTCCTATAGAGGTGAGTTGCTGGTGTTGGTGTTGAAGGTATTGTGTTGTTACATGATAGCTGACGTCAGCATTTGCCTTACTATTCCCGGCTGTTCTCCTGTAGAGGTGAGATGCTGGTGTTTGTGATGATGGGTGCTGTTACGTCACAACTGACGTCAGCATTTGCCTTTCTGTTGGCAGCTGATCTCCTGTAGAGGTGCTTTGCTGGTGTCGGTGTTGATGGTATTGTGTTGTTAAGTCTCAGCTGACGTCAGCATTTGCCTTTCTGTTGGCAGCTGTTCTCCTTTAGAGGTGAGTTACTGGTGTCGGTGTTGATGGGTGCTGTTACTTCACAGCTGACGTCAGCATTTACCTTTCTGTTGGCAGCTGTTCTCCTGTATAGGTGAGTTACTGGTGTCGGTGCTGATGGCATTGTGTTGTTACGTCACAGCTCACGTCAGCATTTGCCTTTCTATTGGCAGCTGTTCTCCTGTAGAAGTTAGTTGCTACGTCGGTGTTGGTGGGTGCTGTTACATCACAGCTCACGTCAGCATTTACATTTCTATTGGCAGCTGTTCTCCAGTAGAGGTGAGTTAATGGCGTCGGTGTTCCTGAGTGCTGTTACCTCACAGCTCACGTCAGCATTTGCCTTGCTGTTGGCAGCAGTACTCCTGTAGAGGTGATTTGCTGGTGTCGGTGCTGATGGTATTGTGTTGTTACGTCATAGCATTTGCCTTTCTGTTGCCAGCTGTTCTCCTGTAGAGGTCAGTTATTGGTGTCGGGGATGATGGGTATTGATACGTCAAAGCTGACGTCAGCATTTACATTTCTATTGGCAGCTGTTCTCCTGTAGAGGTGAGTTGCTGGTGTCGGTGTTGATGGGTGCTGTTACGTCACAGCTGGCGTCAGCATTTGCCTTTGTGTTGACAGCTGTTCCCCTGCAGAGGTGAGTTGCTGGTGTCGGTGCTGATAGTATTGGGTTGTTACGTCACAGCTGACGTCAGCATTTGCCTTTCTGTTGGAAGCTGTTCTTCTGTAGAGGTGAGTTGCTGGTGTCGGTGTTGACGGTATTATGTTGTTACGTCACAGCTCACGTTAGCATTTGCCTGTCTATTGGCAGCTTTTCGCCTGTAGCGGTGAGTTACTGGTGTCGGTGTTGATAGCTGTTGTTACGTCACAGGTGACGTCAGCATTTGCCCTTCTATTGTCAGCATTTGCCTTTCTATTGGCAGCTGTTCTCCTGTGGAGGTGAGTTACTGGTGTCGGTGTCGATGGGTGTTGTTACGCCACAGCTCACGTTGGCATTTGCCTTTCTGTTGGCAGCTGTTCTCCTGTAGAGGGACGTTGCAGGCGTCGGTGTTAAAGGGTGTAGTTACGTCACAGCTGACGTCAGCATTTGCCTTTCTATTGGCAGCTGTTCTCCTGTGGAGGTGAGTTGCTGGTTTTGGTGTTGATGGTATTGTGTTGTTACGTCACAGCTCACGTCAGCCTTTGCCTTTCTATTGGCAGCTGTTCTCCTGTAACTGTAAGTTACTGGTGTCGGTGTTGATGGGTATTGTTACGTCACAGTTGACGACAGCATTTGCCTTTCTATTGGCAGCTGTTCTCCTGTAGAGGTGAGTTACTGGTGTCGGTGTTGATGGGTGTTGTTACGTGACAGCTCACGTCAGCATTTGCCTTTATATTGGCAGCTGTTCTCCTGTAGTGATGAGTTACTGGTGTCGGTGTTGATAGTATTGTGTTGTTACGTCACAGCTGACGTCAGCATTTGCCTTTCTATTTGCAGCTGTTCTCCTGTAGAGGTGAGTTGCTGGTGTCGGTATTGATGGGTGTTGTGTTGTTACATGATAGCTGACGGCAGCATTTGCCTTTCTGTTGGCACCTGTTCTCCTGTAGAGGTGAGTTGCTGGTGTCGGTGTTGATGGGTGTTACGTCAGTGCTGACGTCAGCATTTGCCTTTCATTTTGCAGCTGTTCTCCTGTAGAAGTGAGTTGCTGTTGTCGGTGTTGATGGTGCTGTGTTGTTGCGTCACAGGTGACGTCATCATTTGCCTTTCTGTTGGCAGCTGTTCACCTGTAGAGGTGAGCTACTGGTGTCGGTGTTGTTGGTACTGTGTTGTTTCGTCACAGGTGACGTCATCATTTGCCTTTCTGTTGGCAGCTGTTCTCTTTTAGTGGTGAGTTGCTGGTGTCGGTGTTGATAGTATTGTGTGGTTACATAATAGCTGACGTCAACATTTGCCTTTTTGTTGGCAGCTGTACTCCTGTAGAATTGAGCTCGTGTCGGTGTTGATGGTATTGTGTTGCACGTCACAGCTTTGCCTTTCTGTTGGCAGGTGTTCTCCTGTAGAGGTGAGTTACTGGTGTCGGTGTTGATAGTATTGTGTTGTTACGTCACAGCTGACGTCAGCATTTGCCTTTCTGTTGGCAGCTGTTCTCCTGTAGAGGTGAGTTGCTGGTGTCGGTGTTGATGGGTGTTGTATTGTTACATGATAGCTGACGTCAGCATTTGCCTCTCTGTTGATAGCTGTTCTCCTGTAGAGGTGAGTTGCTCGTGTCGGTGTTGATGGTATTGTGTTCTTACGTCACAGCACACGTCAGCATTTCCCTATCTAATGGCAGTTGTTCTCCTGTAGCGGTGTGTTACTGGTGTCGGTGTTGATGGCATTGTGTTGTTAAGTCACAGCTGACGTCAGCATTTGCCTTTCTATTGGCAGCTGTTCTCCTGTAGAGGTGAGTTGCTGGTGTTGGTGTTAATGGTATTGTTTTGTTACGTCACAGTTGACGTCAGCATTTGCCTTTCTGTTGGCAGCTGTTCTCTTGTAGAGGTGAGTTACTGGTATCGGTGTTGATGGTATTGTGTTGTTACGTCACAGCTCACGTCAGCATTTGTCTTTCTATTGGCAGCTGTTCTCCTGTAGAGTTGAGTTGCTGTTGTCGGTGTTGATGGGTGTTGTTACGTCACAGCCGACGCCAATATTTGCCTTTCAGTTGGCAGCTGTTCTCCTGTAGAGATGAGTTACTGTTGTCGGTGTTGATGGGTGTCGTTACGTCACAGCTGACGTCAATATTTGCCTTTCAGTTGGCAGCTGTTCTCCTGTAGAGGTGAGTTACTGGTGTCGGTGTTGATGGTATTGTGTTGTTACGTAACAGCCGACGTCAGTATTTGCCTTTCTATTGGCAGCTGTTCTCCTGTAGAGGTGAGTTACTGGTGTCGGTGTTGATGGGTGTTGTTACGTCACAGCATTTGCCTTTCTATTGGCAGCTGTTCTCCTTTAGAGGTGAGTTACTGGTGTCGGTGTTGATGGGTGTTGTTACGTCACAGCATTTGCGTTTCTGTTGGCAGCTGTTCTCCTGTAGAGGTGAGTAACTGGTGTCAGCGATGATGGGTGTTGTTACGTCACAGCTGACGTCAGCATTTGCCTTTCTGTTGGCAGCTATTCTCCTGGAGAGGTGAGTTACTGGTGTCGGTGTTGATAGTATTGTGTTGTTACGTCACAGCTGACGTCAGCATTTGCCTTTCTGTTGGCTGCTGTTCTCCTGTAGAGGTGAGTTACTGGTGCCGGTGGTGATGGGTGCTGTTACGTCACAGCTGACGTCAGCATTTGCCTTTCTGTTGGCAGCTGTTCTCCTGGAGAGGTGAGTTGCTGGTGTCGGTGTTGATTCGTGTTGTGTAGTTACATGATAGCTGACGTCAGCATTTGCCTTTCTGTTGGCAGCTGTTCTCCTTTAGTGGTGAGTTACTGGTGTCCGTGTTGTTAGCATTGTGTTGTTACGTCACAGCTGACGTCAGCATTTGCCTTTCTGTTGGCAGCTGTTCTCCTGTAGAGGTGAGTTGCTGGTGTCGGTGTTGATGGTACGGTTTTGTTACGTCACAGGTGACGTCATCATTTGCCTTTCTGTTGCCAGCTGTTCTCCTGTAGTGGTGTGTTTATGTTGTCGGTGTTGATAATATAGTGTTGTTACGTGACAGCTGACGTCAGCATTTGCCTTTCTGTTGGCAGCTGTTCTTCTGTAGAGGTGTGTTACTGGTGACGGTGTTGAAGGTATTGTGTTGTTACATGATAGCTGATGTCAGCATTTGCCTTTCTGTTGCCAGCTGTTCTCCTATAGAGGTGAGTTGCTTGTGTTGGTGTTGAAGGTATTGTGTTGTTACATGATAGCTGACGTCAGCATTTGCCTTTCTATTCCCGGCTGTTCTCCTGTAGAGGTGAGATGCTGGTGTTTGTGATGATGGGTGCTGTTACGTCACAACTGACGTCAGCATTTGCCTTTCTGTTGGCAGCAGATCTCCTGTAGAGGTGCTTTGCTGGTGTCGGTGTTGATGGTATTGTGTTGTTAAGTCTCAGCTGACGTCAGCATTTGCCTTTCTGTTGGCAGCTGTTCTCCTTTAGAGGTGAGTTACTGGTGTCGGTGTTGATGGGTGCTGTTACTTCACAGCTGACGTCAGCATTTACCTTTCTGTTGGCAGCTGTTCTCCTGTATAGGTGAGTTACTGGTGTCGGTGCTGATGGTATTGTGTTGTTACGTCTCAGCTGGCGTCAGCATTTGCCTTTGTGTTGACAGCTGTTCCCCTGCAGAGGTGAGTTGCTGGTGTCGGTGCTGATAGTATTGGGTTGTTACGTCACAGCTGACGTCAGCATTTCCCTTTCTGTTGGAAGCTGTTCTTCTGTAGAGGTGAGTTGCTGGTGTCGGTGTTGACGGTATTGTGTTGTTACGTCACAGCTCACGTCAGCATTTGCCTGTCTATTGGCAGCTGTTCGCCTGTAGCGGTGAGTTACTGGTGTCGGTGTTGATCGCTGTTGTTACGTCACAGGTGACGTCAGCATTTGCCCTTCTATTGTCAGCATTTGCCTTTCTATTGGCAGCTGTTCTCCTGTGGAGGTGAGTTACTGGTGTCGGTGTCGATGGGTGTTGTTACGCCACAGCTCACGTTAGCATTTGCCTTTCTGTTGGCAGCTGTTCTCCTGTAGAGGGACGTTGCAGGCGTCGGTGTTAATGGGTGTAGTTACGTCACAGCTGACGTCAGCATTTGCCTTTCTATTGGCAGCTGTTCTCCTGTAGAGGGACGTTGCAGGCGTCGGTGTTAAAGGGTGTAGTTACGTCACAGCTGACGTCAGCATTTGCCTTTCTATTGGCAGCTGTTCTCCTGTGGAGGTGAGTTGCTGGTTTTGGTGTTGATGGGTGTTGTTACGTCACAGTTGACGACAGCATTTGCCTTTCTATTGTCAGTATTTGCCTTTCTATTGGCAGCTGTTCTCCTGTAGAGGTGCGTTACTGGTGTCGGTGTTGATGGGTGTTGTTACGTCACAGCTCACGTCAGCATTTGCCTTTGTATTGGCAGCTGTTCTCCTGTAGTGATGACTTACTGGTGTCGGTGTTGATATTATTGTGTTGTTACGTCACAGCTGACGTCAGCATTTGCCTTTCTATTTGCAGCTGTTCTCCTGTAGAGGTGAGTTGCTGGTGTCGGTATTGATGGGTGTTGTGTTGTTACATGATAGCTGACGGCAGCATTTGCCTTTCTGTTGGCAGCTGTTCTCCTGTAGAGGTGAGTTGCTGGTGTCGGTGTTGATGGGTGTTACGTCACAGCTGACGTCAGCATTTACCTTTCTGTTGGCAGCTGTTCTCCTGTAGAGGTGAGTTACTGGTGTCGGTGTTGATGGTTGTTGTTACGTCACAGCTGACGTCAGCATTTGCCTTTCATTTTGCAGCTGTTCTGCTGTAGAAGTGAGTTGCTGGTGTCGCTGTTGATGGTACTGTGTTGTTGCGTCACAGGTGACGTTATCATTTGCCTTTCTGTTGGCAGCTGTTCACCTGTAGAGGTGAGTTACTGATGTCGGTGTTGTTGGTACTGTGTTGTTTCGTCACAGTTACGTCATCATTTGCCTTTCTGTTGGCAGCTGTTCTCTTTTAGTGGTGAGTTGCTGGTGTCGGTGTTGATAGTATTGTGTGGTTACATAATAGCTGACGTCAACATTTGCCTTTTTGTTGGCAGCTGTACTCCTGTAGAATTGAGCTCGTGTCGGTGTTGATGGTATTGTGTTGCTACGTCACAGCTTTGCCTTTCTGTTGGCAGCTGTTCTCCTGTAGAGGTGAGTTACTGGTGTCGGTGTTGATAGTATTGTGTTGTTACGTCACAGCTGACGTCAGCATTTGCCTTTCTGTTGGCAGCTGTTCTCCTGTAGAGGTGAGTTGCTGGTGTCGGTGTTGATGGGTGTTGTATTGTTACATGATAGCTGACGTCAGCATTTGCCTCTCTGTTGATAGCTGTTCTCCTGTAGAGGTGAGTTGCTCGTGTCGGTGTTGATGGTATTGTGTTCTTACGTCACAGCTCACGTCAGCATTTCCCTATCTAATGGCAGTTGTTCTCCTGTAGCGGTGTGTTACTGGTGTCGGTGTTGATGGCATTGTGTTGTTAAGTCACAGCTGACGTCAGCATTTGCCTTTCTATTGGCAGCTGTTCTCCTGTAGAGGTGAGTTGCTGGTGTTGGTGTTAATGGTACTGTTTTGTTACGTCACAGTTGACGTCAGCATTTGCCTTTCTGTTGGCAGCTGTTCTCCTGTAGATGTGAGTTACTGGTGTCGGTGTTGATGGTGTTGTGTTGTTACGTCACAGTTGACGTCAGCATTTGCCTTTCTGTTGGCAGCTGTTCTCTTGTAGAGGTGAGTTACTGGTATCGGTGTTGATGGTATTGTGTTGTTACGTCACAGCTCACGTCAGCATTTGTCTTTCTATTGGCAGCTGTTCTCCTGTAGAGTTGAGTTGCTGGTGTCGGTGTTGATGGGTGTTGTTACGTCACAGCCGACGCCAATATTTGCCTTTCAGTTGGCAGCTGTTCTCCTGTAGAGATGAGTTACTGTTGTCGGTGTTGATGGGTGTCGTTACGTCACAGCCGACGTCAATATTTGCCTTTCAGTTGGCAGCTGTTCTCCTGTAGAGGTGAGTTACTGGTGTCGGTGTTAATGGTACTGTGTTGTTACGTCACAGATGACGTCAGCATTTGCCTTTCTGTTGGCAGCTGTTCTCCTGTAGAGGTGAGTTACTGGTGTCGGTGTTGATGGTACTGTGTTGTTACGTAACAGGTAACGTCAGCATTTGCCTTTCTGTTGGCAGTTGTTCTCCTGTAGAGGTGTGTTACTGGTGTCGGTGTTTATGATACTGTGTTGTTACATGATAGCTGACGGCAGCATTTGCCTTTCTGTTGGCAGCTGTTCTCCTGTAGAGTTGAGTTGCTGATGTCGGTGTTGATGGTAGTGTGTTGTTACGACACAGGTGACTTCATCATTTTCCTTTCTTTTGGCAGCTGTTCTCCTGTGGTGGTGAGTTACTGGTGTCGGTGTTGATAATATTGTGTTGTTACGTCACAGCTGACGTCAGCATTTGCCTTTCTGTTGGCAGCTGTTCTCCTGTAGAAGTGAGTTACTGGTGTCGGTGTTGATGGGTGTTGTTACGTCACAGATGACGTCAGCATTTGCCTTACTCATGCCAGCTGTTCTCCTGTAGAGGTGAGTTCCTGGTGTTGGTGTTGATGGTATTGTTTTGTAACATGATAGTTGATGGGTTTTGTTACGTCACAGCTGACGTCAGCATTTGCCTTTCTGTTGGCAGCTGTTCTCCTGTAGAGGTGAGTTACTGGTGTCGGTGTTGATGGGTGTTGTTACGTCACAGCTGACGTCAGCATTTGCCTTTCTGTTGGCAGCTGTTCTCCTGTAGAGTTGAGTTGCTGGTGTCGGTGTTGATGGTATTGTGTTGTTACATGATAGCTAACGTCAGCATTTGCCTTTCTGTTGGCAGCTGTTCTCCTGTAGAGGTGAGTTACTGGTGTCGGTGTTGATAGTATTGTGTTGTTACGTCACAGTTGACGTCAGCATTTGCCTTTCTGTTGGCAGCTTTCTCCTGTAGGTGTGAGTTACTGGTGTAGGTGTTGATGGTGTTGTGTTGTTACGTCACAGTTGACGTCAGCATTTGCCTTTCTGTTGGCAGCTGTTCTCTTGTAGAGGTGAGTTACTGGTATCGGTGTTGATGGTATTGTGTTGTTACGTCACAGCTGACGTCAGCATTTGCCTTTCTATTTGCAGCTGTTCTCCTGTAGAGGTGAGTTGCTGGTGTCGGTATTGATGGGTGTTGTGTTGTTACATGATAGCTGACGGCAGCATTTGCCTTTCTGTTGGCAGCTGTTCTCCTGTAGAGGTGAGTTGCTGGTGTCGGTGTTGATGGGTGTTACGTCACAGCTGACGTCAGCATTTACCTTTCTGTTGGCAGCTGTTCTCCTGTAGAGGTGAGTTACTGGTGTCGGTGTTGATGGTTGTTGTTACGTCACAGCTGACGTCAGCATTTGCCTTTCATTTTGCAGCTGTTCTCCTGTAGAAGTGAGTTGCTGGTGTCGCTGTTGATGGTACTGTGTTGTTGCGTCACAGGTGACGTTATCATTTGCCTTTCTGTTGGCAGCTGTTCACCTGTAGAGGTGAGTTACTGATGTCGGTGTTGTTGGTACTGTGTTGTTTCGTCACAGTTACGTCATCATTTGCCTTTCTGTTGGCAGCTGTTCTCTTTTAGTGGTGAGTTGCTGGTGTCGGTGTTGATAGTATTGTGTGGTTACATAATAGCTGACGTCAACATTTGCCTTTTTGTTGGCAGCTGTACTCCTGTAGAATTGAGCTCGTGTCGGTGTTGATGGTATTGTGTTGCTACGTCACAGCTTTGCCTTTCTGTTGGCAGCTGTTCTCCTGTAGAGGTGAGTTACTGGTGTCGGTGTTGATAGTATTGTGTTGTTACGTCACAGCTGACGTCAGCATTTGCCTTTCTGTTGGCAGCTGTTCTCCTGTAGAGGTGAGTTGCTGGTGTCGGTGTTGATGGGTGTTGTATTGTTACATGATAGCTGACGTCAGCATTTGCCTCTCTGTTGATAGCTGTTCTCCTGTAGAGGTGAGTTGCTCGTGTCGGTGTTGATGGTATTGTGTTCTTACGTCACAGCTCACGTCAGCATTTCCCTATCTAATGGCAGTTGTTCTCCTGTAGCGGTGTGTTACTGGTGTCGGTGTTGATGGCATTGTGTTGTTAAGTCACAGCTGACGTCAGCATTTGCCTTTCTATTGGCAGCTGTTCTCCTGTAGAGGTGAGTTGCTGGTGTTGGTGTTAATGGTACTGTTTTGTTACGTCACAGTTGACGTCAGCATTTGCCTTTCTGTTGGCAGCTGTTCTCCTGTAGATGTGAGTTACTGGTGTCGGTGTTGATGGTGTTGTGTTGTTACGTCACAGTTGACGTCAGCATTTGCCTTTCTGTTGGCAGCTGTTCTCTTGTAGAGGTGAGTTACTGGTATCGGTGTTGATGGTATTGTGTTGTTACGTCACAGCTCACGTCAGCATTTGTCTTTCTATTGGCAGCTGTTCTCCTGTAGAGTTGAGTTGCTGGTGTCGGTGTTGATGGGTGTTGTTACGTCACAGCCGACGCCAATATTTGCCTTTCAGTTGGCAGCTGTTCTCCTGTAGAGATGAGTTACTGTTGTCGGTGTTGATGGGTGTCGTTACGTCACAGCCGACGTCAATATTTGCCTTTCAGTTGGTAGCTGTTCTCCTGTAGAGGTGAGTTACTGGTGCCGGTGTTAATGGTACTGTGTTGTTACGTCACAGATGACGTCAGCATTTGCCTTTCTGTTGGCAGCTGTTCTCCTGTAGAGGTGAGTTACTGGTGTCGGTGTTGATGGTACTGTGTTGTTACGTAACAGGTAACGTCAGCATTTGCCTTTCTGTTGGCAGTTGTTCTCCTGTAGAGGTGTGTTACTGGTGTCGGTGTTTATGATACTGTGTTGTTACATGATAGCTGACGGCAGCATTTGCCTTTCTGTTGGCAGCTGTTCTCCTGTAGAGTTGAGTTGCTGATGTCGGTGTTGATGGTAGTGTGTTGTTACGACACAGGTGACTTCATCATTTTCCTTTCTTTTGGCAGCTGTTCTCCTGTGGTGGTGAGTTACTGGTGTCGGTGTTGATAATATTGTGTTGTTACGTCACAGCTGACGTCAGCATTTGCCTTTCTGTTGGCAGCTGTTCTCCTGTAGATGTGAGTTACTGGTGTCGGTGTTGATGGGTGTTGTTACGTCACAGATGACGTCAGCATTTGCCTTACTCATGCCAGCTGTTCTCCTGTAGAGGTGAGTTCCTGGTGTTGGTGTTGATGATATTGTTTTGTAACATGATAGTTGATGGGTTTTGTTACGTCACAGCTGACGTCAGCATTTGCCTTTCTGTTGGCAGCTGTTCTCCTGTAGAGGTGAGTTACTGGTGTCGGTGTTGATGGGTGTTGTTACGTCACAGCTGACGTCAGCATTTGCCTTTCTGTTGGCAGCTGTTCTCCTGTAGAGTTGAGTTGCTGGTGTCGGTGTTGATGGTATTGTGTTGTTACATGATAGCTAACGTCAGCATTTGCCTTTCTGTTGGCAGCTGTTCTCCTGTAGAGGTGAGTTACTGGTGTCGGTGTTGATAGTATTGTGTTGTTACGTCACAGTTGACGTCAGCATTTGCCTTTCTGTTGGCAGCTGTTCTCCTGTAGGTGTGAGTTACTGGTGTAGGTGTTGATGGTGTTGTGTTGTTACGTCACAGTTGACGTCAGCATTTGCCTTTCTGTTGGCAGCTGTTCTCTTGTAGAGGTGAGTTACTGGTATCGGTGTTGATGGTATTGTGTTGTTACGTCACAGCTCACGTCAGCATTTGCCTTTCTATTGGCAGCTGTTCTCCTGTAGAGATGAGTTACTGGTGTCGGTGTTGATGGGTGTTGTTACGTCACAGCCGACGCCAATATTTGCCTTTCAGTTGGCAGCTGTTCTCCTGTAGAGATGAGTTACTGTTGTCGGTGTTGATGGGTGTCGTTACGTCACAGCCGACGTCAATATTTGCCTTTCAGTTGGCAGCTGTTCTCCTGTAGAGGTGAGTTACTGGTGTCGGTGCTGATGGTATTGTGTTGTTACGTAACAGCCGACGTCAATATTTGCCTTTCTATTGGCAGCTGTTCTCCTGTAGAGGTGAGTTACTGGTGTCGGTGTTGATGGGTGTTGTTACGTCACAGCATTTGCCTTTCTATTGGCAGCTGTTCTCCTGTAGAGGTGAGTTACTGGTATCGGTGATGACGGGTGTTGTTACGTCACAGGTCACGTCAGCATTTGCCTTTCTGTTGGCAGCTGTTCTCCTGTAGAGGTGAGTTACTTGTGTCGGTGTTGATGGGTGTTGTTACGTCACAGCATTTGTGTTTCTGTTGGCAGCTGTTCTCCTGTAGAGGTGAGTAACTGGTGTCAGCGATGATGGGTGTTGTTACGTCACAGCTGACGCAGCATTTGCCTTTCTGTTGGCAGCTGTTCTCCTGGAGAGGTGAGTTACTGGTGTTGGTGTTGATAGTATTGTGTTGTTACCTCACAGCTGACGTCAGCATTTGCCTTTCTGTTGGCAGCTGTTCTCCTGTACAGGTGAGTTACTGGTGCCGGTGGTGATGGGTGCTGTTACGTCACAGCTGACGTCAGCATTTGCCTTTCTGTTGGCAGCTGTTCTCCTGGAGAGGTGAGTTGCTGGTGTCGGTGTTGATTCGTGTTGTGTAGTTACATGATAGCTGACGTCAGCATTTGCCTTTCTGTTGGCAGCTGTTCTCCTGTAGAGGTGAGCTGCTGGTGTCGGTTTTGATGGTACTGTGTTGTTATATGAGAGCTGACGTCAACATTTGCCTTTCTGTTGGCAGCTGTTCTCCTTTAGTGGTGAGTTACTGGTGTCCGTGTTGTTAGCATTGTGTTGTTACGTCACAGCTGACGTCAGCATTTGCCTTTCTGTTGGCAGCTGTTCTCCTGTAGAGGTGAGTTGCTGGTGTCGGTGTTGATGGTACGGTTTTGTTACGTCACAGGTGACGTCATCATTTGCCTTTCTGTTGCCAGCTGTTCTCCCGTAGTGGTGTGTTACTGTTGTCGGTGTTGATAATATAGTGTTGTTACGTGACAGCTGACGTCAGCATTTGCCTTTCTGTTGGCAGCTGTTCTTCTGTAGAGGTGTGTTACTGGTGACGGTGTTGAAGGTATTGTGTTGTTACATGATAGCTGATGTCAGCATTTACCTTTCTGTTGCCAGCTGTTCTCCTATAGAGGTGAGTTGCTGGTGTTGGTGTTGAAGGTATTGTGTTGTTACATGATAGCTGACGTCAGCATTTGCCTTTCTATTCCCGGCTGTTCTCCTGTAGAGGTGAGATGCTGGTGTTTGTGATGATGGGTGCTGTTACGTCACAACTGACGTCAGCATTTGCCTTTCTGTTGGCAGCTGATCTCCTGTAGAGGTGCTTTGCTGGTGTCGGTGTTGATGGTATTGTGTTGTTAAGTCTCAGCTGAGGTCAGCATTTGCCTTTCTGTTGGCAGCTGTTCTCCTTTAGAGGTGAGTTACTGGTGTCGGTGTTGATGGGTCCTGTTACTTCACAGCTGACGTCAGCATTTACCTTTCTGTTGGCAGCTGTTCTCCTGTATAGGTGAGTTAGTGGTGTCGGTGCTGATGGTATTGTGTTGTTACGTCACAGCTCACGTCAGCATTTACCTTTCTATTGGCAGCTGTTCTCCTGTAGAAGTTAGTTGCTACGTCGGTGTTGATGGGTGCTGTTACATCACAGCTCACGTCAGCATTTACATTTCTATTGGCAGCTGTTCTCCAGTAGAGGTGAGTTAATGGCGTCGGTGTTGCTGAGTGCTGTTACCTCACAGCTCACGTCAGCATTTGCCTTTCTGTTGGCAGCAGTACTCCTGTAGAGGTGATTTGCTGGTGTCGGTGCTGATGGTATTGTGTTGTTACGTCACAGCATTTGCCTTTCTGTTGCCAGCTGTTCTCCTGTAGAGGTCAGTTATTGGTGTCGGGGATGATGGGTATTTATACGTCAAAGCTGACGTCAGCATTTACATTTCTATTGGCAGCTGTTCTCCTGTAGAGGTGAGTTGCTGGTGTCGGTGTTGATGGGTGCTGTTACGTCACAGCTGGCGTCAGCATTTGCCTTTGTGTTGACAGCTGTTCCCCTGCAGAGGTGAGTTGCTGGTGTCGGTGCTGATAGTATTGGGTTGTTACGTCACAGCTGACGTCAGCATTTCCCTTTCTGTTGGAAGCTGTTCTTCTGTAGAGGTGAGTTGCTGGTGTCGGTGTTGACGGTATTGTGTTGTTACGTCACAGCTCACGTCAGCATTTGCCTGTCTATTGGCAGCTGTTCGCCTGTAGCGGTGAGTTACTGGTGTCGGTGTTGATCGCTGTTGTTACGTCACAGGTGACGTCAGCATTTGCCCTTCTATTGTCAGCATTTGCCTTTCTATTGGCAGCTGTTCTCCTGTGGAGGTGAGTTACTGGTGTCGGTGTCGATGGGTGTTGTTACGCCACAGCTCACGTTAGCATTTGCCTTTCTGTTGGCAGCTGTTCTCCTGTAGAGGGACGTTGCAGGCGTCGGTGTTAATGGGTGTAGTTACGTCACAGCTGACGTCAGCATTTGCCTTTCTATTGGCAGCTGTTCTCCTGTGGAGGTGAGTTGCTGGTTTTGGTGTTGATGGTATTGTGTTGTTACGTCACAGCTCACGTCAGCCTTTGCCTTTCTATTGGCAGCTGTTCTCCTGTAGCTGTAAGTTACTGGTGTCGGTGTTGATGGGTGTTGTTACGTCACAGTTGACGACAGCATTTGCCTTTCTATTGTCAGTATTTGCCTTTCTATTGGCAGCTGTTCTCCTGTAGAGGTGAGTTACTGGTGTCGGTGTTGATGGGTGTTGTTACGTCACAGCTCACGTCAGCATTTGCCTTTATATTGGCAGCTGTTCTCCTGTAGTGATGACTTACTGGTGTCGGTTTTGATAGTATTGTGTTGTTACGTCACAGCTGACGTCAGCATTTGCCTTTCTATTTGCAGCTGTTCTCCTGTAGAGGTGAGTTGCTGGTGTCGGTATTGATGGGTGTTGTGTTGTTACATGATAGCTGACGGCAGCATTTGCCTTTCTGTTGGCAGCTGTTCTCCTGTAGAGGTGAGTTGCTGGTGTCGGTGTTGATGGGTGTTACGTCACAGCTGACGTCAGCATTTACCTTTCTGTTGGCAGCTGTTCTCCTGTAGAGGTGAGTTACTGGTGTCGGTGTTGATGGTTGTTGTTACGTCACAGCTGACGTCAGCATTTGCCTTTCATTTTGCAGCTGTTCTCCTGTAGAAGTGAGTTGCTGGTGTCGGTGTTGATGGTACTGTGTTGTTGCGTCACAGGTGACGTTATCATTTGCCTTTCTGTTGGCAGCTGTTCACCTGTAGAGGTGAGTTACTGGTGTCGGTGTTGTTGGTACTGTGTTGTTTCGTCACAGGTGATGTCATCATTTGCCTTTCTGTTGGCAGCTGTTCTCTTTTAGTGGTGAGTTGCTGGTGTCGGTGTTGATAGTATTGTGTGGTTACATAATAGCTGACGTCAACATTTGCCTTTTTGTTGGCAGCTGTACTCCTGTAGAATTGAGCTCGTGTCGGTGTTGATGGTATTGTGTTGCTACGTCACAGCTTTGCCTTTCTGTTGGCAGCTGTTCTCCTGTAGAGGTGAGTTACTGGTGTCGGTGTTGATAGTATTGTGTTTTTACGTCACAGCTGACGTCAGCATTTGCCTTTCTGTTGGCAGCTGTTCTCCTGTAGAGGTGAGTTGCTGGTGTCGGTGTTGATGGGTGTTGTATTGTTACATGATAGCTGACGTCAGCATTTGCCTCTCTGTTGATAGCTGTTCTCCTGTAGAGGTGAGTTGCTCGTGTCGGTGTTGATGGTATTGTGTTCTTACGTCAAAGCTCACGTCAGCATTTCCCTATCTAATGGCAGTTGTTCTCCTGTAGCCGTGTGTTACTGGTGTCGGTGTTGATGGCATTGTGTTGTTAAGTCACAGCTGACGTCAGCATTTGCCTTTCTATTGGCAGCTGTTCTCCTGTAGATGTGAGTTGCTGGTGTTGGTGTTAATGGTACTGTTTTGTTACGTCACAGTTGACGTCAGCATTTACCTTTCTGTTGGCAGCTGTTCTCCTGTAGATGTGAGTTACTGGTGTCGGTGTTGATGGTGTTGTGTTGTTACGTCACAGCTCACGTCAGCATTTGTCTTTCTATTGGCAGCTGTTCTCCTGTAGAGTTGAGTTGCTGGTGTCGGTGTTGATGGGTGTTGTTACGTCACAGCCGACGCCAATATTTGCCTTTCAGTTGGCAGCTGTTCTCCTGTAGAGATGAGTTACTGTTGTCGGTGTTGATGGGTGTCGTTACGTCACAGCCGACGTCAATATTTGCCTTTCAGTTGGCAGCTGTTCTCCTGTAGAGGTGAGTTACTGGTGTCGGTGTTAATGGTACTGTGTTGTTACGTCACAGATGACGTCAGCATTTGCCTTTCTGTTGGCAGCTGTTCTCCTGTAGAGGTGAGTTACTGGTGTCGGTGTTGATGGTACTGTGTTGTTACGTAACAGGTAACGTCAGCATTTGCCTTTCTGTTGGCAGTTGTTCTCCTGTAGAGGTGTGTTACTGGTGTCGTTGTTTATGATACTGTGTTGTTACATGATAGCTGACGTCAGCATTTGCCTTTCTGTTGGCAGCTGTTCTCCTGTAGAGTTGAGTTGCTGGTGTCGGTGTTGATGGTAGTGTGTTGTTACGACACAGGTGACTTCATCATTTTCCTTTCTTTTGGCAGCTGTTCTCCTGTGGTGATGAGTTACTGGTGTCGGTGTTGATAATATTGTGTTGTTACGTCACAGCTGACGTCAGCATTTGCCTTTCTGTTGGCAGCTGTTCTCCTGTAGAGGTGAGTTACTGGTGTCGGTGTTGATGGGTGTTGTTACGTCACAGATGACGTCAGCATTTGCCTTACTCATGCCAGCTGTTCTCCTGTAGAGGTGAGTTCCTGGTGTTGGTGTTGATGATATTGTTTTGTTACATGATAGTTGATGGGTTTTGTTACGTCACAGCTGACGTCAGCATTTGCCTTTCTGTTGGCAGCTGTTCTCCTGTAGAGGTGAGTTACTGGTGTCGGTGTTGATGGGTGTTGTTACGTCACAGCTGACGTCAGCATTTGCCTTTCTGTTGGCAGCTGTTCTCCTGTAGAGTTGAGTTGCTGGTGTCGGTGTTGATGGTATTGTGTTGTTACATGATAGCTAACGTCACCATTTGCCTTTCTATTTGCAGCTGATCTCCTGTAGAGGTGAGTTGCTGGTGTCGGTGTTGATCGTACTGTGTTGTTACGTCACAGGTGACGTCATCATTTGCCTTTCATTTGGCAGCTGTTCTCCTGTAGAAGTGAGTTGCTGGTGTCGGTGTTGATGGGTGTTGTGTTTTTACATGATATCTGACGTAAGCATTTGTGTTTCTGTTTGGGGCTGTTCTCCAGTAGTGGTGAGTTACTGGTGTCGGTGTATATAGTATTGTGTTGTTACGTCACAGCTTACGTCAGCATTTGCCTTTCTATTGACAGCTGTTCTCCTGTAGAGGTGAGTTGCTGGTGTCGGTTTTGATGGATGTTGTGACGTCACAGCTCACGTCAGCATTTGCCTTTCTATAGGCAGCTGTTCTCCTGTAGAATTGAGCTGGTGTCGTTGTTGATGGTATTGTGTTGTTACGTCACAGCTGACGCCGGGTTGTTGCAGGTCGAGCACGCAGCCTGAGCCTGGACCTGATGGCGCAACATGAGGAGCTGGAGTCCAGTGGACAGTTTCGCTTCACGCCACCCACACATACACTTCTGGCGTTCATGCAGGCTCTGCAGGAGTTTGAAAAGGAAGGTGGCGTAGTTGGTCGTGGAGCCAGGTATTTCTAACACTCATGTAAGGTTCCCTGAATAAAAAATGTGTTCCATTCACATGACTTTCTCTAACAAATTGTTCAACATAAACACTATCAGAAATTGTCTTATTACTTGCTTCCTTGTAAGTAGAAGGTAATACACTAGAATAATGTGATAGTCAAATGTTTTAAAATGTGGTTGCCTTATGGTTGAAAACCGTATTTATACATGGCCAAGATGAAAGTGTGAGAAAAGTTTAAGTATTTTAAATCTAAAATAAATAATTTGAAATATTTCAGAAATGGTCAATTCCATAAAAAGTCGCATATGACATAAATTGTGTGTTTTGACAAAATCTACATTGTTTGTATAGTAAGTTTCTGTCCGTCTCTTGCGGTTTACCAGTTAGACAAAAGTCAACCATGGATACGTAGGCTTCCACGACCTGTGTCTTGATGTGTCTTCTTAGCTTCCGGGGAAGGCCGCGTTATCTTGCATGGGAATGCCGACGTTTCGCCGTGAGCTTCTTCTGGGCTCTTGTGCGGTGGTTTTTTTTTTTTTTTGTGTGGCCCCGCCCCACCTCCGCCCCGCCTCCGCCACACCTGGTGACGATCATCCGAAGGGGATCTACATCGTCTGCCCTACCATGCACTAGCTGCACTACAGTGATTGATGGATGAGAAGATTAGGTAATGGTGGTGTCCGGTACCGCCGAAGCAAACCGAATATTGGTGGGTGATTACTAAAAAGGCGTCCGCATACAAGGGAGTATGCAGACAGAGTGGGGAGTAAGTACTGGCCTTGACAGATGCCCAGGTCAGGACCTATTGTTAGTGGAGGTATTTCATGCTCATGCTATAGGAGATAGGCTAGGTACTATGCTAAGAGAAATAATTATGGTGTACATTACCTTCTATTGTGGCTGGAACCGGAGAGGGGGTTACAATTAAATCTGCTCCTCAACTGGTTGCTGATGTCCTGAAACAGGTTGGGATGGTTTTGTACAAGGGGGAAAAATACATTCACAGTTTCATATCATAGTAAGTTCTTATCCGAATATATATCTATTTTACTTTTTTGTACACAGTCCTTGATAAGAATCATCGGAGACAAACTCGACAGCAATGGGTTTCCTGAAGACTGGCTGGATCTAGTGGAGCACTGCCTAACATCCACTTACTTCAGTTACAGAGGAGAGCTCTTCGAACAGAAGGAGGGAGCAGCGATGGGCTGTCCTCTCTCACCCACTGTCGCAAATCTAATAATGGAAGACTTTGAAATTACGGCAATAGACACTTACAATCTCAAACCAGCACTCTGGCTGAGATACGTGGACGATACTTCTGTAGTATGGCCACACGGCAGAGACACCATAACCGGTTTTCTCCAACATCTAAACAGCCTCCATCCCAGCATACAATTTACAATGGAAATAGAAGAGACCGGAATACTACCATTTTTAGACGTCTTGGTACAACGAGATGAAACGAGCAAGACTGTACACTGCTCAGTCTTCAGAAAACCCACTCACACCAACAGATATTTAGATGCGTCTTCTCACCATCCACCCGCCATAAAACGAGGAATGATAAACGCACTATTCCTCCACGCCATTCGCATATGCGACCTATAACTCGTCAGAGAGGAAATGAGACACCGAACAGCATTCTCAGGGCTAATGGTTACGCACACAAAGAAATACGGGAAATAGAAAGAAACACCAACCGAAGAAACCCCCAAAAAGGACGACGATCAGGACTCTAGAAAAAAACAACCAAAAATGGATCAGTGTACCATACATCCGAGGCGTCACAGACAGGATTTCCAAAGTCCTTAAAAGCTACGACATCAGAACTAGCTACACCTCAACAAGAAAGCTCAGATCGTTGCTACGACCAGCCAAAGATACCAGCAACCCGCTCCTAAACCCGGGCATATATAGAATTAGATGCGACTGTGGAAGTGCCTACATTGGCCAAACAGGACGGTCCATAGTAACACGGCATATATAGAATTAGATGCGACTGTGGAAGTGCCTACATTGGCCAAACAGGACGGTCCATAGTAACACGCATATATAGAATTAGATGCGACTGTGGAAGTGCCTACATTGGCCAAACAGGACGGTCCATAGTAACACGGCATATATAGAATTAGATGCGACTGTGGAAGTGCCTACATTGGCCAAACAGGACGGTCCATAGTAACACGCAGA